>CP139505.1:393930280-394064417 GCA_021014915.2 Artemisia tridentata subsp. tridentata
GCTTGACCCACTAGCAAAATTTGACTGCTATCTGTTCTATTCTAACTGAACAAGAGGATTGAGGTTGTATGTGTTACAGTGGGGCGATTTCTAACCCGTTCAACAAGTTCTTATACAGCTAATCCTATTTTTGAGATAAAACCAAATCGGCACATAGGCTGAAGTTCCCCTCTGCTAATTATTAGGGAAACTAAATGTCAAAAACAAAATCGTATTCGTACTTTGCTACGAACCTTAGCAAAATAAGCTAACAGTCAACATAATTGCAAAAAACATCACTGCAATCAGTAACAAAACGCAAAAAGTATAATAAGTTTCAGGTTCAAATCACGGTCAGTACAAACAAATCTAAAGTGATCACGTCAACCTTCTTAAGTGGGATACAAGCGATTGCTCAAACCCAGTAAGCCAGTCAACCAAAATATCACACACCACAGTTAAAAAAACCGCAAACACAAGACTATTATTGATACCTTATAATAAGTTACTCTTATCGCTTTATTAAACATTTCACCAAGCTCTCATATTACACTACCAAAACTACACCAAACAAGCAAAAACAAAGTCCACATTATACAAAGCTATCCCCTCACCAAACTGGCTGCAAAATCGTCATCGTCTTCTGAGAAGGAGCAAACTTAACCAACTCTTTCTTCCTTAGCCACGCTTTCACAACCACAACCGCTTCGAAAACCTTAACTTCTCCACTTGTTTTATTAACAGCTTCTATTGTTAAATAGTATTTCATTCCTGATACCACTTGTTTCTCAGCTTCAACAACCTTTACAAACATTAACTGACCATCGTTGTCCTTGTTACCCTTTAGTCTGTTGTACTCTTCAACTGAGTATTTACCTACTGCTTGGACTTCTTTGTTTGTTGTTACATCTTCTACCTGTTCAAACCAAAAAGAAATCGTAATTAGTGATAAATATCAAAAAAAGTGTCACTAAAAATCCAAAAGTGTTGTTAAGAATGCAAGAAATGTCACTAGAAACTTTCATGTGTTTCTCTTGCGCATAAAAGTGTGACTAAAGAATTATCATTAATATAATTTCGATTTTAAGTTTAATCCTTGTATCTCTCCTCTAACTGAATTTCCAGCCAAAATCCGCCATTAAAAAACCATAAAAAAAGTTGGACCAAATATCCAAAGAATCCTAAGGCTGGTATTTTAAAAAGTTGGACAGAGTGATGATAAATGAAGAGTTTATTGGGAACTTTGCTCAAGCTCATGTTGTATTCCTCCCATATATCATTTCAGATCATAGCCATGCAATGCTTGTAATTGCTGATGGGATAATGAAGAATGGTAGAACCTTTAGATTTGCTAACTACATTGCGGATAAACCTAAGTTTATGACAGTAGTTCAAGATGAGTGAAAGTCTGAAGTTGGGATAAGCTCAAGGAATGGCAGAGTAAAATTGATGCAGATCCACTAATTTGTTTGAAAAAGTTGTCCTTTTAGTTGGGGTTGCAATTTCATGGTCAGTGAATGAACAATAAACAATGATACATGGAAATAAGTAAGACGTTTGAATTAATATGAATATTAATTTAGTTACAATCAGCTTGCATGAGCTGAACTTTTTACCTTTTAGAGCAGTATCAACGACTTTGATGGCAATGGTCATCAAAGGCCAGCAGTCTAAGCAAACATCTGATCCTCAGCAGCAATATCGGGCATCATCATAATCCGAAATATCCTGGAAAACACATTTGTAAACAATCATCATATGAAGAAAGGTATTCCTTTGACTATTGAATGTTTACAGAAACTTACTATATCAAATACTAGCTCTCTTTCCACAGGAGCAAAAATGTTGTCCCCTGATGCCGCGTATGCATGCCTCTTTTAGGGCTGTACAGAGAGTCAGAGATCAAACATTATATACCCATAGAGTATCACTACAACTTAAAACAAAAGGATGTGTTTTTTTTGGGTAAAGGGTATTACCCCGGTAAATATAGGATGTGTTTAAATATAAACTATGCAAAAAGCAGATAAATCAATCTAAGCTATAACCATTCATAACACATGCTAAAGAAATTCTTCAAGAATAGTAAAATGATCTAGAATCTTACATAAACATTATAAACAGGGCCAATAATATCGATTTTGAAAGACTGGAACCGCATATATACATCGTTATCCAATGTACAAGAAAATTCTAGCCGCCCGAAATATGAATGGTCACATGCCGGATGTTTCCCATCTGCATCTAAGAAACTGAAAACTGTTGTTACGTTTTGCACATATCCTCTTACATATCTCGCTAACTTTCGAAATAGCTGCATTACAAAAAAAAAGAGAGAACAATTTATTAAATACCGAAACCTACTAATACAACAATCCAACCTCTAATAAAACAAAAAGCAACCATTCTAAATAGGCCTACAAGCAAAGGACCAGGAAGATCAAGCTTCGTGTCACTAAAACGATCCATATCATGCACAGCCCTCTAGCCAAGAGCACACAATAATAACTAGTGGATGATCGATATATTTGATGACAGTAAATATAAGTCACTTCTACATTTAATATAACATCCCAAACTCTTAACACAACATCCCAACAAGAATATAAACTTTACAGCGGTTTTCACATTAACAAATAAATTTAGAAATAACTATAGCATATACAAGCAACGATTCAGCCTCATTAACACAGTCCTTACTTCAAAACTTAAGTGTGAAAGTCTAAATATAGAAAAATGTGGGAAACGGTGTACACTTTTATTAATATAATCAGATTACAACGATTAAATAACAGAAAATAAATAACATAATATTAAATACAGACTTGGTCTGTATTTATATTGAAAACCTGGTACCATGGAGGAAACAAGATATAATTTATTAACACATAATTATTCTAATTTATTAACACATAATTATTCTGTAAAACTTATTCACCAAGTTTATATCCCGGATCTACAGCAAAAAGATACGCGAACAGGCGAATTTTTCGGAGCTGCATTCGTGTTCGTAGGTCGCGCGGGCTCGCCTAAAGGAATTTGATAGCAAATATCAGAGATTTCTATATAAACCACTCCCCACTTCCTTTTCTAGGCGATGTGGGATACTTTTATTTTTCATATTTTTGTGTTTCAAGTGCCTCACTTTGAGACACGATATCTCATTCATATCAACTCCATTTTTGACACATTTTAGCTCGTTGCGAAGCTCTCGTCACAGAGAACGCAAAGCTACCAAGAAATATAAATATATATAACATATACATATATTAAATAGTGTCCAAAATATGCAAAAATCATTTTGCAAAACCCATTTTTCCAACAAAAAATAGATTGATTTAACAGAGTTTACCTCAACATGAGCTCGGGTTCAGGCCTATTTCACACCAAGTACATTTGGTATAATTGCATCACCTAAGAATGAAAATACACCTCCATCTCTTCCTCTCACACCACTTATAGCAGGATGCATCTGCATGGAAATGTACATGTTATTAGGTGAAGTCAGGGCAGCGACATGATTTGGTAGCTATCATCCAATTAATTTGATAATATTGCATAATTTTCAGATTCCGTGGAAAGGGCACGTACAAATTTGTTTAAAAATATTGCATAAGGGATCATACATCCACAAACTTTACGAAATTTTTTGCATAGATACAGTACATATCAGGTCCCCTGAAGTTGGATCATGGACTAGATCCTGAATGGAATAGGAAAGTAGATGGTTACAAAATGCTAATCCTTTATAATAATTGAAGAACCAACTATCACGACTTGAACCACAATAAATTTATGTCCAAGTCTCATTTTTACCTTTATACCAGTCCACCTCATACTAATGCTTTAAATGTGCTGATAATCATCAAACACTAATTCTCTTCATCACCACTAAATTCTTGAATTTAAAACTTAGGACACAATAAGTTGTACATTGCAAGTTTTATTGTTTTATGTTGTAAACATTTTATTGATCTAGGTAGTGGCGGTTTATGTTGGATATGGTGTGGCGGCTTATGTCGGATCTGGTCAAGATCCGGCTTGTGGTTGCCGGTGGTTGATGGGACGAGGGTTGGGACTGTAGTGGCGCTTTTTGGAGGTTAGGTGGTGACGGTTTGGTAGGGGTGGTGATGATGGCTTTCGGAGGTGTTGTGGTGTAGGTGGAATGGAATCAATGGATCAATGGAAGGGGGCTTGTTTTGTAAGTGAAACTGTTTTTGTTAATTTTTAACTTCTTTTATACCAACAGTTAAGAGGTTTTTTTTTTTTTTTTTTTTTTTTTTTTTTTTTAATAATTATTTTTGTAACTTAAAAAAAATGTTATTTGTATTATTTGAATAAAATGAATTTAGTTTATTTGAAAATTTGAATAAAAAAATAAACTTGTAAGTGGTGGTTCCAAATGAGTAAGTTGGGGTTAGTTGTGATAAGAGGGGTTGTAAAGCGAGGTTTGTTAAAGTGATGTGGCACCCCGTGGTCCCAAAATGAGGAGTTTTGGTGTATCACCGCACCCAAAGCTCTTAAATATACAAAGATAAACACCATCATGATATCATAATCTTTTATATTATAATAAATCAAAACCCCAAGTGGGGACTTTTCATTTTAAAAAACTCGATTTTCCCTTCTTATTAAGTAATAATTTTTTTTAGGGTTTTGGCCGTACAATAGCTACGTACTTTTTGAAATGTCCCGTTTTGGTACGTGTACTATTTTTCGTTCCATTTAATGTAGTGTACTTTCACTCTTTGTTCCGTTTTGCACACAAGTTTACCTGCAACCGGGTAAACTTTTTTATAACCGGCTAAAACGCCAACGTGGCATATAAGACATATATACACTCACCTTTTATTCATTTTTCATATAAAAAACACACAAAAAACGTTTTCCCCCTTTTCTACAGCAACGTAACCCTAATTTACATATGATTGAAAACTCATAATTCACCAAATCAAAATGCGATTAACCGTCCATTTTCACCATGATGGTACATTTACATCATCACCACTCAAGTATGTAGAAGGAGATGTTTCTACGATTCAAAATATCGACTTCATTGGGATGACAGTTATTCGGTGGTACATTTACACCATCACCACTCAAGTATGCAGAAGGATATGTTTCTACGATTCAAAATATCGAATTCATTGGGATGACAGTTATTCGGTTGTCCAATACGCTCAAAGGATGTTGTCAGTTCCCCGTTAAAGGTATGTATTATCATATTCCTGGTAAAGAGCTTAGTAATGGTTTGAAGGAACTTAAGAATGATGTAGACTTGGCAGACTTTATAGCACTAGGTGTTAAGAATAAAAATGTTATTGATCTGTATCTGGAACATCATAGGTATGATATATCCCATTGGGTACAAACTGAGCTTGGGTTTAATGAGGAACAAACAGATGATGTAGGAGAAGAGATGGAAGACTTAACAGGGTATGGGGAAGGAAATGATTATGTAGGAGAAGATGATGTTGAGATACCATATAGGACCATTAAGGACCCATTTCTGAATAAACTATGCAGTGGTAATTTTATAAGTGATCATGATGAGAATACTACTCATGTTGATTTTAGTAAAGGTAGTGATAAGGAGATTGATATGGATGTGAAAATGTTGACAAAAAATATAAAATCACTCATGGTGTAATTTATCCACAATTTGATCCTAGTCTTCCTTGGAATGAAATGAAACCAACAGTTGGTTTGAGGTTTGAACACCCAGAACAACTGAAAGAATGTTTGACAAATTATGGAGTTGCTAATGGATACCAGCTGTGGTTTAAAAGGAATGACTATAGGACTTTGTTTGTTTTGTGTGGAAGGGATCTTGAAGAGGGTAGGAGTGGAGGTAAGAAAGGAAAGAAAGGTGATTGGGAGTATAAGAAAGCTGCTGGTGTAAAGATTGGGTCACCATCAAAGAAAGGCAAAGGTAAGGGTGTCAAGGCTGCTTCACCATCAAAGAAAGGCAAAGGTAAGGGTGTCAAGGCTGCTTCACCATCAAAGAAAGGCAAGGGTAAGGCTGTGAAGGCTACTAAAAATAAGCCTGACACAGGTAATTGCTGCACATTTAAGCTATGGGTATCCTGGATGCAAGGTGAAAGCTCATTTCAAATTAAAACACTCATTCCACACCACACTTGCTGTAGGAACTTTGATTTAGGTTCATTAGTGTTGGGAATTATAATTTGATATTTACAAAACTATATATGCCGAAATGAAGACAAATGAAACAATGGGGACTTAATGTTATATTTGGTTAGCTTCTTGAGAAAGTTAGGTTTTTGTGTAAACCCTCTAGGCGGCAGTATGTTAGCATCTAGAAACAGTCGAACTCTTCAATGAGAGTCGATTAGCAACGTGTGTTTGTACACGTTTGTTAGTAGTTGTAGTAGGTTTATTTATTTATTATCAATAAAACGGTCGTTCGTTAAATAAATTCAACCTTGTTGAACATCATTGATCGTTTGTTAATTCCGCTCTATGTTATTAATGGTGTTTGTAAAACATATCCTAGATGGGGCTAAAAGATCTTCAACAATTAGTAACCTTTAAGTGGATTGCAAAGCAGTTTGCTTATAAAATAGTTCAGGATCCAACTATTAGCTATAGGAGCATTAGAGATGAAATAAAAAAGAAATACTTGATCAATGTGAGTGTTGGTCAGTGTAAAAGAGCTAAGCAGAGGGCATTATTTGATCATGAAGGTGGTCTCATTGGGCATTATTTGATCATGTAGAGGAGAAGGATGGTGGTAAGATACACTTCAAAAGATTTTATGTCTGTTTTAAGGCAATGAAAGAAGGATGGAGTGCAGGCTGTAGAAAAGTAATAGGACTTGATGGATGCTTTTTTAGAGGAACATGCAGGGGTGAGCTATTGACTGCCATGGGTAGAGATGGGAACAACCAAATGTTTCCCATAGCTTGGGTTGTGGTCAACATTGAAAATATTACACTTGCATTGGTTTCTTTCAATTCCTTTTGCAACTCCAACACATGCTTCTCCATAGTTGACTTTTGAAAGTCAAACTCCTTTTCAATGTCTCTTATCCTTCTATAAACAACATTCATCTTTTTTTCTTGTTGTTTATCCTTCTGAATCAGCTTGAAAACCTCTTTTTTGTAGTACTCACTTGGCAAGTCATCATCAATCCAGTAAAAGGTTCTACATTTTGCGCCCTTATAGAAATTAACACAGCCAAGAAAACGTCTTAATGGAAAATCAATGGTTTTTGATGTTTGTTGAATCACTGGTTCATCACATTCGCAAAATGTGGGTGGAGGATGACGACGGCTATGGTTAGAAGATGATGAAGATGCCATTGATTACGGATTAATGATGATGAAGTCTAATTGAATTACGGATTGATGATTGATGATGATGAAGATCGATTAGGGTTTTTTTTATTTTTCTGGGTTTGATTTGGGGAAGAAAACATTATATAAGTGATTTATTCGTTAGTGGAAATCCAACGTGGCAAAGGTAGTATGAGTTTCGGTAAAAACAAGTTTGTGCGTGCAAAACGGTACAAAAAGTGAAAGTACGCTACGTTAAGTGGAACGAAAAATAGTACGCTTACCAAAACGGGACATTTCGAAAAGTACATAGCTATTGTACGGCCAAAACCTTTTTTTTATTTGATTTTTTTCCTGGATTTTTAAAAATTAATTAAACCTAATTATTTCTTAATTTTGGTACACAAATATTTAAATTCGTTATTGGAAAAAAGTAAGTAAAAAATTATATGTGCCAAAAGTAACAAAAACGAAAACTTGAAAAAGGCGGAGCAAATTTACAATAATGTAGGGGGAAAACCTGAACTTTTAAGACATGAAGCAAAAGATGTGTTCTTCTCACAAAAAAACAAAGGTAAAAAACAAATGCACACAAATATAAATGATGCGGATCCTACGTAAGATCTTAACAAGCTTAAAATCTTATAGGATTCCGATCTTGACCATAGGATCTTAAGATCTACTCCGAACCGATCTTACTTTTCTTGAACCTTAAACTAAAAAACTACAAATTTATGATTTATGTTTTTATATAATTTAAAAACAGCGTGTAATTCTTCTTAAACATTCCATATTTATAATTCAGGACAATATTTTCATGAAATATTCATATAATTTTATGTTTATAATATATAATAATTTGTAGATTTAAATAATATTACAAAGATTATTAAAAAATAATGTTAGGATCTCGATCCAATTTTATAATCACTATCTTGCAAAGAGGAAAACCATATCCCCCATCTTGAAAACCTTGCAAAATATACCTAAAATAAAACACAGCGACAACTAAAAATCCATAAATTAGCTTGATCAATCTGTCTAATCAAAGGTTTTTTTTTAGTTAATAAATTCAAGGTATATATTCATCATCTTATTAAATTATGATTGATTTTTGGGGTAATTAAGTTGTGGTTTGTGGATCATGATGCAACTACTGACATCAACTCACCACACTTATTAAGTTACATACCACGGTGGCGGTCCTGATTCAAGAACCAGTACTGGTATGAAGAAAATAATAATAATAATAATAATAATAATAATAATAATAATTACACCTCAATGTTGTGGGTAAGGTTTTAGAGTTGATTATGATGGATGGACCTAGTCGTGGCTTACACCTCAATGTTAATAAAACTGAGGTTTTTTGGCCAAAGGAAGACCCCAGAAGCAGATATGTGGGTGTTTTTCCCCCTAATATTTCTCGCCCCTTACATGGTGTTAAATTATTGGGTGGGCCCGTTAGTGTGGATTTTGAGTTTGGTAGTAAGCTTGTTCTGAAAAGGGTGGCTAAAACCATTGAACTTATGGATGCTGTTGCTAAACTTAATGACCCTCAATGTGAGTTGTTGCTACTCCGTGCATGTGCTGGTATTTCCAAGTTGTATTTTTCTATGCGCACATGTTCCCCCCGGGTCTTTGAGTGTGCTCAGGTTTCTTTTGATGCGGCACTTCGTTCTTCGTTGGAGCGTATTGTCACTGCTTCTGGGCCTGGTTTTGGTGATTGGCAATGGAGACTTGCCACCCTTCCCTTTGCTTTTGGGGGGCTTGGTGTATATTCTGCAGGTGATGTCTTGAAATATGCTTTCCTTGCTTCTAGACTTCAATCTGCTAGCTTACAGACTAAGCTCCTCTATAGTTCTGGTATTGCAACTGCTGGTCCCTCCTTTGATGATGCCTTATGTACTTTTAATATGAATATGGATATTGACCTTTTGAGTAACCCAAGCGAGGTCGCTGCCCCCAAACTCATGAAGAAATTGGCAGATATATATTTCGATCGGGTTACCCAAACTGTTGAATCTACATTCCATCTATCTCCTCGACAGATGGCGTTATGGAGCTCACTAAAGGAGGATCATACTTCAGATTGGCTTAGGGTGGCTCCAATATCGGGATTGGGACAAACTATGAATGCCCGGACATACCGTTGTGTGTTGTGCTATCGGTTGGGTGTTCCTCTTTTCACTGTTCAGGTACCTTGTTCAGCCTGTTCTAGGGTTTTTACTGGAGATATTTATGGGGATCATGCTGTTTCGTGTGCGGGTATTGTTGGCATTAAACATCGGCATAACATTGTGCGTGATGTTCTTGTTGATATATGTTCTCGGTCCGGAATTTCAGCTCGTAAGGAGGTGGATATTGGGCTTTATGGAGATAGGGACAGATCTTTACGCCCAGCTGATATATTACTTTACTCTTGGGATGGTGGGCTTGATGTATGTGTTGATCTTACGGGATCGTCACCCTTGACGCAATCTGGTATGATTGATTTTATGCCAGGTCGTGCGGTTATTGAAGCCGCACAACGTAAACGTGTCAAGTACGAGGCTAAATGCGTGGAAATCGGATATGGGTTCCTCCCCTTTTCATTCTCCTCTTTTGGAGAACTTGAGAAAGATGCAGTAACCCTTCTAAAGCGTATTCGACGATTCTCTATGACTCAAGACATTGGAGCACGGGCGGCGGTTCATATTTTTAATAGGATTAGTTTTGCTATTGCTAGAGGTGTGGGGGCCCAATTGGTTTCTCGGCTCCCCACTAATTTCTTGTAAAATCCTATAAATTTTTAATAAAAGTGTTGGTTAAAAAAATAATAATAATAATAATAATAATAAATAAAATAATAATAATAATAATAATAATAATAATTTTTTTTTTTTTTTTTTTTTTTTGGCAATTAAGATGATTTATGCCGTGGGTATTGATTAGTTTTTGTAATTAAGGTGTTTTGGTTATGTGGGTGTTGTTTTGATGGTTTAAAGGTTCGATTGTTAGGGTTTTAATGTTGATTTTTTATGTGTAGTTTTTTGGTTTTTATGGAGAATTAAGATGATTTTAATAAGTGGGTGTTGATTAGTTTATATAATTAAGATGGTTTGGCTATATGGGTGTTGTTTTGATGGTTTAAAGGTTTGATTTATTATTATTATTATTATTTTGTATGATTTTATGGGTTTTGTGTAGTTTAGATGATTTTATTATATGGGTGTTGATTAAATTTTGGTTTTTATGGTTTTTTAGGATTGTATGTGGCTAATTGAGCTTCGGATAAGATAACTCAGTTGACGTTATATTCTTATGTAAAAGAGTTATGATTGATGCTTTGGAGATCTATATAAACCAAGAATTTGTGATTGATACCCATCAACCAAGAAGTTGTGATTTATACTTGCACTTGTTGAGACACTTTACTATAATCACTGTAGCACACTGTAATCGTAACCGTTAATCAATATTAACCTCTGTTACTGTTTCTGATTACTATTTTTACGGGAAAATTTGAAATTTTCTTTATTATATTATTATATCACGAAAACGTTATCACGTGATTTACCAAATAACGGGACGAGCTCACACGCGAATCACGAAAATTAATTATACACAAAACACTATCAAATGGGCCTCAATAATTCTCAGCCCAACTCCATTCCACGGTTACTGTTCATCAAAAGCCCACCAAGGCCCATTTTCCTTTATTATTACATGTTCAAAATCAACTCAACTCACCCAAAAGCACCCCATCTTCTCCCCATATTGAAACACGACATATACGAATTATTGTACCACTTATTTATCCTCCCACCAAATAATTGAGATGTCGAGTTTTAGCTCTTGATATCAACGTTTGATACATTTAAATTAATCAAAGTGAATTGCCATCAAACAACCCATTCGACAGACCAAAAATTCACAAAGTTATCCAAATCGACCCAAACTTGTTTCCACCTAGTTCAAACATTATTCTTAGTTCATAAACATGTTAATGAGTGTATATCTCATCCAAGAACTCCATGTTACACGTTAAATTCATTAGTTGGACTATATAAACTCCTAGTCGACATATATTACACAAAAACAACACACACCTTTTTGCTACACTCATAAACACTCTTAAAGTCCTATAGTGTCAGTAAAATCTATCTCAATTTCATCAACATTCCTGACATTGAATAGTTCTCTCAAGTTGTATGAATACATTTACAATATAACACCCATACGTGTTATATATACACGAATACTCTTCCCTAGTTCACCACCTCTCCCACTCAACTCATTTACATGTTTACAAGTTCCTGTCAACCCTTAAACAAGTCACATAATGACCAGAAGCTTTCTTTTTTCCAATTGGAGTGGTATTCGAAAGCTAGGGTTTAATATTAAAACGTATTCTTGGGTCTAGCGAGTTGTGGATTTTTTCTCTTGTTCTAGTCACCTATAAACGTTAACTCACCACCCTAGAGGTGTAGTAAGTCCTCTCATCTAATTTGAGTTCCATTTCGTAGCATTTTAACACCCTATGCACCACGTTTAATTGTTTTCGAACGTATATGTTTTGCTATTGTTTTTACGTATTACTTTTATTACTAGAACACAAAACATGGTTTGCCTCCCTTGTGGAAGGCCTAGGGACCATGAAACACACTCACGTCACGTTTATTTTATGGCTACATGCATATTCGAACCCTATTTGTAACTATGATCACACGTATAAAAATCATGCATCACCAAAATTCTACCAAGTCTTTTTAGTTATAAAACTGTCCCAAGTCGCCACCTAAATGGTCTCATAAAATCAAATTCGACTTAAAAACATACCAATGTTTTTACACGAACTATTTCTCCATACAACAAGCTAATAAGTTCATGTTTATAGTTTACCAATTTAAGCTCTTGAACACTTGTAAAAATGGCCAAACTAAATCGAATCACACGCTTTGTAAAACTCATGTATAATTTGACTTGGTCTAAAAAGCCCATTAAGCTATTATTAAGCAATCTGAATAAGCTAACTCTATAAGGCCTTTTGATATGAATTTGTGACATTAAAAATGGGCCTAAGGATAAGCCCAACTTGTCTTAAAGCCTACGGATTGTAAAACATTAACGGGCCTTTGTTTTAGCTCGTTAAGGCCCATTAATAGAAAAATAAGTGTTAGCCTTAAAAGTAATGTCATAATCAGGAATTGCACTAGTTTAATCATTTACTTAAACACAGGGACTAGTCCTGTCTATAGGGCATAGTTTAGAGTGTTAAGTAGTATAAATACCCCTCCTAGTTGTGACTAGGAGGGTTGGATGTTGTAGAGAACTGCAAAAATCCATATAATTAACAACGTTTAATTATATACTAGTCTCTGTCATTATTTTAATCACCATTTTTACGGGGAAATTTGAAATTTTTCTTAGTATCTTATTTGGTTGTGATTACGATATTAAATAATTCACCAAATGACGGAACAAGTTCTCGACACGTTTTACAAAATTTAATTATTTCATTAAGTTTAATAAATCCTAATTACATCTAAACGGGCCTTGATCTTTTCCAGCCCAACCTTAAATCCCATCGTGCACTATTCATTTGGCCCAACTCTAAAGCCCAAGATTATATTAGTTATGTTATATAAGTTTCGACTAGAAAACATCATTCGAAAAGCCTCTCGTTCGCTTCATTCTTAAACACGACACATGTATATTTTTATGCCGTCTCATTTCTCACCTAGCCAACTCTAAACGTGCCAAATATCAGAATATAATGACGAGTTTTACTACGGTTTTGAAAGGCAAATCATTCGGCCAAAGACAACCCAATTCGACATAAGTAAAATATTCAAAACTTAACCGTTTTAACTCCGGTTTGTTCCTACGTGATTCTAATATTAATTCTATCATAGTTCCATGTTAAAAGTTGAGTTTTATCATCATATATCATGAATTATACGATTTATTCAAATCGTATACATATATAAATGTCTAGTCGACATTCCTTGTGACTCAACAAGACAACCTACCTTATTCTAAGCTCTCACAAACTTATTTTATAATCCTATATTGGCTATAAAGTCTTGCATTCACTGACATTATCTAGTTGCAAGTTTTGTGAATTATTGAGATCGAATACGTATACATAACATCTAATATAAATATCACTAGCCTCACCACTCCATACCACTCCTTAAGCACCATCTTTCTAACTCTCTTTCTCTCCCAAAAACTTCACTGAAAGACCAGAAGTAAATTGATTTGTGTCAATTATAGATCAAGGGAGAATTGCAAAGGAAATATGCAAAACCCGAGTCGTTTGTCCCGACGAAGATCGAATGGAATTTGTGTTCCCGGGACGTGATTCGTGTAGTGAATGAGTGTATATAAGTGAGAATTGTGATTTCTACACTACAAACAATGAAATAGCAAATAAAAACTACTAATAAAGCTATATGTACAAGTAATCTAAGCACGAGAATTTAAAACTAAAAAACGGAATTTAAAAACGTTACGTGACGAATTTAAAAACGTAAATAAAAATGATTTTCTAAAATTTAAAACCTAAAAATATAAAAATAATTTTCCTATATTAAAACTGATAAAAGAAAATTTTTGGAAAAAGAAAAATATTTTTTTTGACTTTTTAATAATTTTTTATGAATTTAAAACTAGTAAAAACAATTTAAATGATTTAAAAATAGTAAAACTAATTAATAAAATCTGAAAATTTTAGAGTAATTTTAATTTTTAATAAGAAATTTAAGAAAAATAATTTCAAAAGCTGATTATGTCTAAATAAGCTAAAACAGAGAATAAGCAATTGAGAAATAAGCTAAAAATAAGCTATAGCTAGCCAAAAATTTCCAAAAGCTCAAATATGATAAAACACATAAACACAAGCTTAAAACAACTGACAATCAACAGAAAAGCTTATGGGAAAATCCCAAAAGCTGCTGCACAGCTTTTGGTTTTGGACAGAAAATGTTGATTTGCAGCTAACTTCAAGCAATTATAAAAGCTAACCAAAAGCTATTCAATAGAAAACAAAAGCTAATCTTAGAAGCTTGTACTACTAACTATTCAAAGACTGAAAATGATCAATTAAATCAATCAATTACACATTCAAAAGAAGCCAAGAACAGAGCAAGAAAACACACTAATACTGAGAACAAGTTAAGAACAGCCAAAGGGGGCTTTTGCAGGCCTCTTTTAAGCTATCTAAGAAGGCACAAAACTTTAATCCCAGATATCACACCTATAGCTTACTATACTAACTCACTACAAACCAAATTTCAAGGCAAAAGCTTAATTAAATAAGCTACAAAGTAGCTCAGATCAGCAGACCATAAACAAGTGCAGGTCTGCACTTGTTCTGTAACAGCAGTGATGCAAAAGTGGCGCAAATTTGTTGAAAACCTTGACCAAATGAACCAAACTTTTAACAACTTACTTAGGCAACTACAATGAACTCAGAATTGCAAGAATAAGATCCAATTAAGCTCAGCTTATGCTGATGCTTATTCTAAGCTTATTAAATCTTAAAATCACAATGTAGGCTGAACTTACTTTAGGCACTTAAATCCTCAAAACTCCAACTGATATGAACTCAAAACACCTTAATTAAGCTAGATCAGATTTCACTTAATTGCAATGCTACAGTAATAAGCTCAACTTCTTATAATCCAAACAACCCTTTTTAATCTACTTTTGTACTCTCAAACTATGAATAACTGAAATAAGTTCTGAAAGTAAAACTCAACTAACTTTCTGACTAAATAAACTACTGAGAAGTAATTGCCAAACTTAAATAAGCTCTAATAAAGCAGTTAATCTAAATCAACTTATGAATGCAAATTATATGGAACTCACAAGTTGTTCACAAGAGATATGGCTGCAATGGGATGAACCAAATACTAAACTGAACCCAGGCTTATCAATTAGCCAAAAACAACACCCAGATCAGCTTAACACCCCAACTTATCACCTGAACTGCTACTTTGACCAGATGTTGACTTGTTGACTTTTTTGGATTTTTGAGCTAAAACAGATTTTTACCTTAACTCTAACTCACATAAAGCTAGACAGCTTATATGAATTATAACTAATAAGAAATTAGCTTGTTGAAGCTAGAATTTGATTTGTTTTTGTATTTTTTTTATATTTTTGAAATATTTTTGGACTTTTAAAAAAAAAAAAAAAAAAAAGAGTTTAATAAAAGTTTAAGACTAAAACAGAAATAAGCATGAAATGATTTAAATCAACTAATAATAACTTCAATAAACTGAATTCAGACAAACAAATGAATTAAGACAGAATCAAATTAAAACTAAAATGAAATTTTCATTAATAAAAACTCAAAGATTACAATAGAAATTTAAAATTGCAAAACAGAAAATAAATTTAGCAGAGTAACATTACATAAAAAACTCCTTATAAAATTACAACTTGAAATTAAAATTTACACTACGAAAAACAGTAAATGAAAAAAAATTAAAATGGTAACAACTTTTTAAGACATGAAAATTGGACACTCGACTGATGATGAGGAGAGCTCTATTTATAGGCTTCAGGGGAACCTTCTGGGATGTCCACGTTGGCAATCCGTGCGTGCTTGAGCTCAAATCCACCCTTAGATCTTCCCTTGATCAACAATCCTTCATCTCTGGCCTTTGGATCAAAATTGATGCGTGTTCGGACCAATCAGCAGCTGCCATGTGTCATTCTTCTCGTCAGGGTCTTCTAGAAGGGCCAATCATTGTCCTAAATACCCTTAATTGTGGTAAATATTCGTACGGTAACATTAGGGTTTTGGGTGAATAGTAACTCTGGGATTGGGGGTGAATTTTGGGCGCGTTTTTGTTTTAGTGATAGAGAGTGTGTGTTTTATTTTTATTTCTTTTGACTGAGTGTGTGTTATATGAGTTGGGTTGACCGGGTTTTGGGTGTGGATCGGGTTAGGGAAAAAGTGAATGGGCTGGGTTAGAGTGTAAGATGGGTTGGGTTGTGTTGGTTTAAGGATAGGAGTGGATTGGGTTTATGGTAAAGTGTGGATCCGAGTTTAATTGTTTTAAGGTTTAAGGGATTTTAAACACTAGGGACCAATTATGTAAATTGCTAAAAATCAAGGGACCTTAGCTGCCATTTTACAAAAGATGATCTAAGGGTGATTTCTGACATTTGGTGGAACTCTAAGGCGGATTTTGACTTTTTTGCATCCCGGCATCGGCTAAAAATAAAACTTCCATATCTCGTGCTCGGTTTCCCGATCTTTGCTTGATTTTTGTCCTTTTCCTTGATATCCGTGCCTGCACATATACAAACACAAAAACACAATATATTGGGCATTTTGGCCGGGTTTTTGGTCTATTTGGGTCCGGATTTGGTCAAATAAAGGTATGTGAATAAGCACATACCACTTGTCAAAAGATATAGGTTTATATATATAAACGTATATATTGTTTATAGGGATCGTTGGATTTATTTTCTCGGGTTCTATCCAACCCTACTCGATCACTCTTCCATCCTAGGGTGTTGTAAGTCTTTCTATGACATTTTGAATCCAATTCATACGTTATAAAATGATCATGCATCATGTACCATTTATTTTCGAACGTATATAAATTTTAGTTATTTTTACGTACCACATACATATATAGAACTCATATAGTGATTTGCCTCCCTTGCGGAAGGCCTAGAGATCACGAAAAATACTTACGTTACATTTCTATTATTGTTTCATTCATAATTCGTAATCCATTTAACCATACACTATGTGTACAAAAAGCAGAAAATATAAATTTCTAAGTTCTTGTAATAGTTAAAAACTGGTTCGAACAGTCCTATTCATGACTCGTTAATTTGAAAATTTCGAAAGTAACATATATATGTTTTTGTTTATATCGACTCATGACCCAACAAGCTTGAACTTTTGTATTTTAAATTTGATCTCAAAAGCTCTCATAAGCTCGTAAAATAGCTTGACTTATATAACCATCAACTGATTTCCAGACTTAGAAATATTTAGTGTTTTCAAATTTTAAACATGTCTCGACCAGGCCAAAGTTCGTCTAATTACTTTTGAATTCGATTACATAACATATCACTTTTATTGTTCGTATCAAATCTATCCCAGTTAATCTTCATTTTTCATGCTTATACTTTTCTTTCATAAGCTCTTAAAAGCTCTCAAAAAGCTTCAATTCATAAGCTACTCGACTACCTTAAAAACACTTGAAAATAATTGACATTTTTCAGATTTAAACTTGATCGACCAGCCAACTTTATGCCTATTTAAATCCGTACTTTTACATGTAACATGGATACGTTTTTGCTTATATCGATACACGACCTAGCAAATTACATTTTTCGTGTTTTGACTTTGATCCTATAAACTCAATTCGACACTCTAAATTAACCCTTTTGATCGGCACACGCTAGTATCTAAAATATATAAAACTAAAAAATTAATTATAGTTTTTCCGGTTGGGCTTATTTAAAGCCCAATAAGAATTAACGATCCATAAGCCCACTGGGACCATATGAAACATTTTTAGAATCATAAAAATAGCCCAAGTCCAAGCCCAAAACTATTTTCATGCCCTCGCCTCTCGATTTCTTAACGGGCCTAGTATACAATTCGTTAAGGCCCTTTTATATTAAAAATAAGCAATTCGTGTAATAAGCAGTTGAAATAAGTTTTAATAAGCTTCATTTAGCTACAGAAAATCTCGCCAACATTTTCCCATAATTTTTGTACGAAAAGGACTAAAAATATAACGCAAATTCACCTAGGAGGACTAAAACTGCCAAAGGCTGAAAACAGGGACTGAAACTGAAAAAACAGAATCATTAAGGTAGAAAATGATATATTATTTAGTTCCAAGCTCAGAACGCTATATTGGACAAGTAGTGGACTATAATTGTAAATTATATATAATAAGGACTAACGGTGCAACGCTAACGCCGTTAGGGTAAAAAGTGTAAAAACTGGAAAAGGACAAGACCAACATCTTATATTTGACATTCTTATTTTATTTTCCATTTTACGATTTCCCTTCACGTCATTTGCATTTTTATGTATTTCATTTACTTATTCCCTCCGTCCCTAAATAAATGTCCACTTTTGACTTTTGAAGTCTTTCTTATTCAACTTTGACCTTAAATATTTTTGTTTATCGTATATAATACTTGATGCAAAATATATGAATGAATTGGATTTTAAATGTATTTTAATTTGGTATACTTTTTATCAAGTATTATATAACACAAACAAAAATATTTAAGGTCAAAGTTGAACAAGAAATACTTCAAAAGTCAAAAGTGGACATTTATTTAGGGACGGAGGGAGTATTTATAACTTTACGTTAATTATATATATAACGAGATTTTTAAACGGTTTGACTATACGTTTCGAGGAAATGATATTTTGGAATATATAACATAAAAGTAAGATAATATTTTATATAATATTACTTTTGAACTTGAGGCATTTTAAGCATATCATATTCTCACTCTAACGATCAAATCGTTATTCGTTTTTATTATCATTTCCATCATTCATATTAAGTCAGAGTCTCAGACCTTCATTATATTCAGGTCCCATATTGAAGACGTTTCCGTAATCATTCCCATAATCTTACTTGATATCGTAATTCCATCTTCTCAGATACACTCAAGGTGAGTCGTAGCCCCTACTTTTTAATACTCGTTTTATACTTTTGGGGGAGATACATGCTCAAATATATTTCATTACTTTTATAAGTAAGTATATTGATAACTTACATGATTCAAATCAATTTCCTAATTAATATTTACCTGATCTGGTTTATTCCATGGGATGTGATATATATATATATATATATATATATATATATATATATATATACACTGGTACAGAATGTGGCTTTCGTCACACCCAAAATGCGTGACTATATGCATATAGTCACACACGTTTTTTTTGGGTGTGTGTGACGAAAAGTCGCGCCACCGTAGGTATCATATGGTCACATTGTTTAGTTTGTGGTCGTTTTCATTGAAAAAGAGTGACCAAGACCCGAATATATGTGACTAATTAGGCACAAGTTTTGTTGGATTCATCAGTATGTGTGACTATTTCCCATCCTATGGCCACATGAAAATATAATAAATGTGACGTTTGTGATGATTTAGTCACACAGCGTGTGTTGTTTTTTTCGAGTTAGTCACATACAATTTAAAAAACAGTGGCCAAAAGTGTTAATAAGTGTGACCATATGCTGTTTAAAGTGAAGAAATGTGTATTTTGTGTGACTATTGATCATCCAATGGTCACATGAATTCTTAGTTTGTGTGGCCTTTGGTAATATTTAGTCACACAAAGCATGTTTGTTTTGGGTATTTAGTCACATACAATTAAGCATAAAGTGGCCAAAAGTGTTAATAAGTGTGACCATATGCTGTTTTAAGTGAAGAAATGTGTATTTTGTGTGACTATTGATCATCCAATGGTCACATGAATTCTTAGTTTGTGTGGCCTTTTGTAATATTTAGCCACACAAAGCATGTTTGTTTTGGGTATTTAGTCACATACAATTAAGCATAAAGTGGCCAAAAGTGTTAATAAGTGGGACCATATGTTGTTTTAAGTGAAGAAATGTGTATTTTGTGTGACTATTGATCATCCAATGGCCACATGAATTTTATGTTTGTGTGGCCTTTTGTAATATTTAGTCACACAAAGCATGTTTGTTTTGGTTATTTAGTCACATACAATTAAGCATAAAGTGGCCAAAAGTGTTGATAAGTGTGACCATATGCTGTTTAAAGTGAAGAAATTTGTATTTTGTGTGACTATTGATCATCCAATGGCCACTTGAATTTTATGTTTGTGTGGCCTTTTATAATATTTAGTCACACAAAGCATGCTTGTTTTGGGTATTTAGTCACATACAATTAAGCATAAAGTGGCCAAAGGTGTTAATAAGTGTGACCATATGCTGTTTAAAGTGAAGAAATGTGTATTTTGCGTGACTATTGTTTATCCAATGGTCACATGAATTTTTAGTTTGTGTGGCCTTTGGTACTATTTAGTCACACATCGAATTAAATAAAGAGTGACCAATAATGTTGGAGCAGAGTTGCTACTGCTAGTACTAAGGTAGTCCTGCTGAAGCAGAGTTACTGCTGCTAGTACTATGCTAGTGCTGCTGGAATGAGTATATATATTATATATAAAACAATATTAAAAACCACACGAAATTTCAAATTGAATTAAACTCGAATGTATATAACTGGACAGAATATACAATTGTAATGTCGTACTTAATTAATCAAATATCTAAAGACTTTTGAACCTTCACCCCCTTAGCAGTTTGCCTTAAGTCGTTAGCAGATATATATTGTTTCTTCGATGGTGCCTGTGGTACACATTTAGTCACATGGTTTGTTGGTGTAACCTGTAGTAAACAAAAGACGCTTCTATCAAACATTGAATTACATATGAATAATTTATATATATGTAGGTTGAAAAAACACATGTACGTACCACCTCTTCAAAAATAACTTGATCCTTTGGCCATGCAACGAAACTACCTTCAACATTCTTAACTATTTTTAACCCATTATTTGCTACGTCCGGTACGCATGCTGCATCAACTAACGATTCATCAATCGACACTTTGTAGCAATCACTTGGGAGTGGTCGGTTATGCAGCACTTGCTTTCCATGAGACTGGTATACGGTACCCAAAGCAACAATATTTGTTTGCTTTATAATCCACAGTTTGCACTTAAGTGTCTACAAAAAAAGAATTTTTATGTATATATCAAAAATTATTTAAACAAAAGAATAACAAGAAACATGTTGAAATACATACTGTTGGCAGTGCTTGTGTTAGAGACACATCTTGTTGCGATTGGGAATCTGGAGACCCGTTTCGTCGCTTCTTTTGCTTTGGCTTATTGGGTCCAACAGTTTTAGCAAGTTCCTATATGTATATATAAAACACGTTACATTATTTAAACAAAAAAAGTAACAAGAAACGTGTTGAAATACATACTGTTGGCAGTGGTTGTGTTGGAGACGACATATTTTGTAGCGATTGGGAATCTGGAGACCCGTTTCGTCGTGACTTAAGGTTATGCTTAGGCCTGACAGTTTTAGCAGCAGGTTCCTATACGTATATATAAAACACAGTACATTAGTCGATCATGTATGTAAAATTCAAAAATCAAAGGGCAATCTTTTATTACTATACTTACCATTGTTTCCGTTACCTTTTTAGAAGTTTCAAGGCCATTGGATTTCCCCTCAATTCCCGCATCTTTAGGACTTACAACACCACTTGTCTGAGTGCCATTGGAGTCACCTGCAATATTGTCAATGGCCATTGGAGTCACCTGCAATATAAATTAAGAAATACAGTCACTCATCAGTTTATGTTCAATGCCTAGTATCATTAGCATCAGTGGTGTTAGCATTAGAAAATGAAATTGTTAACAACATAAAAAATGGCTTAAAACTGAGGCTATTGGCGATGGTTCAGTTGGCAGAGTTATATTCATCCCTTTATCATTCAACTGTTGCAGAATTTGAGCAAGCACTTTATTTGTGTTTTCCACCTCACCGGATAATTTATTGACCTGCACATCTTTTTCGGTCATCTCGGCGGACAATTTCTTGATCAATTTATCTTTTTCTTCACGCTCGCGTCTCTCATTATCCAGTTGAGTTTGAAGTAAGGCAAGTTTTTCATCGGCTTCTTGTTTTCTTCGAGGAAGGCCAAAATACTCTTTGTATGTTACTGCACCTCCCACTCCTCTGGCATTACCGCCCTTTTCCTTACCAAATACAAATGTCATGGCATCCGTGCCATCATCAAAACTCGAGGTTCCTTCCTTGATCTTGTCATCAACTTCTTTCTGCACAAAAAATATAGGAAATGTTGGGATTAAAAGTCTTCTTGATGCTGTTAGAGTAACTGCTGGTATACCAGCTACTACTGCTAGTACACAGTTAATGTTGCTGCTATATAAGCATAATAATAGAATTAGCAGTCAAACTTACAAGTTCATCTCCCTTTGATTTAATATCATCATTTGGGTATTCGCCGTCTTTGTTTACCCTTCCTTTCACCCACATTACATCACCCGGGGGGGGGGGGGGGGGGGTTCTTCATCCACTTCAATCTCTTTATTTTGGATCTAATAAACATCAAATGCATACACATGTAAAGTTAAACCAAGATAAACGAAAATATGAGGATCCTTACACATGTACAGTTAAACCAAGATAATCGAAAATATGAGGGTATTAATGCAAATGTGCAAATTGGGCAATGTAAACAGATTCATTTCTCATACTGATCGTCT
This sequence comes from Artemisia tridentata subsp. tridentata, assembly GCA_021014915.2. Lineage (NCBI taxonomy): Eukaryota > Viridiplantae > Streptophyta > Magnoliopsida > Asterales > Asteraceae > Artemisia > Artemisia tridentata. The sequence goes on from CP139505.1 coordinate 393,952,894, forward strand.
CTTAATTGGTAAAACAAACATTGTGTAATCTTACCATTTTCTCTTTGACATAAGCATATCCACCTCGTCCCATTTTATGCTGATAAATATTTTGGGAACGCGCCATTTTACCTTTCTCAGATTTCTCCTAAAAACACAAAATCATAAGGCGTTTAGATGCGGTAATGCTACAAACTGAAAATAATAAAATGACATATACACTTAATTAAAGATGACTAATTAAAACCTTGTATGCTTCGGTGGTCGTGTATTTAACATACTCGAATGGGTGAAGGTTCAGCAATCCCAGCTGGTACCCATCACACACCCACAGAACAACAACAAAAGACCTATAAACGTAGGACTAACACCAAGAACACTGAGCTACCTCAGGCTAGTGGTTCTATACCAACTGTTGCAGATGAGGATGTCACTGGGGGGGAGAGTGACATGTTGGCAAGGGCTGCCACTACTGTGTCTAGCTTAGCAGCAGCACAGGACAGTGGTAACATCATTAAGACCCGAACCAAGACAACTTCTAATGAAGAAAGTTCCTCTGGAACTGATTCAGGTGAAGGTCCCAGTCACATGGAAACAATGGGGGGTTCGGATGTTCATCCTAGGGGTAAGACTGAACTTAACTTTTCCAGTGATCCACCTCTCGGGCTAGGTAACACAAGCCGAAGTGGTGAGGATAGTATGCAACTTTTGAATGAATTGAAGGATACCTGTGCCAAGCTGTCTGCACAAATTGGTGATCTGCGAGCAATAGCTTCTTCCCAAGATGGAGTCATCAAAGCTCAAGGTGGGGAGATAAAGGCTTTGAAGAGAAGGGTTAGGTATTTAGAAGGAGTCAAAGGATCAAGAATTCCCAAACAAAAGGTTAAATCTTCTGAAGCTTCTAAGGATGCTCCCAAACAGGGATGGTATGTGCTTATTCACATACCTTTTATTTACCAAATTAAGACCCAAAATGACCAAAAAACTAACCAAAATGCCAAAGATATTTGTGTTTTTGGGTTTATTTATGTGTAGGAATGGATATCAAGAAAAAGGGACAAAATAAAGTCAAAACCGAGAAAAATGAGCACGAGATATAGAAATGATATTTACAGCCGATGCCAAGAAGTTTCATGTCAATCAAGTCCTCAGAATCTCACCAAATGACAAAATAAACCCTTGGATCAAATTTGTATTTTGGCAAAATCAGTCCATTGAAAATTCAGAAAATACATAATTGATCCCTATAATTATCAAATCCTAATCCTTAAAACCCTTCTACCCGGATCTATTTTAAATCACAAACCCATTACCCCAAAACCCATCCATTAAAACAAATCCAAGCAGTCCATCTATTACAAACCCGGCCCAACTATTCTTTAATAAACACACGACCCAAATCAATTAACCATAACCCGATCATGACCCGGACACCCAACTTTAACCCACGGTCAAAGTCATTAATGGTCTGTCAAACCAAAAATTAACCCGCGCCCCTTTCTATCATTTTACCCAGAGAAACACTGTTACATGAACCCTAATTTTACCTACCCCGATTTTACTATAATTAAGGGTACTTATGTCCAATCATGGGGCTTCTAGAAGTGCCAGAGTGTCAGAGAGGAGCAGAGACGCACGAATAGGGTACGTGGCAAGCTTCTATTGGTCGAGACACATCATGGGAATTGATCAAACAGCTATGATGATTGGGGGATTGATCTGAGGGCTGTTATGACACCAAAGAAGCACAAAAATCACTCGGATCAGTGACATGGCATCTCATGGTTAGGCTATAAATAGAGAGTTCTTCTCATATGCTAGGGTTGTCCAATTTTTATGTTTTAGAAAATTGTTACCACTTTATTTTAATTTCATTTTAAAAGCTTTCGTAGTGTAATCTTTATATTTCAGTTGTAATTTGATTTCCAGAATTGTAGTTTCAACTTTTTATTAATCTAATCAAGTTTTCTCTTAATTTCCTTGTTTAAATCTGTTTTTAAGCTTTCATTCCTGTGTCAATAAGCTTGTATAAGCTTACTTTAGCTTTAAAAAAAAGGTTCACTTGTTTCAATTCTGTTTTAGTCTCAATTTTCAAAACAGTCAACAAAAGTCAACAAGCTGGTCAAATAAGCACTTCTGGAAGGATAAGCTGTTCTGAGGAGCTTATTGGGTATTTTCTGGCTTATTGGATAAGCCTGGGTTGTGAATTAGTTCTTGGTTCATTAATTTCCATCAAAGGTCACTTGTGAGTTTCAATTCTAATTTTCTAGCTTATTTGATTGTGATTAGCTTATTATTACTGCTTATTTGTCATTTATTTCTGCTTATTAGATTATAAATAGAATAGATGATCATAGTTTAGTATAAATTGTAGCTTAAATCAGATAGGTTTAGGGTAATATCTCAAAAGCTGAAAGTTAAGGAATGTTTGGATTAGTATCTGTTAGGGGTGGATTAGTGTGTGTGTACTGTAGTTTTGCCTATTTAGCTACTTTAGAGTTGCTTTAAATTAGTGTTATTAGCTGTTAGTAGGAGTTTATAAGTTTATTATGAGTGATTTGGATGTTTAGAACACATAGGTGGAATATTAGAGGTTAAACTGCTTCAATAAGCTCCCCATTAAGCTGAGCTTAATTGAGACCCCTTTTGGGCATTTCAGTAAACCTTTTAGTGGTTAATGTCAGTAGGCAAGATCTGGTTTGGATTAGTTTAGAATTAGAGGAGTTTTGCGCCACTTTTCTATTTTTGCTGTTACAGAACACTTAGTGAAGTCTTGTGTTTTCAGCTACTGATCTAGGATAGTTTGTAGCTTATTGAAATAAGCTGAGGCCTTAATTTGTGGATTAGAGGTAGTTCATATAACAAGTTTTAGTTTTAATATCTGGGATCCAGGTTTCTAGCTTAATTGGTTGCTTATGCTAGGTCTGCAAATAAGCACTCCAAACTGCTTTCTAGGCCTGCACATTTTAAGCTTCAAACCCATCTGTTCTGAGCCTCATTTCAATAAGCAATTGAAGTCTAATTTTGGGCATAATTGGAAGTTAAGGAGTTTGACATTTGAACTTTCAATTTCTGCTTCTGGTTTTCACAATTAAGCTTATGCCTAGCTTATGCATAAGCTGCAAAGTGGCTTGTTGATCTCTGCTACTATCCCTACATTGCTACTGTTGCTACTGCTTTTCTACTTTTACTTGAGCTTATTGGTACCTTTTTGATTGTTTTGAGCTTATATAAGTCTGTTGAATAATTCCTAAGATTTTGGGAATTTTTGGATAACTTTAGTTTATTTTTAGCTTATTTGCAAACTGCTTATTGGTCTGTTCAGTTTATTAGGAGTTAGATACTTTCTGAATTTATTTTTCCTAAATAGTTAATTTAGCTTTATAATTACTCAAAATTTTTCAGATTTTTCCCAAGCTTTTTAATATTTTTAAATCATTTAAATCTTTTAATTTAGTTTTTAATTCATAAAAAGTAAAAAAAAAAAAAAAAAAAAAAAAAAAATCTTTTTCCAAAAATTTTTCTTTTAATATTTAGACTTTAGGAAAATTATTTTCGCAAATTTAGGATTTAGAATTTAAAAATTCACTTTTAATTACGTTTTTAAATTTTCGTCGCGTACGTTTTTTTAATTCAATTTTCGTTTTTAGGATAGTATGCTTAGCATAATTGTACCCTTAGCATAATTAGTTGTCCCCGTTTGTTATTTCTTTATTCGTAGTATAAAAATCACCAATCATCACTCTCTTTTCACACATTCATCACACATATTCGACAACGTAACGACAACTCGAATTTGACCTTCGTTGGGACTACGACCCAGGGAAATACATCCGTTGTGTTTTCTTTGGAATAAAAATATCAAATCTTCTGAAGCTTCTAAGAATGCTCCCAAACAGGGAGGGAATGAAGGCAAAGTTTCAGGGGAGGATAACCAAGGGAATCAAGTGGTGATTGATCATCGTCTGGGCAAGGTTACAAATGTTGATAGTGCTATTGAGCCAATTACAGCTGGTACTACAAAAGCTAGTACTGCTACACCAGAGGTTTTTGCAACTGCTGTTAGTGTACTTGCTGAGCTGAAGACAGCAAAACCAGTAACCAAAGGTGTTGTGATACAAGAGCCATCATCCTCTCCAAAAGCTAAACAATCAACTCCACAGGTACAAGGCAAAGGTAAAGGGATTCTTACTGAAGAGCCTGTGGAGAAACCATTATCAAAAGAAGAGCAATTAAAAGTTGATGCTGAAATTGCTATGAAATTATCACAAAAGTATGATGCAGAACATAAGACAATTTTGGAACAAAGGAGAATACAAGAAGAAAAAGATGCAGAGTTAATAGCTTCATGGGATGAGGAAAGGGCTCAGGTTGCAGCTGATTCTGAGCTTGCTAAGAAACTACATAAACAAGAGCAAGATAAGTACTCAGTAGATGAAAAAGCCAGGATGCTGAAAGAAATTTTTGATGCAAAAAAGAAGTTGTATGCAGAACAAAGATATGCAGCTAAGAAGAACAAGCCACCCACTCAAAAACAAAGAAGAGATCTCATGGGCAGTCTCTTTTTTTTTTTTTTTTTTTGCAAAGGTAAATTTATATTAATATCAACAACACCCAATATGTACATTGTGGGAAACTAGAAGGGGGGTTGAATAGTTTACCGGTTTAAAAACTTCTTTTAAAAATCTTGTTTTAAAAGTATGCTATTGGAAACTTTGATTCGAACTCTATGTGTAATCAATCAACACCAATATGAACTACACCCTAAGCTAAGTAATAATAACAAATAAAAGTAAAGAGTAGAGTTGGAAAGATCAAACCGAGACAGAGGATTTATAGTGGTTCGGCTACGAAGCTCTTCTTCGCCCTACTCCACTCCCCGAGTACCACACTCGAGAGTTTCAAACACTATATCAACAACCTCCCTTCAGGCGGAGAAAACCGTACACGTCGCTTATCCTATTACCGACACTAAGCTAGATGTCGAGTGCTAATCTTAGCTAGCACCAATCTACCAAGGTCCACGTGACCAAACACTCAAGCCCAGTGGCTTCAAGAGATCACCAAGATCTCAACACAATCACAATTATCAACACTCACTTCACTCTACTCAACTAACACTAACCTAATGACCCTTGATCTTCTTGATCAATCACACAAGCCCAATGGCTTCAAGAGATGTTCACTATCTCTATAGATCACACTTGATCTTCACTCTCACCCCAACAAAAAGGAAATAAACTTGATGTATGCTAAGACACAACAAGGTTGTAACAAGTGTTACAAAAACCTATCAACTATAACTCTAGTATCTTCTTTATTACTTGAGTTCTTCTCTTGCTAATGAAGAGGGATGACAACACCTTGTATCAACTTGGATACTTGTGTTCTTCTCTTGCTAGTGAAGAGGTATGAAGAGGATCACTTGAAGGATGATTGGATCACTCTTGAAACAAAGAAAAACTAATCTAAATGAACCTAAGAAGTAAAAGGTGTGAGAGGATTTAGCTAAGGGATTTTTCTGTGTGTGAAGGGTGCCTAAAACTGTGAAAGGGGTTGGTATTTATAGGCAAAGAAAATCTGAACGTTACAGAAAAAATGGTACGGACGGCTCCTTTAAATAACCCACGGCTCCGTTAAATTTAACGGTACCGTGGAGCCGTGGTAGACTAGGACGCTCCAAATTTTGTCTTTTCTGGTGAAAACTTATTTTGGGAAGGTTGGAGCTGATTTTGGGGGGGGGGGGGAAATAGCTGTTGTGATTTTCAAACTAATTTTTCCATTAAAACATTTCTTAATATTTCAAAAATAATTTGTCATGTATATTTTTGAAAAAATGTTTTGTCCCATTTAAAATGTGAATTTTCAAAACATAAATTCACTTCTTTGATCACTAGTTCAAGTTGTAACTTTGTTCAAGAGTGATTTGCGTAGAAACAGGATCTTCCGATTAAAAACTTGTTAACGTTAATTTTAACGTAACGTGAGTTCACATTTTGTCATCCTCAAAATGTGAAGTAATCGAAAGATATAAATAACGTTTTTAGAACATTATTTGCATCAACAATCTCCCCCTTTTTGATGATGACAAAATATAAACTCATTTTAGGTTAAAATTAGTTTTAACAAGTTTTTAATGAGTTTACTCCCATTTCTCCCCCTTTTTGTCAAATCAAAAAGGTGGTTAAGGCTCCCCCTTGATGTGTACTCCCCCTCATTTGGAGAACACAAAGGAATCGAGCAATGGTTCGTGCTACAAAACAAGGTTAGACGGCAAATAAACAATATCTAACAAGTAGCACATTAGACAAATATCCAACCACAAGAAAAATTATGGCTAAGTAGCCAAAATGAAAAGCCCATTTCATAAATATGAAATAAATGTCATACATAAGTATGACTACAATAGGAAAGCAAATTAAACTAACAAGAAGACACATAAACATCTAAAGTAACATGAGGCTTCTAGATTTGCTTCCAACTTCAAAAGGTTCCTAATCATTTATTTAGGGAGACTAAACATAACTATGTTTAGTTTGGGCTATTGTGTGGTGGAGGTGGTGGAAGGATGATGGGTCCAATGGGTGGTGTGAGGAGGTGTTCAAGGTATGAAAACCTAAAGCTAAGCTCATCTCTAAGGTTCATGATGAGCTCAAAGTTGTGATGACAACAAGCACAACTCAAGGTGTGTGAGTGAAGGGGATACATGATGGGATAACCCATTAAGGGTTGAGGTGATGGTGATAGTGAAGGTGATGATGTGTTGCTCCCAAATTCAAAGGGAGTGTTTGGTGAAAGGGTGAGGGTGAGAGTTAGAGGTTGTGGTGATGATGAAAGTGATGAGGGTGTTGTGTTAGTTCCCAATTCAAGGGAAGTTGATGGTGATGAGTTGAGTGTTAAGGCTAAAGGGTGAATGGGACTAGGTTGAGATGAGGTGTGTTTTGATTCTTGTTGTGGAGGATGAGGATGTAGGTTGGATAGAGGTTGCCTTGGATGGAGCTTGGGGTGTAGTGAAGGAAGATGATGATTTGGTAGAGGTTATAGGTGTATGGGTTTCATCTTCATCATCCAAGGTGAGATCAATGAGGGGAATGTCATTGGTGATAGGTTTAGTTGATGATTGGGGTGTGTTGACATTCTTGATCCATTGATCAACTAGAGTGGTTTGGTTGGTTGGTTTGATGTTGAATCTAGGTTTCTTGAATACCCTTGATCCCATGATGATGGTATGGTGAATGTGAAGGTGTAAGGATGGGTGTAAGGATGGCAATGCATAATTTTAGCTTAAATAGCCAAATCATAAGCATGCAAGTTTGAAATGTTGGATTTGGGGATTTGGGTGCATGGGAATCAGGTTATGGTTGCAGTTTTTCAGGGAAAAGAAGTCAAAAAGTGGAAGAGAATAGCAGTTTTCGTCTTCCAAAGGCACGGCACCATTAAAGGTGCTACGGCACCACTAAAATTAGTGGAGCCGTGGCCTATTTAATGGAGCCGTGGGCTCTTTTGACCTTCTTTCCAGGTCTGCAGGTTTTAGGCAGCCTAAATGGGGTAATTTTCTGGGGAATCCATTGGCTGCAAATCTCAAAGCCTCAAATTACTAAGTACATAGAATTCCTAAAGCTAGTTAAACTAGCAACTAATGTGATCATGTGATCATCTATGTATTTAGGCAACTATTAAGCATGCATGAATACAAGCAAGTTTAACATCTAGTGCATGTAATAAAATAATAGAACATGCATGAACTAGGCAAAGCTCATAATATATTGCTATTGATTAATTTGTCAAAGTAACCAATATTAAGCAAGATATATTAAAGTAACTCATACTAGTTAGAGTTAGATGGTCATGCACAAGACCATATTAATAGTAACTAATAATACTTAAGTCAGTTATACTACTTAAGTTAAACTCCTCTAATGTCTTCACTTCATCACACCTTCATTCATCATCGCTTGATGACACATCATAGTACGGGATTGGATCATCATTATGATCACTTCGAGATGATGTACATTCCCAATATAGAGAAGTGTAGGTGTTTTGGGTTAGAGGTGACATGACGGGTTCGACAAAAAGATATTTATTATTTCGGAGATGGGGAAAAGTGTTCATGACAAAATGATTGAGACGAGTTAGCAACATGCCATAGGGTATTGCCTTATCGACTCGTCCCCTGACGCCGACAATTCTTCTTGCCATAAAGTATGCAAGATTGTAGGGTTGCTTGGTAACAATACAATACAACATGTGAGCACAACACGCCGGAAGTTGTTCACGGTTGTGAGGAAGACAAAAGACATTTTCACGAATGACTTCTATCCATCTCCGTAAGTGTGGATGAACTTCATCAACACAAATTTTAAGGAGATCCAAGTCATACACATGAGACTCACGAAACTCAACTTCACCGTTTTCTTTAAGAAAACCGTGAAATTTTTGAGGAAGACGGATGTGCTCTTTAATGGCACGAGGAGTGGGAATAGGAGTACTATAAGGACCCGACTCGATTGGGTGACTAGTGAGAAATTTGAGTGACCAACTTTCAGTGTAGGAACATTGTCCATAGTTAGGCACTTGAAGAATGTTGGCAAATTGATCAAGAGTGAGTGAGATGTGTTGGTTTTGAATGACAAACTGGATAGACAAAGTTTGATCCTCGTTATGTACGAGTTTGACTTGTCTATAAAACTCTAGGACGAAACGAGGACAGATGTGATCGTTGACTCTAAACAAGCAATCGAATCCGATTCCTTGAAACATGGTTTGAATGTGATCATGGTTTAGGAACGAGGGTTCAACAATACGTCCTTCGTGGAAGAGACGAGACTCAAGTTGACGAAAGGTTTGAATGTGAGAAGGTGGGGTTTCAGGTTCAAGTGATGGTGTGGGAATGTACTCTTCTGTGAGTTCATGGTCGTAATCAAACATGTGAAGTCTCATGTTACCTATAAAAACACTTATTTATGGTTAAGATTTTAAAGATTTCATTTAATCATAAGTGCCTAGTGTGTGCTTATATGCAACCAATGTGGAGGTGTAGTAATCTCGACTCTAAAAATGAAAAATATGAGATTACCCAAACGCTCCTAACTTCACTTTTACTCAATCAAATATGTCGAATAATGCATATTAGTTATGCAATTCGTTCCACATTTGAGAGTTCGTGCTTATATGCAAAAACGTTTTTAATTTGCATCAACAATGCATGAAAAGGTTTCATGATCCTAGACTTGTGAAATTTAAAAAATTTCGAATAGGGGTGTTTGGCAAACGACTCATTGTGGCGCCAAAAAGCTTAAGTTCGAAAAGCTTTAATGCAAAACGTTCCAAATCCAATTTTAATTATCCTAAACATGATTCCACTACAAGCAATCAACCATAATCCGATTTTAGTTGTTAATTTCGGATTAGGTTTTGCAACACAAATGGGTTTTTGGAAATCCTAGGTTTAGGGAATCATGTGAATGCTACATTGTCTAATCCTAGTCTTAATTTCACAAGGGTTTAACTAATTTTGAAAATCCCCAATTCGGATTTATACTCAAGAACAAACCCTAGACTCAATTTAAAAGAAATTAAGAGTGAATTACTTACAATTGATGATGTTGTGGTTAGGATTTGTTAATTTCAATGCCTCAATCTTGATTTGCAAAAGATTAATTGAATTATGGTGTTATGGTTCGGTTTTGACAGCAAGTGGAAGTGGTTTTGTGTGTTTGGAAAATTTGTGCAGAAGAAAAGAGTAACTGGGCGCGTTTATCAGATGCACGGCTCCACAGTTCCACTAAACATTAGTGGAGTCGTATGTCTGATGGTCCAGTTTTTCTTCTGTTTTGACTTTTGGCTGATTAATCTTACTTATTTAGTAAGACTTTTTGACACGAGGAAAAAGTTTATACCTAATAAACTTTTTGACGAAAGATGATTAAATGGGATGACCGGAAATGACCTTAGTGTTTCCGAGGAAATTGACTAAGTTGTCATTGGATGAGGATTTACTTCTAGTATTTCCCGTGAAATAAATAGAAGTTATGAGTTGTGTTTAGGAGAATGACTATAATATTTCCCATGAAATATTTAATTAGTCGGAGTACGCGACACAAGGAATGACTTGATATTTCCCGTGAAATATTCATGAGTCACGTGACGAGTGAAAAATATGACTTAAAAAGTCATGGGCGATTTGTAGAGAATGACTTCAATGTTTCCCGCGAAACTTTTGAGAGGTCATAGAAGGGATGAAAGGTTATGAGGTATGACGTGACGGATGACTTTAATATTTCCGAAGGAATATTCAAATAGTCATGAGCGGGATGAGAGGAATGACTTGAAAAGTCATATGACGAGATGCGAAGAATGACGTTAATATTTCCAGTGAAATATTAAGAAGTCATGAGATGAGGTTTAGGGAATGACTTGACATTTCCAATGAAATATTCAAGGGTCATGAGTCGAGAATAAGATGGATGTGTGAGATGACTTCAATATTTCCGGAGAAATATTCAAATAGTCATAAGAGGGGATGAAAGGTTATAAGATATGACGCGAGGGATGACTTTAATATTTCCATAGAAATATTGAAATAGTCATGAGCGGGATATGAGGAATGACTTGAAAAGACATATGATGGGATGTGAGAGATGACATTAATATTTCCAATGGAGTATTAAGAGGTCATTTGACGAGAATGTAAAGGTTAAGGTGAGAAGAGATACTTTTCAAAGAAAAGATTTCTCTTTCGACGTTATCATGACGGAGGAGATGTCTTTCTGCGGGGAGATGACATACTTCGACGAGCTTCGTTCATGAGCAAACTATAGGGTTCCCGGACAAGTCTAATGGCATCTTGACTGCTACTCTTCACAGGGAGTTGTCTCATCTATAGTGTTTGTTGTCATGCCTTTCCGGCGCTTGCATACTCGGCTTCGGTCGTGGAAATAGCAAGAGTAGTTTGTTTCTTGGGGAACCAAGAAGTTTGTTAACAAACCTATGAAGGTACAAACATTGCTCTTTATGTCTCAATCCACATCAACTCTCGCATTATCAGAGTTGGTATAGAAACATTTTCTACAACCGTCTCCTTGAGATATCGTAGTCTCAAGTGTGTAGTATCTTCAATGCATCGTATGATACATTGAACACTTTGATGTAAGAAGTTTTGGGACACTTCTTACAAGTGGGCACAAAGCCAACACTATTCATGATAATGGACCTACTTGCCGTTAGGTAAACTACTTTACCTATTGTGCCCCTAACCTAGTTATATCCGTGTACTCACCTTCATCGTCTCTTGTGAGATTCGTTATCACGGATATGGGCATTAGTATAGATTAGTATTTGTCTAATCTAAGTATCTTATACATATATAGTATACATAGGTTTATGTAGATACTTTCTTTAGGTTGAGTTATCTACGGGCCAGGGAAGAAACTTAATTCACTCATCATTTTCATTTCAAACTTGTCACGCATGATCTTGAAGCGATCATCGAATATTTCTGGACAAGTTGAGTTCGTAATGATGAATTGTGAATTTCTGTTTCTTTATGACAGTGCCTACCAAGTTAGATTCTAACACTACTACATGCTTAGCATTTCTATCAACAAGGGTATTTTAAGAAAGCGTACCTGTGCCTGAGGTGTTTGCTCTTAAAACTAGAAGACTAGGGTACCTTTGTTGGATGTTAAGCATGAAAGACACGACTTGACTATTGCGTCACCGGATTTGCTTGATAACGCATCATACTCCTTTGTTGGATGTTAAGCATGAAAGACACGACTTGACTATTGCGTCACCGGATTTGCTTGATAACGCGTCATACTCCTTTTGTTAGACTCCAAGGTTTATTTACACTCATGTTTTCCTAGCAAAACAAATGTTCAAACATCTGGTCCCCAATATCTCATGGGTCCAAAGTTGTTAGAGTTAAACATCCTACGCATTTGTTGCGTTAGTTTAGGATGTGAGAATGGAGGACACGTTTCCCATGGTAAGTAACTTTGTGGTGGACGATCATTCCAAGTTACGGGAAAGTTACTTGGATGATTTTGTCTTCTAAAGTTACCTCTCGGTAGAGGAGTTCTAGACCGAGGTTTAGGTGAGTTTACCTTTCTAGGTGGAGGAGTAGTTAACCTAGTGTCACGCTTTACAAATCCATGTTCGGGAGATGACAATGGTTTGTTAAAGCCTTTGGTTTCCTCTCTACTTGGAGTAGACACTTTAGTTCTATTTACAACTACGTGACTTGGTTTAGGACTTAAGTTACTTTTCAGAATTGACCCAGTTTTGTCCTCAGCACCACACGGTACCACGGTACCACTAAATTTAGTGGTGCCGTCTGTACCTTTAATGGTGCCGTCACCTTCAGACATGGACTTTTCAGGCATTACAAATTTTACTTGTTTAGTACCACTTGTAGAAGCCTGATTTGGGTCAAATCCTAAACCCGAACGGTCATGTTCACTATATCTAATATTTTCAAGTATATCATTAAGATTTTTAGTTCCTTCATCAAACTTAATGATTCTTAAAGCATTTTCTTTAAGTTTTTCATTTTCTACTTGAAGACTTATACATGACCCGCATCCTAAGTCTACTTCCTTGTTTTTCTCAAGTCTCTTGACTTGATCTTTTAGTTCTAAGACTTGTAGTTCTAGTTCTTTTAATTTTAATTTTAGCTTTGTGTTTTTACCTAAGATCTTAGTACTAACTACGCATAGTTTGTTGTATTCGTCATGTAATTCACTGTCATCTATTGACGAATTATTATCACTATAATAAGAAGAGTCGGAATGTACCTCGTTAGAAGCTTGAGCCATTAGGCACGTTTCATCGTTAGGCTTCTTCTCTTCTTCTTCACCGCTATCACTCCAAGAACCTCCTACAAAGGCTCTTTGGTTGTTGGATTTTGGTGGCTTAGGACATTCTCCTATGAAGTGATTAGGATCTCCGCATCTATAGCATCTCCTATCACTTGTCCCTTTTCTTTCATCATGATTTCTTTGGGATGACTTCTTCTCATCGCGAGATTGTCTAGGAAATCTACCTTTCCTCCTAAAGGACTTTCTAAAGTTCCTAACGGCTAGTGCGTACTCTTCATCTTCACTACCGGAACTCGAACATTCCTCATCACTAGACTCCTTCTTGGCTTTTAATGCTAGAGATCTAACTCTCTCGCTTTTGCCTTTGACAATGTCAGAGTCTTTCTTGATGATCATCTCGTGAACTTTCAAGTTTCCTATAAGTTCATCGAGTGACAATGCCGCCAAATCCTTTGACTCTTCTATGGCGGTGACCTTTGCTCTCCATTTAGGATGTAGAGCTCTAAGAAACTTCCTAACATAGTTCTTACTAGAATAACCTTCATCAAGAGCTTTAAGACTAGTGATAATAGTATTAAATCTAGCAAAAGCATTATCTATTGACTCATCCTCTGAAATGGAGAATTGTTCATATTGTTGAACAAGAAGATCTATCTTGTTCTCTTTGACTTGGTTATTACCTTGGTGAGTGACTAACAAGGTTTTCCAAATATCTTTTGCCGTATTACACATGAAAATTCTTTCAAACTCCTTTTTAGGCAAAGCATTATAAATCATCATTTTAGCCTCATTATTTTTTGCTAATTTCCTTTTTAGTTCATCACTTTGTTTATCATAAAAACTATTTCATCCTTTTTAGTTTCCGGATTCTTTTGAATAGGTTGAAAGTCACCCTCGGTAATAACATGCCAAAGATCAATGTCTTTTGATTTCACATACGTTTCGAATCTTGTTTTCCAATAAATAAAACAATCGGTTTCGAAAAGTGGTGGTCTTTGCATAGATTGCCCTTCTATATATTTGTCGGAATCCATTGATCGATTCAAGTTTTAAAATACAATATACTTTAAAATCTTGACTGACGTGGCTCCTGATACCAATTGTGGGAAACTAGAAGGGGGGTTGAATAGTTTACCGGTTTAAAAACTTCTTTTAAAAATCTTGTTTTAAAAGTATGCTATTGGAAACTTTGATTCGAACTCTATGTGTAATCAATCAACACCAATATGAACTACACCCTAAGCTAAGTAATAATAACAAATAAAAGTAAAGAGTAAAGTTGGAAAGATCAAACCGAGACAGAGGATTTATAGTGGTTCGGCTACGAAGCTCTTCTTCGCCCTACTCCACTCCCCGAGTACCACACTCGAGAGTTTCAAACACTATATCAACAACCTCCCTTCAGGCGGAGAAAACCGTACACGTCGCTTATCCTATTACCGACACTAAGCTAGATGTCGAGTGCTAATCTTAGATAGCACCAATCTACCAAGGTCCACGTGACCAAACACTCAAGCCCAGTGGCTTCAAGAGATCACCAAGATCTCAACACGATCACAATGATCAACACTCACTTCACTCTACTCAACTAACACTAACCTAATGACCCTTGATCTTCTTGATCAATCACACAAGCCCAATGGCTTCAAGAGATGTTCACTATCTCTATAGATCACACTTGATCTTCACTCTCACTCACAAAAAGGAAATAAACTTGATGTATGCTAAGACACAACAAGGTTGTAACAAGTGTTACAAAAACCTATCAACTATAACTCTAGTATCTTCTTGATTACTTGAGTTCTTCTCTTGCTAATGAAGAGGGATGACAACACCTTGTATCAACTTGGATACTTGTGTTCTTCTCTTGCTAGTGAAGAGGTATGAAGAGGATCACTTGAAGGATGATTGGATCACTCTTGAAACAAAGAAAAACTAATCTAAATGAACCTAAGAAGTGAAAGGTGTGAGAGGATTTAGCTAAGGGATTTTTCTGTGTGTGAAGGGTGCCTAAAACTGTGAAAGGGGTTGGTATTTATAGGCAAAGAAAATCTGAATGTTACAGAAAAAATGGTATGGACGGCTCCTTTAAATAACCCACGGCTCCGTTAAATTTAATGGTACCGTGGAGCCGTGGTAGACTAGGACGCTCCAAATTTTGTCTTTTCTGGTGAAAACTTATTTGGGGAAGGTTGGAGCTGATTTTGGGGGGAAAAATAGCTGTTGTGATTTTCAAACTAATTTTTCCATTAAAACATTTCTTAATATTTCAAAAATAATTTGTCATGTATATTTTTGAAAAAATCTTTTGTCCCATTTAAAATGTGAATTTTCAAAACATAAATTCACTTCTTTGATCACTAGTTCAAGTTGTAACTTTGTTCAAGAGTGATTTGCGTAGAAACGGGATCTTCCGATTAAAAACTTGTTAATGTTAATTTTAACGTAACGTGAGTTCACATTTTGTCATCCTCAAAACGTGAAGTAATCGAAAGATATAAATAACGTTTTTTGAACATTATTTGCATCAACAACACCCAATATGTACATCATAAACATCTACTCATGTGCAGGTATTTGAAGAATGTGGCCAGTTGGAAACTAAAGGATTTGAAATTCTTGGATGATAAAAGAATTGAAGAATTATATGCAATTGCCAAGAGAAACAATGAACTCTTCTTGGATGACAGTTCAAAGAGAGCAGGTGAACAGTTGGAAATAGAAAGCAGTAAAAAGAGAAAACAAGAACAAACTGAGCAAGCTGTTGCTAAAGAACAAATGCAAGCTCACACTGAACTTGTAGTTGACTCTGTAGGAGAAGCCATGGATGCACAACCTTTAACTGTCAAATATCCCATTGTTGATTATAAGTCTGGATCTCATGGGGAAACAGTTTATTACGATATTAAGAGGCATGATGGTTCTTCTAGAAGGTTTGTAAGCTTTCTTCACATGGTTCATGATTTTGATAGACGAGATATGATAGCTCTATGGAAATTACTCAAACAAAGATTTGGTAATAAGACACCAGAACATGCTTATGATAGAGAAGTCTGGAATTATTTGAAGGTAATGTTTGAACCAAATCATGAAGATGAATGTTGGAGAAGACTAACGCACAATACTGTTAAAGAATGGAAAATTTTTCAACGATGTGGAGTACATGCTTTAACTGTGAATGAGTTGGTGATCTAAATGCTTGTAGAAAAGGATTACCCTTTAAAGTTTCACAAAGACATTCTACATCAGATGTTGCGTGGGAAGAAAATACTCAAGCTTCAGCTTAATTATGATGACAGGGCATATGAACTGCTCAGGAAGATGGAAGAGTATCTAGGACCCAAGGACAAGAAATAGAATGTATAGTTATTACTGCTAGAATGTATAGTTTGACTTAAACATGTATAGTTATTACTGCTTATGAGATAAACATGTGTATTTATTACTGCTAGAATGTATAGTTATTACTGCTAGAATGTATAGTCTGACAAAATATGCTTACATAAATGCTTACAATGGAGCCAAAATATTGATATTTTTAAATTTTTGACTATTGCATAAGTTATCAGAAATGTGTGACCATATGTATCGAATTGTGACTACACTTAAATAATGTGTGACAAAATTTGACTATTGCCTATAGTCACATGATTGTGCTACAATTAAATGTGACCATACACATTAGGAATTGGCAGGCAAACACACACTTAACTTTAGACACACATATTAACTTACGTGACTATTTGTATCGAATTTTGGTCACACTTAATCATGTATGCCTATGGTTTAGTGTGACTATATATGACATTTGGTCACACATCTCAAGTGTGTGACATATATTTGTAACTTTTAAATGCATATCGTGACTATGCTTCAAACTTACTTTTCAGTTGTCACACATTTCAAATTCATATGTGGCTAAATTTTCAACAAAAACTAGCAGTCACGCTTAAATAATGTGTGACAAACTTGAGCATATGATTTAGCCACATACACAATTACTTAGTGTGACCATATATGGATTTTGGTCACACTTTTCAATTGCGTAAAATATATTTGTCACATATGTATATATATACTGTGACTAATGTTTCAACCTTATTTGTATCCGTCACACGTCCCAAATTATAAGTGACTAAAAAATAAAAAAAAAAATAAAAAATTACCAAATGCGTATAGTCACGAAAATATTCAAATGTGTGGTTGTAGCCTCGAATGTAATTCCGAAATGGTCACACAAGTCGGATCAAGTGTGGCTGTTTATTTTATTCTGGTACATTTAGTCACATAATAAGGCGACTGTGTGGTTGTTCGAAAAACAGCATGTGTGACTAAATCCCATTTTTGTACTAGTGATATGTTACTTGCAAATTGTTTGCTTAGCTTGAATACTGAATTCAGATGATAATATTTCCAAATTGATTATTGTAACATGATACTTGTTTCCACTGTAACATCTTGAATGTTCCCCTCATCTTTATGTGTTATTTCCATATTTCAATGAGAATACTTGCTAGAAAGAGCATAAGTACTTAAGGTTCATCGTTACCTTGATATTGCCTAAGTTACCCTACTGCCAGAAAGTCCCTTTATCATGAGCCATTAATAACTTGTTGTGAACGCGAATATAGTGGACAGCTTCGAAACCTGTTAAGGCTTGACATCCTATCCCACTAATTACTTGACGGAATGCCTCTGTGGCTAGTCGTATTAGTCGCGATACACTATATTTGAGTAAAATAGGAATTGGCAAATCACCTATTACTCGAGGGCATTATCTTACGTCATTGATTTGATATTGATCACCTCCGTTTTACGGTACTTTGTTAACGTTTGCGTGTCATGAGGCTTGGGGCAATATCCATAAAGAGAATATGTGTCTTCACATATATCTAGATACAGCTGTATAGGTATTTCACCTCATTACATTAACATCATGAGTTTCCATCTCATGCTAGGATTTTGATCCAGTACTTGAATTTGACTGAATACTTATATGATTTATTTGTGGTTATAATCAACATCACTCTTTACTTGTTTCATCGTTGTTAGCATTTATTACGGTTATTACTTCATTCTTGAAATCATTGAAATGAATTGTTCATCAGTACTTGGAACTTATTTTGGATAATCATTTCATCTCAGAAATTATTGAAACTGATTGTTTAATCATACTTGAATTTATTTCAAATATTACTATATACTCCTGAATTCATTAAAATAAATGGTTTTCCATTAAACTCTATGAACTCACCAACCTTTGTGTTGACACTTTTAAGCATGTGTATCTCAGGTAATTAACGGAGCAGGACAAGACACGGAGCGGGCATTAATACTCTGATAATTAAAATGGTGTAAAAATCAAATATGTCATTCTTTCAAGCCTTCATGCTTTTCATGGGATTTTAAAATCAAATGTTTCATCTTTGTATCAAAATTATTTACTTGAATGACAAATAACTTTCAAAACGCCTCTTTCGAGCCATTTTCTGTGATTATGACTTCGATCCTCCCCGTAACACCCTAATTTCCTTTCCGCTGCAATATCATAAATTTGGAGGTGTTACAGATGTCTCTATTGTATCACCAAGGTGTGTGTGTTTTCCCTACTTTCTCTCTCTAAAAAACACACACACCTTCCCCATTCTTTAATCTAATATTACCATGTTTAACCTTTATTTTGAGCATCCCCGACCTCCTGATCGTGTTTCTTGGTTATAACAATTGGCATCAGAGCTAACCAGGAGCGAATCGTGGGGTTTTGAGGTGAAAAAATGTGATTTGTGGTGTGTTTTTTTATCTCGGTTACTGTTCATCAGCGAGATCCTTTGAGTTTGTCCAAATCCTCCGAGTTTGGAGACTTTCTTCGAGTTTGCCTTCGAGTTTGAGGGTAATTCTCCGAGTTTGTCAATTCTTCGAGTTTGCCTTCGAGTTTGAGGGTAATTCTCCGAGTTTGTCCATAATCCTTCGAGTTTCTGGCTTCAACTTGGTGGCTTCGAGTTTGAATCCTCCGAGTTTGTAGCTTCAACTTTGGTGGCTTTGTGTATCTTGAATCCTTCGAGTTTCTTAGAGTAAAATCCTTCGAGTTTCTAAAATAGAATCCTCCGAGTTTCTGAGAGTAAAATCCTCCGAGTTTTGGATACAAACCCTCCGAGTTTCTATGTTCTCCGAGATTGTTGGTTACTCTCTTCGACTTTTTCAGTTTGTTTAAAGTTCTTTGACTTTGGTTGGGTTCTTCGTCTTTCTATCAAAGAATACAAGTCTTCGACTTTGTATTTTAAGGATTCTTCGACTTTGGAACCGAGCTACAAAGGACTTCGAGTAAGGATTAAAAAAAAGTATTTTGGCGAGAAAATTTGAGTAAAATTTAATTTTTATGAGCGACTAAACGTTCAATTTTTACGCTAAATTCAAATTCTGGTATAATGGTGAAAATTTTGGCCCAAAATTCAAATTTTTAGGTCAAAATTCGAATTTTTTTCGGTGAAATTTGGCGTAAAAATTTTTAAAACTCAAAATTTTCTAGTATCCTTAGAATTGCATTTTATGGCATATTTCAAACTCACCACACCAAAATCACAAATGATATTACTGGTCTACACCTTCAAAACCTACCACGTATAGCTTAAAAGATCCTGATCAAGATTCACAATCAAATGACAATGGCTAAATTTTGAATGTTATCAACTGTGACTACAAGGATGATTCATTATTACTTATTTGAAGTTGAAGTGGAATATCACGGGTACGTGTACTTAGTATCTTGAAGATATCGGGGTTGGTTGGATGCATGATTCTTCGAGATCCTTGTTCGAGCTGATTTGCTCTCAGAGTATAGAATGATTAAGACTTGATTTATCTAGTTATACCTGATATAAGGAGTTACGTTGTTGTGCTCACAGAGTATAACTATCACTTTAAAGGAGTTACGTTGTAGCGCTCAAGTGTCACAAAAAGTTGTGGATAATTCAAGAGATGTTCATATACAATTAAGGATGGTTGGATGGGTATATGACACTACCTTTATTGAGATTCTCGGTATTGGTTCTTAGTCAGACAATAGTGCAAGTTTAAGTCACAAGTTTGGGTTATTTTACTTCAGTCTCAAGTTCGTCATAGTGGGTTTTCTCCATCAGTAGTCACTACAAAAAGCCGTTGTTTTTTATACAGGGGGTTGATAAAGAGTTAGCCATTTTAAATGGTATTATTACTAGATTGGGTCTATCTACATTCTCATGGGCTATATGTTTAATGATAAAGTGCTTCCAGTTAATACTTCACGTACACATCATTATGCTGATTCCGATAAATCGTAACCAGCAGGGGAGAGAAATGTGTACACAACAAGTTCACGTGATCGGGTTTAATTTTATTACTACCGGAGAGAAGTCCGCAGAGATGATCAGTGGTTCAACTTGTTACTTTGGTGTTATCATTTCATGTGTACGTTACGGGCTGATTTTTCATATGAAAGATAACTGGGATGCATTTGGTGAGATGAAGATGTTGATACTCTGTTCCCCCGAATGGACAATCTTGAAGAAGGTCGAGTCTACAGTCTGTTCTACATTTTCCGCTGCGTGTTAGAAGACTAAAGACGGAATGCATTTAATTATCAAAAGACTTCTTCAGATTCAGGGCATTCATCAGAAAGTTTGTCAGTTTGGGGGAGAGCACTAATTAGGGGAGAGTGAAAAGTCATAATTAATCCCTAATTAGATTTGCTCACATTGTTCTTCTGCAAGTAAAGAGATGACAGCTGAGAAGATTCTGCAAGCTGAACGAAGTAATGAAGTTTCAAGACCATTCTCGAAGCTGCTGTGCTTATGTTTTGTATTTAAGTTTACTTGTAGGGAACATTGTAAGCAATTCCCATATGACATCACTTTGGGGAGAGATTGTTAGCCTTAAAAGTAATGTCATAATCGGGAATTGCACTAGTTTAATCATTTACTTAAACACAGGGAGTAGTCCTGTCTATAGGGCATAATTTAGAGTGTTAAGTAGTATAAATACCCCTCCTAGTCACAACTAGGAGGGTTGTATGTCTCTATTGTATCACCAAAGTGTGTGTGTTCTCCTTACTTTCTCTCTCTAGAAAACACACACCCCTTCCCCATCCTTTAATCTAATATTACCATAACCTTTATTTTGAGCATCCCCGACCTCTTGATCGTGTTTCTTGGTTATAACAATAAGCCATTTTGGCAAATAAGCAGTTGAAATAAGCTTTAATAAGCCTTAATAAGCCACAGAAAAATTCGGATAATTTTTCCCCACTTTTTTTGTACTTTTGGACTAAATTTGCAAACTAGTTTCACTTTCAAGGACTAAAACTGCCAACTGTTAAAAACAAGGACTGAAACTGCCAAAATAGTAACTTTAAGGTAGAAAATGATATTATATTAAACTCCAAGCTCATAATGTCATTTTGGACAATTAGTGGACTATAAATGCAAGTTATATTTAACTAAGAACTAACGGTGCAACGCTAACGCCGTTAGGGTAAAAAGTGTAAAAACAGGAAAAGTACAAGGACCAACAGAATGTATTTGACATTTTCATTTCTATTTTACATTTTACGATTCCCCGTCACGTCACGTGCATTTTTCTATGTTTCATCTACTTTATATATAACGTTACGTTATTTATATATAACGAGATTTAAAACGATTTAACTTCACGTTTCGTTTCACCACTTTCGAGGAAACGATATTTTTGACATAAAAACAAAATAATATTATATGTAATATTATTTTGAACTTTAGGCATTTTAAGCATGTCACATACTCACTTCAGCGATCAAATCGTTATTCGTTACTCACTTTCACATCCACTATTCGTATTAAGTCAGATTCTCAGACTTCCCTATTATTCAGGTTGTGTGTTGAAGCCGTTACCATAATCTCACCCGAACTTACATTTCACTTTACCAGTACCACATAAGGTGAGTCATAGCCTCACTTTTACTTATTTAACAACTTTATACTCCGTGAGGGAGATACATGCTATAAACTGATCACAAGTATTTTTATGTATGCTACACCTGACTTGATATTGCCTAAGTTAACTTATTGCCACAAGACCCTTTATCATGAGCCATTAATCACTTGTGAGTGAACGCGAATATAGTGAATAGATCTATTAGAGGTTGACAACCTATTCCACTAATACTGGACGAAAAGCCTTAGTTGCTAGTCGTATTAGTCGCGATGCAGTATATTTGAGAAAAATAGGAATTGGCAAATCACCTATTACCCGAGGGCCATAAATCACATCTGTAATTTGATGTGAACTCCTCCATTTTGCGGTACTTTGTTAACGTTTGTGTTTCATGAGACTTAGAGCAATATATATAACTACAATATCACTTTTTCAAATGATTGTATTTCCAATACAATCTTACTTGTGTTTTGAACTGATTATTAATTACAAACTCTATGATTTCACTCAAAAATTTGTTGACTTTTAGCATGTTTATCTCAGGTAGTTAGCGGAGCAGCCGAGGCATGGAGTGGGCAATAAATTATCTTTTATTATATGGTGTAAAATAAAATATGTAATTCAGTTCAAACTACTATTTCCTTTGTAAGATCTAACCTTTTGATTGTGTGGATCTATTCGGGTGGTCTTGGTTCATGGAAGATTAGATCCATGGTTTGAGTTAGTGAGATGTTAGAGAGAAGGTAGAGAGATGGAAGGGAAAACTTGATCTATTAGATTAAGTGTGTGTGAATGTAACAAGAGTTCCACCCTTCCCATGTGTGGGAAGGGACTTTATATAGTACCTAATATTGTGCCCCTAGTGGGCTGTGGAGTGAGCTGACAGTGGGGAAAGCCCCGACCCACTCCACAAATATAAATACGACTAATATTATTAATACTAATACTAATATTACTAAGCTAATATAAATAAGCCTACGAGCTATGTAAATGCTAAATAGATACTCGGGGTGACCGAGCCTTCATCTGAATATTTATATTCCTAACAATCTCCCCCTAAGGGAGGTCACCCCGGAAATAATAACTTGAATTCTAGCATTTTATCTTCTGAAGTTGTCTTCATAGCTCGTAGTCTTTGATTCTTCATTGTCTTGAAACATTGTGCATTCAGCAGTAATCTTTTGATGACCGTTCTTTGTCTTTGATGATTTTGAGGATTCTACGAAATTATCATCCAACCTATGTCTCCAAGTCATCTTTCTGCAGTATGTTTCCATGTGATGTAATACTCTTTGAGCCGACATGCTCACACTATTTAGTGTCATGATCTTCAGCATCAGAGTTTGCAGAAGCATTGTTAAAGGTCTTTTAGGTTATCATGACTTCTCTTGAATACGATGATGATGTAGTGTGAACATGTGGTAGTGGATTGGCATCTTTTCTTCAATCAGCTACAACCACATTCAGCTGCAACCTCAATCAGCTACAACCGCAAACAGCTGCAACAGCAATCAGCTTCAACCGCCAGATGTTCCTGCATACGACAGTTAGCAATAAAACGTCCGGTACTTACAGGTTCGGACTTCGAGATTGTTAACAGCATAGTGTGAAAACTCTCTCTAATCCTTACCAAGATCGTTCCTAATCGAAAACCCACAGAGGGCTTTTTAAGATCGCACCGTAGCATATCAACGATTAGGTGAGTCGCTGGAGATCACTCCACGACTGTAGACCGTTTGAAACCGCCGTGATCACTAAGCGTAATCCACAGGGAATTACCGAAGTGACCTGCTATCAGGGCTGCTTGATGTTGACCCTGGCAGGAATTTCCATTCAATCATTGAGAATTACATTAGTAAATTCTCTCATAAATGTTCTGGCAGATTGCTAAGATCTGCGTAGGACTCATGAGTTTACAACTGGTGTCCTTAATGTTGAACAACCAGTGTAGAAATAATTAGTGTCCCTATGAGATCTTATTATGAATCTCGTGGCTCTAGACTCGATAGTGCGTTTTGATTTAGTGAGCGGAGGCTGGCACTGGTACAGATTTCACTTATCGTCACACTGGAAATGCGTGACTATATGCATATAGTCACACACGTTTTTTTGGGTGTGTGTGACAAAAAGTCGCGCCACCGTAGGTATCATATGGTCACATTGTTTAGTTTGTGGCCATTTTCATCGAAAAAGAGGGACCAAAACCCGAATATGTGTGACTAATTAGGCACAAGTTTTGTTGGATTCATCAGTATGTGTGACTATTTCCCATCCTATGGCCACACGAAAATATAATAAATGTGACGTTTGTGATGATTTAGTCACACATCGTGTGTTGTTTTTCTCGAGTTAGTCACATACAATTTAAAAAACAGTGGCCAAAAGTGTTAATAAGTGTGACCATATGCTGTTTAAAGTGAAGAAATGTGTACTATTGATCATCCAATGGTCACATGAATTCTTAGTTTGTGTGGCCTTTTGTAATATTTAGTCACACAAAGCATGTTTTCTTTGGGTATTTAGTCACATACAATTAAGCATAAAGTGGCCAAAAGTGTTAATAAGTGTGACCATATGCTGTTTTAAGTGAAGAAATGTGTATTTTGTGTGACTATTGATCATCCAATGATCACATGAATTCTTAGTTTGTGTGGCCTTTTGTAATATTTAGTCACACAAAGCATGTTTGTTTTGTGTATTTAGTCACATACAATTAAGCATAAAGTGGCCAAAAGTGTTAATAAGTGTGACCATCTGCTGTTTTAATTGAAGAAATGTGTATTTTGTGTGACTATTGATCATCCAATGGTCACATGAATTCTTAGTTTGTGTGGCCTTTTGTAATATTTAGTCACACAAAGCATGTTTGTTTTGGGTATTTAGTCACATACAATTAAGCATAAAGTGGCCAAAAGTGTTAATAAGTGTGACCATATGTTGTTTTAAGTGAAGAAATGTGTATTTTGTGTGACTATTGATCATCCAATGGCCACATGAATTTTATGTTTGTGTGGCCTTTTGTAATATTTAGTCACACAAAGCATGTTTGTTTTGGTTATTTAGTCACATACAATTAAGCATTAAGTGGCCAAAAGTGTTGATAAGTGTGACCATATGCTGTTTAAAGTAAAGAAATGTGTATTTTGTGTGACTATTGATCATCCAATGGCCACTTGAATTTTATGTTTGTGTGGCCTTTTATAATATTTAGTCACACAAAGCATGCTTGTTTTGGGTATTTAGTCACATACAATTAAGCATAAAGTGGCCAAAGTGGTTAATAATTGTGACCATATGCTGTTTAAAGTGAAGAAATGTGTATTTTGCGCGACTATTGTTCATCCAATGGTCACATGAATTTTTATTTTGTGTGGCCTTTGGTACTATTTAGTCACACATCGAATTAAACAAAGAGTAACCAATAATATTGGAGCAGAGTTGCTACTGCTAGCAGTACTAAGGTAGTCCTGCTGAAGCAGAGTTACTGCTGCTAGTACTATGCTAGTGCTGCTGGAATGAGTATATATATTATATATAAAACAATATTAAAAACCACAAGAAATTTCAAATTGAATTAAACTCGAATGTATATAACTGGACAGAATATACAATTGTAATTTCGTACTTAATTAATCAAATATCTAAAGACTTTTGAACCTTCACCCCCTTAGCAGTTTGCCTTAAGTCGTTAGCAGATATATATTGTTTCTTCGATGGTGCCTGTGGTACACATTTAGTCACATGGTTTGTTGGTGTAACTTGTAGTAAACAAAAGACGCTTCTATCAAACATTGAATTACATATGAATAATTATATATGTAGGTTGAAAAAACACATGTACGTACCACCTCTTCAAAAATAACTTGATCCTTTGGCCATGCAACGAAACTACCTTCAACATTCTTAACTATTTTTAACCCATTATTTGCTACGTCCGGTACGCATGCTGCATCAACTAACGATTCATCAATCGACACTTTGTAGCAATCACTTGGGAGTGGTCGGTTATGCAGCACTTGCTTTCCATGAGACTGGTATACGGTACCCAAAGCAACAATATTTGTTTGCTTTATAATCCACAGTTTGCACTTAAGTGTCTACAAAAAAAGAATTTTTATGTATATATCAGAAATTATTTAAACAAAAGAATAACAAGAAACATGTTGAAATACATACTGTTGGCAGTGCTTGTGTTAGAGACACATCTTGTTGCGATTGGGAATCTGGAGACCCGTTTCGTTGCTTCTTTTGCTTTGGATTATTGGGTCCGACAGTTTTAGCAAGTTCCTATATGTATATATAAAACACGTTACATTATTTAAACAAAAGAGTAACAAGAAACATGTTGAAATACATACTGTTGGCAGTGGTTGTGTTGGAGACGACACATTTTGTAGCGATTGGGAATCTGGAGACCCGTTTCGTCGTGACTTAAGGTTATGCTTAGGCCTGACATTTTTAGCAGCAGGTTCCTATAAGTATATATAAAACACGGTACATTAGTCGATCATGTATGTAAAATTCAAAAATCAAAGGGCGATCTTTTATTACTATACTTACCATTGTTTCCGTTACCTTTTTAGAAGTTTCAAGGCCATTGGATTTCTCCTCAATTCCCGCATCTTTAGGACTTACAACACCACTTGTCTGAGTGCCATTGGAGTCACCTGCAATATTGTCAATGGCCATTGGAATCACCTGCAATATAAATTAAGAAATACAGTCACTCATCAGTTTATGTTCAATGCCTAGTATCATTAGCATCAGTGGTGTTAGCATTAGAAAATGAAATTGTTAACAACATAAAAAATGGCTTACAACTGAGGCTATTGGCGATGGTTCAGTTGGCAGAGTTATATTCATCCCTTTATCATTCAACTGTTGCAGAATTTGAGAAAGCACTATATTTGTGTTTTCCACCTCACCGGATAATTTATTGACCTGCACATCTTTTTCGGTCATCTCGGCGGACAATTTCTTGATCAATTTATCTTTTTCTTCACGCTCGCGTCTCTCATTATCAAGTTGAGTTTGAAGTAAGGCAATTTTTTCATTGGCTTCTTGTTTTCTTCGAGGAAGGCCAAAATACTCTTTGTATGTTACTGCACCTCCCACTCCTCTGGCATAACCGCCCTTTTCCTTACCAAATACAAATGTCATGGCATCAGTGCCATCATCAAAACTCGATGTTCCTTCCTTGATCTTGTCATCAGCTTCTTTCTGCACAAAAAATATAGGAAATGTTGGGATTAAAAGTCTTCTTGATGAAGCGAAAAGTGTACCGCTTTTAAGGGGTCATTTAAGCCCTAAATCGTATTTATTTGATCAAATATTGCCCTAAATCGTTCCTTTTGTCATTTTAGGTACTTTTGAGGAGAAATCTGGAAAAGGAGGCATTTTGGACGTTTTTGGAGCATAAAAGTGAAGAAAACGACAAAGTCTCAAAAATCGGCTAAAAGTTACCTTTGACGGCGTCAGATTTTACTCTGGACGGCGTCATGGCTTGGCAAGAAAAGGTGGATGTGAAATTTACTCATGATAAGCCAGTGAAAATTGCATGTAAATTCTGACGGCGTCACGCTTTAAATTGATCAAGGGCGTCACGACTTAATTCAAAGAGGGACGGCGTCACGTTGAAGGTCTGACGGCGTCAAGCCTTGATAAGCCAGAACGGATTTTGGAGAGCTAAAGAGGGACGGCTTCAAGAAGGCCATCCGGGAACCCTAGAAGCGGCGAGGTGACGGCGTCACACTCCATAAGGTGACGCCGTCAGATGTAAAAATCTATATATAGTTTTGCAATTCTTTGTCATTAGGAGAGAACTTAGTGTGGAATTTTTGGGAGAAAACCCTAAGACAATTTTAGCATCTTTTTCAAGGCTTTTTGCCTTGAGATCTTCCATGTTACATTGAAAGATAAGTTATCAATTAATCATTCAATATGTCTATGTGTTGTTTGATTTTATCTTGTTCTTGTCTTTTGTTTAACATGTTAGGCTAGATTTATCTTGTGTTTGCTTAGATCTAATGAAACCTAGCTATTGATTATTGGTTATTAGTGTGTTATTAGTTGTATTGGATGATTGTTTATCTATGTTAGGCTTAAGAAAACTGGCTAACTTCCTATTCGGTAACTTGCTTGAACGTCTTAAGAAACATGAACCAAATGCGTACTAAAGGTTTTTATGGTTGTATTTAATGCACAAGCGAATTCTAGTGATCCCATGTTAGGAGCTTCCTAGCCGGCTCGACATAGGAGTGAAGTAGGAGCTTGTAGAGTTGGGGAAGTACGTACGCCACCCCACGATTGGTATTAAGGAATACACCCGTCATCCACGCAACTAATACACACTAATCAACCGGTAAAAGATAGTTAGGGAGTAAGGAAATCTAAGTGAACACATTTCTCTACACATAAGTTTTCACCAACATTTTCATTTTTGTTATTTTATTTTATTTGCATTCGTAGTAATTTGGGTTAGTTGACTAGCAACTAATTCCGCCCACTCCTTCAAACCCGAGATTTTACTTTCTTTCATAAAAATATAAAAACATAAAAAGAATCTTCCTCAACCCTTAGACCTATTAGAGTAGTTTTTCATACCTAACGAACACTATTCCCTGTGGAGAATGATCAATCCCCCGTACTTACCACTACACTATACTACATCGGTCAGGTACACTGCCTGGTGGGGTTGTAAGCCTCTTGAGATCCCTCGAGAGGTAAAACCTGTTGTAAGGTTGCAAAACCACGCATCAAGTTTTTGGCGCCGCTGCCGGGGAATAGTTATTGTTTAGGTTGAATTTTTATTTTATAGGTCTACTCACTAGATTCCTTTCTAGTGAGATTTTTATTTTATTTTTCTAGGTTTTCTTTAGTCTATCTATTTTTCTTTGTGTGTTTGTTCGTAATTTCCATTGACTCTTCCGTTCAGCATTATGGAGAACGCGAATCCACCATACTACCAACCACGTAATTCACCCACTCCATATGACATCTTGATGTTTAAACAACATAAAGATGAACCTCTCTATGATGCATGGACTCGTTTTAAATATTTACTCCAAAAAGTCCATCATCATAACTTCGATTTTTGGTCCCTAACTCAAATCTTTTACAATCATGTCGACCGACATGCCCAAAGGGACATTTACCATATTGCCGGCAGGGATCTTAGGGAATTAAGTGCTGAGGAAGCATGGGAAGCTATTGAGAATTGTGCCCAATATTATTATATAGTAGACAACCCAACAAACTTTAGTACAAGTCAATTGACCACAAATTTCAAGGATCTTGAAACAAGTTTGTTTGAGGATGAATATGTTAGTGTTGAGATACCTAAGTGGATGTCATGTAATGCCATAGTACAAAACAAACACATAGGTGACCTTGATGTGATGGAGGATTTAGCCGAACATGATCACATTAATCAAAAAGACCTAGGTTTTATGATTGATGACGTTGAATCTCAAGAAACACATGATGAATCTTTTAGGCAATTTGAATATAGCAGTCAGAATATTGAGGATGATCCTTATGATTCGGACATAGAAGTTGAGATGCCTAGAGAAGCACTTGAGATACTTGGGAAAATGTTAGGGTTAGATCCTACTAAAACACATGATGAGGATATAGGTGATCTTGACATAAGGAATGATGAGGTAAGTAACATAAGCCCACCAAGTACCCCACAAGTCCTACCATCATTTGAGGCACACACACCACCCATGACTTACTCGGAAGAAGTAGAAGAGACTATAGGAACCACAATAGAGGTAGAGCCCTTGGACCAAACAAAACTAGAAGAAATAGGTTTGAATACTTGTAGTCATAACCTTTCTTTTAGTTCTATGGAAGTTCCTAGTTTTGATGAACCGGAGCCTCAACCAAAACCGCTACCTAATCTTCCATCCTTAGATGTGAATTTAGGAATTGAAAAAGGTCCCGATCAACCCATCAAACCATATAGTCCGGATAGTCTTACGTTGGAGGTAGTAGACTTTAAGCCTTGTAGAGAGGAAGCTAATATAGGAGTGAACCATGACCTTACATACTTACATCACCCATTTATGATTGATCACAAGAAACATTATGGGTTTAAACCGGGTTTATTAGGTCAAGATGGATTCCCAACTAGGAGTCTCTCGAAGTTGATAGAAGATGATCCCTTTTTAGGAGGAAACTCAAAATCACCCATTGACCAAAGTGAACTAGGCAAGGTTATGATGAAAGGAGCACACCCCTTTGAGCATATAATTCATCCACCACTCTTTCCTCACGTGGCATACTTCCACCAAGATGGTGTGTATCGCTACTATCACCCGCACTTAATCCTAAGTGTAGGGAAAACCTCCCCTATTTCCATTAAATAAGGGTAGAGTCAGGCTCATGACTCGAACAAAAACAAGCGCTTCTTGGGAGGCAACCCAAGCGTTATTTGTTTTATTTGCTTTGTGTGTTTATTTGTTTGTTTGATTTTATTTGTTTCCGTATGTATGTTTAAATTTTATTAGTATTGATTCATGTTCAAAACTAATTTGTGAAAATGCTTTATTTTGTTTTTAACTTCGTCTTAACTACATATAAAGGTATTTTGCAAAAGATAAGTGTAAGGGAAATCTAAATCGGTTTATTAGAACACAAATGAACATGAATCGTAATAATATTAAATTAGCATACATATTAGTATTTGTTTGAGTCAAATGCTTGTATCGAGTCATAATGATGTTTTGCAGGATTTCCAGGAAGTAAGGTAAAGGTTTTTCTAGAAATTTTCCGGAAACTTAAAATGAGAATTTTTGTCAGGTCATTTCTGACGGCGTCAGGGTTTATAACCTGACGGCGTCAGATTTAATTTTCAGAAATTTTTGAAAGTTTTGTTTTTAAAAAGTTTTTATTAAATCTCCAACTTATAATCTCCAGGAATCTGCAAAATTATCATTCCACAAGCATTATATCCTTATATATAGATTTTTCCCGCCGATGTTATGCAGGTTTTCGTGTTTGTTTTCTCAGGTTTAACAGGTTATTTTGGACAAGGAAATGTTTTGAATCAAGCTTATGGCGATGCATTAGTCATGGAGCTTCAACATTACTTTGGAAGAAGATCTAACCGTGTTACTTCATTATCCACCGAGCGAATCAGGGGAGTATTTGATTTCATTCTTTTACTTTATGCTTTTACATCTTGTTATTTGAACATTGGGGACAATGTTCATCTTAAGTGTAAGGGGAGGGTAAAAGTACGATTTTAGAGAATGCTTTTACGCTTGATTTTTGTTTGTTTAATAGTAGATGTGTAATAAAACTGAGAGAAATACTTGTTAAGGTAATTTTAGTGCCAAATTTAAAATTTTTTACAACATATAGGAGTGAAACTTTGGTCTTAATGAGCGTCTCACGGATAGGAGTTATATGACTAGCACAAAAACAGTACCACTAAAAAATTTTCCACCCCCAAATATGTGAGGTTCGCCCCTAGAATTGGTAGGAAAAGCATTTATGCTATGATGTGTGTACCGGTAGCACTTAGATTCTAGAACTTGCGTTAGGACCATTCCGAGGCCACAAGTGAGACTACATTCGTGTAGTTAGATTTACTACATGATAAGAGGCATTAGGATTAACCCATTGTTTTACACCTGTGTTTTTGTTATAATTACTTTGGCTACAATGGTCAAGTAATTCTCCCACACCCTTTGCGTTGTACTCATTTTTAGTACACGATACCCCTAGTACACCCCTCAGAGCCTATCTTTTCGTTTCGACCTTTAAGCATTTTACTTAAAGGAAGAATTTGTTACACCCCACTAAAATGTACACCCAAATCGCCTTAGCCTACCTTGTATGCACTCATTTTTAGTGCATTATTGTTACAATATTTGTTTAAACCCCAAGTTAATTATCTAATTGATTACATGGTTGCTAAGTCGAGTCATATCCTTGTACATATTGTTTTGGGACGATTGGGACTCATGGGTAAAGTACTAGTGTAATGGAGTAATGGGGAAGAACAACATTATTACCCCATGTGTGCTAAATATTTTAAAAGTACTCCAAGTTTTTCGATTATCTTAATTCGAGTCATTAGATTAGTTAATTGTAAAGTTATGTAAAAGTTCAAGTGTAAGGGGAATGCAACGCCCCTATGATGTATTATTTTGGATGGTAGGGCAAGAGTGTATAAAAAAAAAAAAAAAAAAAAAAAAAAAAAAAAAAAATCGAAAAATCAAGAAAAAAAAATGAGAAAAAGAAAAATAGAAAAAACATACGGACTACCATCCCGTTTCATTTTATGTTTATCTTTATGTTTTTGTTATTTTGTTATTTTGTTTCTAGCTTAAGATTGAGTCGAGTCTTGGCTTAGCAACATTGTATAGTACATGTAATTAATCAAGATCTTTAACTCGCCACCAGTAAAATATCCTTTATCCAACAAAACCGTGTTTTCCTTTTCCCTACACCTAACGTTATAACCCATGTAAAAGCCCTCTTTGATAGTTTATCTTAGGTGCTTACGCCTAGTGGAGGAGGTTTTCGATCCTTTCCCAAGCCTATGGTAATCTATTTGCTATGACAGGTAGTGAGAGATATTATCCGTTTTCATTTATGAGATTTATTTTGATGACACTTGAGAGATGTGAGTATCTAAACACTACTTGTGAGGTGCTAGTTTATAATCTCCGTGCTTATTATGATTGAAGTGGAACGATTATTTGTTGTAATTACTTTTATGTTTGCATTAAATGACCCCTAACCTGTATTTTGATTAGAATAAAAGCGCATTTGCTTGAGGACAAGCAAATCTCAAGTGTAAGGGTATTTGATGAAGCGAAAAGTGTACCGCTTTTAAGGGGTCATTTAAGCCCTAAATCGTATTTATTTGATCAAATATTGCCCTAAATCGTTCCTTTTGTCATTTTAGGTACTTTTGAGGAGAAATCTGGAAAAGGAGGCATTTTGGACGTTTTTGGAGCATAAAAGTGAAGAAAACGACAAAGTCTCAAAAATCGGCTAAAAGTTACCTTTGACGGCGTCAGATTTTACTCTGGACGGCGTCATGGCTTGGCAAGAAAAGGTAGATGTGAAATTTACTCATGATAAGCCAGTGAAAATTGCATGTAAATTCTGACGGCGTCACGCTTTAACCTGATCAAGGGCGTCACGGCTTAATTCAAAGAGGGACGGCGTCACGTTGAAGGTCTGACGGCGTCAAGCCTTGATAAGCCAGAACGGATTTTGGAGAGCTAAAGAGGGACGGCGTCAAGAAGGCCATCCGGGAACCCTAGAAGCGGCGAGGTGACGGCGTCACACTCCATAAGGTGACGCCGTCAGATGTAAAAATCTATATATAGTTTTGCAATTCTTTGTCATTAGGAGAGAACTTAGTGTGGAATTTTTGGGAGAAAACCCTAAGACGATTTTAGCATCTTTTTCAAGGCTTTTTGCCTTGAGATCTTCCATGTTACATTGAAAGATAAGTTATCAATTAATCATTCAATATGTCTATGTGTTGTTTGATTTTATCTTGTTCTTGTCTTTTGTTTAACATGTTAGGCTAGATTTATCTTGTGTTTGCTTAGATCTAATGAAACCTAGCTATTGATTATTGGTTATTAGTGTGTTATTAGTTGTATTGGATGATTGTTTATCTATGTTAGGCTTAAGAAAACTGGCTAACTTCCTATTCGGTAACTTGCTTGAACGTCTTAAGAAACATGAACCAAATGCGTACTAAAGGTTTTTATGGTTGTATTTAATGCACAAGCGAATTCTAGTGATCCCATGTTAGGAGCTTCCTAGCCGGCTCGACATAGGAGTGAAGTAGGAGCTTGTAGAGTTGGGGAAGTACGTACGCCACCCCACGATTGGTATTAAGGAATACACCCGTCATCCACGCAACTAATACACACTAATCAACCGGTAAAAGATAGTTAGGGAGTAAGGAAATCTAAGTGAACACATTTCTCTACACATAAGTTTTCACCAACATTTTCATTTTTGTTATTTTATTTTATTTGCATTCGTAGTAATTTGGGTTAGTTGACTAGCAACTAATTCCGCCCACTCCTTCAAACCCGAGATTTTACTTGCTTTCATAAAAATATAAAAACATAAAAAGAATCTTCCTCAACCCTTAGACCTATTAGAGTAGTTTTTCATACCTAACGAACACTATTCCCTGTGGAGAACGATCAATCCCCCGTACTTACCACTACACTATACTACATCGGTCAGGTACACTGCCTGGTGGGGTTGTAAGCCTCTTGAGATCCCTCGAGAGGTAAAACCTGTTGTAAGGTTGCAAAACCACGCATCAGAAATGTTGGGATTAAAAGTCTTCTTGATGCTGTTAGAGTAACTGCTGGTATACAAGCTACTACTGCTAGTACACAGTTAAATGTTGCTGCTATATAAGCATAATAATAGAATTAGCAGTCAAACTTACAAGTTCATCTCCCTTTGATTTAATATCATCATTTGGGTATTCGCCGTCTTTGTTTACCCTTCCTTTCACCCACATTACATCACGGGGGGTTCTTCATCCGCTTCAATCTCTTTATTTTCGATCTAATAAACATCAAATGCATACCCATGTAAAGTTAAACCAAGATAAACGAAAATATGAGGATGCTTAGACATGTACAGTTAAACCAAGATAATCGAAAATATGAGGGTATTAATGCAAATGTGCAAATTGGGCAATGTAAACAGATTCATTTCTCATACTGATCGTCTCTTAATTGGTAAAACAAACATTGTGTAATCTTACCATTTTCTCTTTGACATAAGCATATCCACCTCGTCCCATTTTATGCTGATAAATATTTTGGGAATGCGCCATTTTACCTTTCTCAGATTTCTCCTAAAAACACAAAATCATAAGGCGTTTAGATGCGGTAATGCTGCAAACTGAAAATAATAAAATGACATATACACTTAATTAAAGATGACTAATTAAAACCTTGTATGCTTCGGTGGTCGTGTATTTAACATACTCGACCCTGTCTTCTGATTTTATTATTGTATTATACAAGTCCGGGACTTCATTCAGTTTGGAAGGTGTATTTAGGTTGGGCAAAATGTAGTTGAATTTGAGCTTCCTTCTGTAATTCCTTAGCATTTTACCAAGACGAATCATTATCAATTTTCTGTATTTGACGTCAACAACAAAAAATTTCTGAAAAGATTAACACAATGTTGTTAATTTGTTGCACATAATGTAACTGCATACATAAACTTATGTAGTACTGGGTTACAAAATAGTATATATGTACCAAGATTTCATCCCATAGTTTATCTCTTGATTCTTTATTCACCTTCTTCCAGTGTAGAATCTTCACAGCTATCTGCTCACGAGCCACATCTCCTAAAAAACTCACAAAAACTGCTTTGTTTTCCCCTGTTACCCTACCGAATGCATCGAAGGTTACCTTGAGCTTTATTGCACCAGGTTTGTCATGCTTCGCGCGAAACTTTACTAGCCTGGTTGAGCCCCTCTTAGCTAGTATCTCAGGTGTTTGGTTGGTTACAGGCTCATCTATATCTTCTTCATCAGAAGACTTTTCGGATTCATATTCTAAGGCGTTATCATCATGTACAATATGATCAGGAGGAAGCAAAGTATGGTTATCAACAATGGGTTCAGTTTTCATGACTCTTGAGCAACAAAGGGTAAAAGAAAATGATTATGGCTTAGCTTGGAGAGTAATGGTGAGAGAAGATTTGATTTTTGTTTTTTATTTGCAGTCTTTTTTTTTAAGGAGAGAAAAGAGGCTATACACCAAGAATATGAATCGTTGTGATTCAAAAAATTTTGATCCAAAAATTTGCCTCCCAGTTGTAATTTGAAATTAACAATTGAATTATTTGAAAATTTTGCCTTTGAACCTGTTAATTAAAGCATAAACTTGAATAAATCAAATTTTTGGCTCCAAATTTTATAGAGTACTATCTTAATAATCGCAAATAATGTATCATACTGTGCAACCATCACATCAACAGTACAAACTACTACCCATTTAACAAACCAAAATACTTACATAATTACTAGTTATTGTACCCTTACTAATTACATTTACAAAACACAAATTACTAATTACCTTTTTGTTATTTGGTTTCATTGTTTCCGTGCTTGTATTTGCCATAAGAATGTGTGTGTTGATTAGGGTTTATTGATTTTTGTGTGTGTTTACAAATGACCGGGTAAAGGGATTAATTGCTGGTTGAATATTGAATTTGTGGTTTGGTTTAACTATAGCTGACGTGGCAAGATTTGTTTAAAAAAAAAAAAAAAAAAAAAAAAAAAACTAATGGTGATGACGTGGCGGTGAAATCCGGCTATAGCCGGTAAATAGGGATGGCAACGGTTCGGGTTCGGGGCGGGTTTTAGTATACCCATAACCGAACCCGTTTATAATATACCCGTACCCGCCCCATATCCCACCGGATACCCGATTAATATTATCCATCGGTTTTTTGGATTTCCCCGCGGGTATTAGTTATCCGTACGTAGTTGAATATTATATGGACAAAATTGGTGGTATTAAGATTAAGTCACGCTAAAATCCACCGAAAAAACAAAAGAAAATACTCTAACCACTCCCAACAATAACTCAGCTTTAAACTTTAACACAATGCCACGTCAGCTTTAACACACTCACCCTTAATTAACTGAGCTTTAGTTATACACAAGATGTTTAACGAATGAGACGAGATGATATGGTTGTATACGAGATGTTTAACGAATGAGCTGAGATGATATGGTTGTATATATACGAGATGTTTAACGAATGAGCCGAGATAATATGGTTGTATACGAGATGTTTAACGAATGAGCCGAGATGATATGGTTATACACGAGATGTTTAACGAATGAGCCGAGATGATATGGTTGTATACGAGATGTTTAACGAATGAGCCGAGATTATATGGTTGTATATATACGAGATGTTTAACGAATGAGCCGAGATAATATGGTTGTATACGAGATGTTTAACGAATGAGCCGAGATGATATGGTTGTATATATACGAGATGTTTAACGAATGATCCGAGATGATATGGTTGTATACGAGATGTTTAACGAATGAGCCGAGATGATATGG
This sequence comes from Artemisia tridentata subsp. tridentata, assembly GCA_021014915.2. NCBI lineage: Eukaryota > Viridiplantae > Streptophyta > Magnoliopsida > Asterales > Asteraceae > Artemisia > Artemisia tridentata. The sequence continues at coordinate 393,989,746 of CP139505.1, forward strand.
TTGTATACGAGATGTTTAACGAATGAGCCGAGATAATATGGTTGTATACAAGATGTTTAACGAATGAGCCGAGATGATATGGTTATACACGAGATGTTTAACGAATGAGCCGAGATGATATGGTTGTATACGAGATGTTTAACGAATGAGCCGAGATTATATGTTTGTACATGATCAACACACCCAACAATAACTCATGCAACCTTTCGACCCTGTTTCATCATTTCTTAAAAGAGTTTAATTTCTAGACCAACCCTGATAGCTGGATGGTCTTGAGGCAACTCACGCAACCTTTCGACCTCTGGATCAGCACGATTATGCATCTGTAGCATAATACGAGTTATCTCACCTAGAAAATTGTTAATCAATTTGAGTTCTTTTTCTTGTTCATTGCGTAATCGGGTGAGGATAGCCTTTTGCACCTCTGCTAGTTAATTTGTTAGCCACAGTGTTTGTGTTAAAATTAGTGATACTTGCGAGAGAGTTTTATAAGAAGTTGTGTGAGAAAATGAAGTGTTGTGAAAGTGGCTTTGATAGTGGAAAGCCGTTAAACTAGCCGTTGGAGGCTATTTTAAAAATCAGATTGAAAGTAAAAGTAACCGTACGAGTATTATTCAAATTCAAACGTAAAGTAACAGTACAACATATTAATAACGAGCGGGATATTTAAAATTTAAAATTTCAAATTCAAATTAAACAAAAAGGCGGGATATATTTAAAATTTATCAATTCAATTCAAATTCAATTCAATTTATAAATTGAAAATAAAGTATCAAATACAAATACATTAAACATGAAATAGAAATACATTAAATGTCAAATAAAAACTACGTTAACATAAACAACGATTGATTAACATAAACAACATACGATTAACATAAACAACGGACGATTAATAAAAACTATCATCTGAATCTGGGTAACCATCTTCAGAGGATTCGGAAGGTGTGAAAAAACCAGACTCCCACCTTTGCCTACGTTCTTCATCCTCCCTGGCTTGCCGCTCCAAACGATCAGCTTCCTCTTCTCTTTCAAGTGCTTCCATTTCCAGGAGGACTTGCATATCTGCTTCCTCTTGCCTAAGTTGTTCCTCAGTTAACCCAAACGGATTTGGGTCTTGGTTGGGAACCGGTTCATTTTCAGGTTGATTATTCACCGGAAAATTTTCCGGTTGGAAAACCGGAAAGATATGCTCGGGTGGAGTATGGAATTTTTCATTTTCGCTAGGTGGGCTTGGAAACTGTTGGCCAAAATCCTTTTGGCGAGGTGGGCTTGGAAATTGTTGCCCGAAATCTTTTCTGGAAGACATCTTGAATTTGAGATGCTTGGATCTTGAGTATTTGAGAAGTTTGGAATGTGTTTCTGTGTGACTTGTGCTTCAGAAGCATTGGTATTTATAGGGTACAAATGCACACATTTTATTAACGTGACTTTGAATTTTAATTGTTGGGGCTAACCTGCGTTAACGCAGCGTTAATATGTTGTACTTTATCTTACGTTTGAATTTGAATTTGAATTTGTTAAGGCTGAGTTATTGTTGGAAGTGGCCTAAATATACCCATACTTCTCAAACACATCTCACACACAAACACATTCAGACTGCGATAGATATTAAAGCATGTATTTACATTAAACATGTACTAGAAAATATCAATTACCCTAATGAAAAAGTCAATTAGTCATTAAAGTTAGCACACAAATTACATTAAACATCATTAATATAGAAAATATCAATTACCCTAATGAAAAAGTCAATTAGTCAATCCAACACCAAACATACTTCTAGATCAACTACACTAGTCAAATCCAAACCAAACACAAACCAAATCCGATCAATATTATCCATCTGTTTACTTTTGGCGCCTCTCGATGGTCCCTCTTCCCGCCTAAAGTATTGGGAACCGTTCGTATACCTCTCTATCCTATTTGTACAACTCGACATGGAAAACCGTTCATAATCAACCGTACCATATACAACTCCTTTGATATTTTCATTAGAAAATAAATTTCAAATTTCAATGGCTGACTCCTCTTCAACTCCTTCTTCCAACAAAAACAAACGCCCAAGGGATGATTCTCCTCCACCAATGCCTGAAAAATATAAAAAATTTGGCATATCCTAACATATTTGGGATAAATGTAGTGAAGGCCAGTATGGTGTTGAAAACGCATTGTTAGAAATTCACAACAAGCGTATAAAGATGTATGAAGAAAGGAACAAGAAAGATTTAGAGGTCATTGAGGAGCATCAGAAGAAAATTGAGGAGAGGAACAAAAAAATAGAAGAAGAAAGAGAGAAAATAGTTGATGTTTACAGAAGTATTGAAGCTAGTAAATATGTGTCTTAATGTATCTTTTCTTTATATATTTTGCCTATGTAAATGTAAACTTATTTTGACTTGGTTTAATATATGAATGCAGTTATTATTACAAGTTTATGATATTTGAATGTAGTTATTATTATTGTACTGCTAGGTAAACAATTGTACTGCTAGCGAAACGTTGTACTGCTGGGTATCCTTTTAGCAGTGGTTGGGAGTGCAGGGTAGTTTGTATCACTTTTTACTTAAAGGGTATAAACCCCCAATTGCTGCACACAATCACATTCACGCACACATTACTCTCTCTCTTCCACTCCCTAATCGAATTTTAATTGTCAAATTGCAAAACCCCCAAATCAAATCATAATGTCGAACCTAACTTTTACCGAACCTCATAATAATGTTGCCTTTTTAGAAAAATCCAATGAGTCTGTAGATTTTACTGAGATCATTGATTTCCTTAATGCAAGCTATATTAAGTTTGTATTAACAGTAAAACCTACTATATATACTTCCAACATTATCCAGTTTTGGTCGTCTGCTAAGGTCAAAACTATTAATGGGGAAGCACAAATTCATGCCCTTGTAGATGGGCAGATGATTATCATTACAGGGGCGTCTATTCGAAGAGATCTTCTCCTAGATGATGCTAACGGAGTTGAGAATCTTCCAAATACTACAATCTTTGAAAAACTTGCACTGATGGGCTATGAGAGATATACAGATGCTTTAAAGTTCCAAAAAGGTAATTTTTCTCCTCAGTAGAAATTCTTAATTCATACTGTCTTAGTGTGTCTAAGTCCAAAGACCACTGCATGGAATGAATTTAGCAGTAATTTAGCTTCTGCTATAATTTGTTTGGCTGAAAATACTCAAAGATTTAATTTCTCAAAATTAATTTTTGATAATATGGTTAAGAACTTGGATAGTTCTTTGGCTAAATATTTTCTATATCCAAGGTTTTTGCAACTCTTTTTGGACAACCAATTTAAAAAAAAAAAAAAAAAAAAAAAAAAAAAAAAAAAAAAAAGTCACAAAAATGTTTCTCCCACTCCCTGCCTTACCAAAAAGGTTTTTGCTAATATGAGGAGGGTTGGAAAAGATTTTTCAGGGAGAGTGACACCTTTGTTTCCAACAATGTTGGCACTAGCCCAAACCCAAATGGGTGAAGGTTCAGCAATCCCAGCTGGTACCCATCACACACCCACAGAACAACAACAACAGACCTATAAACGTAGGACTAACACCAAGAACACTGAGCTACCTCAGGCTAGTGGTTCTATACCAACTGTTGCAGATGAGGATGTCACTGGGGGGGGGGAGTGACATGTTGGCAAGGGCTGCCACTACTGTGTCTAGCTTAGCAGCAGCACAGGACAGTGGTAACATCATTAAGCCCCGAACCAAGACAACTTCTAATGAAGAAAGTTCCTCTGGAACTGATTCAGGTGAAGGTCCCAGTCACACGGAAACAATGGGGGGTTCGGATGTTCATCCTAGGGGTGAGGCTGAACTTAACTTTTCCAGTGATCCACCTCTCGGGCTAGGTAACACAAGCCGAAGTGGTGAGGATAGTCTGCAACTTTTGAATGAATTGAAGGATACCTGTGCCAAGCTGTCTGAACAAATTGGTGATCTGCGAGCAATAGCTTCTTCCCAAGATGGAGTCATCAAGGCTTAAGGTGGGGAGATAAAGGCTTTGAAGAGAAGGGTTAGGTATTTAGAAGGAGTCAAAGGATCAAGAATTCCCAAACAAAAGGTTAAATCTTCTGAAGCTTCTAAGGATGTTCCCAAACAAGGGGGAATGAAGGCAAAGTTTCAGGGGAGGATAAAGAGGGTGAAAGTATTTGTGAAGAGAGTGATCCAATGGAATTTCTAGTTGCTGATAACCAAGGGAATGAAGCGGTGATGGATAGGCGTTTGGGCAAGGTTACAACTGTTGATAGTGAGCCACCTATTCCTGCTAGTGACCCGGTTATTCCTGCTAGTGGTCCAGTTATTCCTGCTAGTGAGCCAGTTATTCCTGCTATTCCTGCTATTGATAAGGTTAGTTCTCTATACTGAGACTGAAGTTAGTATTGTTGCTATTGATGTTAGTGCTACCGAGACTAAATTTATTCCTGCTATTGATAAGGTTACTGCTACTCAAGGTGATGATGATATGACTATGGCTCAAATATTAACAAAGATGAGGAGTGCAAAACCTAAGAATAAATTTAAGTTTCAGTCACCTAGTCAACAACAACAACAACCAATGATTACAGATGAAGAATTGACAAGACAAGTGGCTGATCTTGATGCTCAAGAAGCTGCTCAGATTCTTTCAGACAAGGAGTATGCAGAAAAATTATAAGCGCAAAAAAATGCAGAGTTAATAGCTTCATGGTTTGAGGAAAGGGCTCAGGTTGAAGCTGATTGTGAGCTTGCTAAAATAGTACATAAAGAAGAGCAAGATAAGTACTCAGTAGATGAAAAAGCCAGGATGCTGAAAGAAATTTTTGATGCAAAAAAGAAGAAGTTTGCAGCACAAAGATATGCAGCTAAGAAGAACAAGCCACCCACTCAAAAACAAAGAAGAGATCTCATGTGCAGGTATTTTTTTATTTATTTATTTATTTATTTTTTTGTTGCAAAGGTAAATTTATATTAATATCAACAACACCCAATATGTACATCATAAACATCTACTCATGTGCAGATATTTGAAGAATGTGGCCAGTTGGAAACTAAAGGATTTGAAATTCTTGGATGATAAAAGCATTGAAGAATTGTATGCAATTGCCAAGAGAAACAATGAACTCTTCTTGATTGACAGTTCAAAGAGAGCAGGTGAACAGTTGAAAATAGAAAGCAGTAAAAAGAGAAAACAAGAACAAGCTGAGCAAGCTGTTGCTAAAGAACAAATGCAAGCTCACACTGAACTTGCAGTTGACTCTGTAGGAGAAGTCATGGATGCACAACCTTTAACTGTCAAACATCCCATTGTTGATTATAAGTCTGGATCTCATGGGGAAACAATTTATTACGATATTAAGAGGCATGATGGTTCTTCTAGAAGGTTTGTAAGCTTTCTTCACATGGTTCAGGATTTTGATAGACGAGATATGATAGCTCTATGGAAATTACTCAAACAAAGATTTGGTAATAAGACACCAGAACAAGCTTATGATAGAGAAGTCTGGAATTATTTGAAGGTAATGTTTGAACCAAATCATGAAGATGAATGTTGGAGAAGACTAACGCACAATACTGTTAAAGAATGGAAAATTTTTCAACGATGTGGAGTACATGCTTTAACTGTGAATGAGTTGGTGATCTACATGCTTGTAGAAAAGGATTACCCTTTAAAGTTTCGCAAAGACATTCTACATCAGATGTTGCGTGGGAAGAAAATACTCAAGCTTCAGCTTAATTATGATAACATGGCATATGAACTGCTCAAGAAGATGGAAGAGTATCTAGGACCCAAGAACAAGAAATAGAATGTATAGTTATTACTACTAGAATGTATAGTTTGACTTAAACATGTATAGTTATTACTGCTTATGAGATAAACATGTGTAGTTATTACTGCTAGAATGTATAGTTATTACTGCTAGAATGTATAGTCTGACAAAATATGCTTACATAAATGCTTACAATCGAGCCAAAACATTGATATTTTTAAATTTTTGACTATTGCATAAGTTATCAGAAATGAGTGACCATATGTATCGAATTGTGACTACACTTAAATAATGTGTGACAAAATTTGACTATTGCCTATAGTCACATGATTGTGCTACAATTAAATGTGTGACCATACACATTAGGAATTGGCAGGCAAACACACACTTAACTTTAGACACACATATTAACTTACGTGACTATTTGTATCGAATTTTGGTCACACTTAATCATGTATGCCTATGGTTTAGTGTGACCATATATGACATTTGGTCACACATCTCAAGTGTGTGACATATATTTGTCACTTTTAAATGCATATCGTGACTATGCTTCAAACTTACTTTTCAGTTGTCACACATTTCAAATTCATATGTGGCTAAATTTTCAACAAAAACTAGCAGTCATGCTTAAATAATGTGTGACAAACTTGAGCATATGATTTAGCCACATACACAATTACTTCGTGTGACCATATATGGATTTTGGTCACACTTTTCAATTGCATGACATATATTTGTCACATATGTATATATATAGTGTGACTAATGTTTCAACCTTATTTGTATCTGTCACACGTCCCAAATTATAAGTGACTAAAAAATCAAAAAAAATTTTACCAGATACGTATAGTCACGAAAATATTCAAATGTGTGGCTGTACCCTCGGATGTAATTCCGAAATGGTCACACAAGTCGGATCAAGTGTGGCTGTTTATTTTATTCTGGTACATTTAGTCACATAAAAAGGCGACTGTGTGGCTGTTCAAAAAACAGCATGTGTGACTAAATCTCATTTTTGTACTAGTGAGCGGAGGCTGGAGAGAACTGCCACCTTTTCAATATCATCTAACTCGGAGTGAGAGAGACGATAGAAATGTATTGAACTCCGTGATAATTGAAACAAGAATCCTTTGAGGGACCTTGAGTGGCTAGGGAGGGTTGTGCAGCGTATCACTGGGTCCATGATACTTTGTCTTCAATGTCAGCAATCAACTAAGTGATTCTGACAGCATATGTATTGACCCGGTTTCTGCCTAAGTTGTAAGGAGGGCTTCTTTATTTTCACCCTTTATCTTTACAATTCTTTTTCATTCTTCAACCCCTTCAGTGCTTACCGAGACTTCATAACTAGCACCTTGTTGGGTTTGTTCCAGTACTAGCTCCATCTCAGTCGGCACTTTTCCCTTATCCACTTTTCTCCTTTTTAATCATACCTAAGGACTTCTACACTAACTAGTGGATTGTCCCTGGGTAGATCCCTCCGGCTCTGGCGGGATCGTGGGAACTTGAGCCTAACCTAACCATCCTTATAACTCCATGCATTAATTAAAATGGCCGGTCTTTGGTATTCATCCACGATTGCCAAACCAAATCTTTGAAAAATCTCTCAAAGTGTTCATGATTCTGAAACACATTTTTGCAAACACTTGAGAGTTTTATATTTTTCAAATGCTCCCCCTCAACATGTGCTCGGTTGATTATTTTATAAATTTGCACATGTTAGGTAGAGCTCACACTTTTTGAATTGATTGATTTTCCAAGAACATGATCATCGCGAGACACGCTTACATCACTAGTGAACTAGCTTGAAATTATTACCCGTCCAGATCACATTCAAGGAAAATCACTCGAAATCGGTACATTCTACTCAGACACGTCCTTTGCGAGACACGCTTACATCACCAGATAAACTGGCTTGAAATTATTACCCGTCCAGGACATGTCCTTTCGACTACTGACTTTAGCTATCGTCAATTCATTTGTTAAGTCGGAGTCACGCTCTCATGAGATGCCAAATCCTTGTTGTTTCAACAAATCATTTGCTCCCCCTCAATATGTGCATCGATATACGAAAGAGTTTAGCACATATGGGAGAGCTTACTTTTATGTCCAAAACATCACATTTTATCAGATTTCATATTTAAATCACATTCTCTCCCCCGATCAAAAATTTCAAATCATTTGAGATTTGTGATCCCAATTGATTTAAATAAGTTAGAAAAATGTGGGAGAAAATGTGTCCGATTTAATATTTTCTGATAATGGAACATTCTGTGCTCCCCCTTAATCTAAGAGGGAGGTTCACTGCTTATTATGCATAATATGACTATTATGACACAAATGATATTGACCTTTTGGCGCAGACGATGTAATCATCCGCTTTTCTGAGTGAGTCAGTGGTCAACATCAATCGTCCATCCACCAACAAATCTTTCGCAAATGTAGTTGATCCCCACTTGGCGAGACCAAAATAGATGAATGGTGGTGGTGGTGGTGAAAGTGTTGTTGTTGTTGTTGTTGCCGACATTGTTGTTGTGGTGAATTCCGAGCCAATCAATAGAGTTTGAACGTCTGATCAAATGGTTAGAATGGGAACTGGCACATTCATTTTGGCTATGGAATCTGCATAAGAATATCAACACAGATATACATGCATACAGACACACTATTCCTTAATAGCTACCCTTCAACAGCTTGCCACATTATAATACCAAATTCATTTAATCAAACCACAGTCAGGAAATACGTCAAACTACTATCTAGCATGAAGAGCAAGTAGCAATCATGAGCATGGCAATTCACATAGATTTCAATATTCAATTCAGGATCTTAGGAACATGATTCTATCATGATAGCTATATACCTAAGCGAATCCTAAGAACATATGCACAATATCAACAACAATTAAGCAGCAATCGACTAACAAGAGTCAAACAACAGTTGAAACTCATTCATTCAGATCATACACATGTCATAGGAGTATTCAAAAACATCAACTGCAACTGGTTTTCTTACTTCTTTTAGGTTTTGAGTCTTAAAGTATTTAGGTGATTACACGAGGATTCCAAAGTAAACACAATGAACCTTCTAGATATATAAAGCTAGGAAACTATAAGCACATTGCACATAATGTCCTAAACTTTCTAGCAATTCACACATTTGGCCATTTGATATAAAATTTTAGCAAGATCCTCTTCAACTAATACCCCATTAACTGCAAAACCATTTCAACAAGTATGAGTTAACCAAGAAACCCGTTTGATGATATAAAATTTGAATTCACTCTCCCCCTCAATCAATGACCCGTATTAAAGATTTGTAGTCGTTGATTGAGTGACAAATTTTATGCATAATCCAAGTTTAAACAAATTTCATACAACACATATTCACCAAGTGTCTCACAAATAATTTTCAGAAGAATCATAGAATGAAAACTATTTGCATACAAAGAAGATTTCTCTTCTTTTTCAAGAAATGACGCACTGAAACGTACATCAGATCGAAGAAACATGGATATAAAGTAATCCATGCCCAGGTGAACATCACCCAGTTGGAGGAACAGCCGTCTTTTTGGCGACGTGCTTTCCCCATTTTGAAGCGCGGGTTGCTATCTAAAGTAATAGCAAGCCATTTAGACATGTTTTAACCATCCATTTTAACTTCTGCTCGAGCTTCATTTAAAGACCCGTGCCATTATTAAATGACATTTCTAAGTCCGTAAATGTTATCGATAAACAGAAGACATGCCTAGGTGAAACTATTTTTGGTATTTTCTATTTTTCAATTTTTTTGGTTTTTCTGGTTTTACGTTTCTCTATTTACAATTTGGTATAAGATATGAACAAGTATATATATACAAGGATACGAACCAGAAACCATTACTCCTCAGCATTCTGAATCTTCTCCGCATTCATCACTTGACTTGCTGAAGAGCAATGTGAGCACTTTTAATCAGGGATTGATTCTGGCTTTTCACTCTCCCCTAATTAGTGCTCTCCCCCAATCTGACAACCTTTCCTGATGAACACCCATAATAGGAAGAAGAAGACTTTGGATGAACACCCATAATAAGAAGAAGTCTTTTGGTAACCAAATGCATGCCGTCTTTAGTCTTCTAACACTCCCGTCCTTGAGTAAAGCCGTCAAAAACCTTAGGCCTCTTTTCGTAAGTTTAAGTTGAGCCTCAACTGAAATTTAGCTTAACCCCACAACTCATCAAACAAGAACTGTCATGAGCTTAAGCTAAACCACAAATTTAAGCCCAGTAACAACTTGATTTCAGCTTAACCTCACAACTCATCAAACAAGAACTGTCATGAGATTAGGTTAAAATCAAGTTGGACCTAACCTTAAACTACAGAACAACTTGAACCTAACTTAACTCCACAACTCATCAAACAAGAACTGTCATGGGATTAAGTTAAATATCAAGTTGTAAGAAAAGAACTCAACATTTTATTATGTAGAGAAGACTGTAGACTCGACCTTCTTCAAGATTGCCCAATGTGGAGGAACAGAATACCAATCATCTTCATCTCACCAAATGCCTTCCAGTAACCTTACATATAACCCATCAGCCCGCAACATACACATGAGATGATAACACCCAACAGAGAATGAAGAGTAGACTGACGACTCGACCTTCTTCAGTCTTAAGTATAACACCAAAGTAACAAGTTGAACCACTGATCATCTATAGTATGTATCCATCCTTGGATATTAAGCCCTGATCACGTGAACCTGTTGTGCGTCCTTGATGTACACATTCTCTCTCCCCTGATGGTTACGATTAATCAGCCCATGACGTAACAGTGAAACGTAAATACCAAGGTAACAAGTTGAACCACTGATCATCTCTGCGGTTATCAACACCGGAATAAATGATTACGCCCGATCACGTGAACCTGTTGTGCGTCCTTGGTGTACAAATTTCTCTCCCCCATGATGGTTACGATTAATCGGAATCATCATCATGATGTGTACATGCAGCCTAATGACGAGTACATGAAGCATTGACTAGAAACCCTTTGTTACTGATTGTACCAACCCGTGAGACTATGTCGATTAGCATTCCATGACCATGTTCTTCAACACCTTGATAGACGGAGGAAGATGTTGTGTTGGAGAACCATGGTTTGCACGACTCCAGAACTGACGTATTCAGGAGTCGTATGACCATTTCTCAATCATCAATCAACATGTAGATTAATATTCACCATTTCCCCCCCCCCCCCCCTCAAAAATTGCATATGCCTGCCAACTGCAATTTTTGATGATTGAACGAGTGAATATGAATACCATCAACGATAAGTAGCTCCACTTGACGGTTCTTGAAGACTAACATGTTGTTTATTCACCCTTTCCCCCCCTCAAAAATTGCATATGCCTGTCAACTGCAATTTTTGGTTGAATAAGTGAATAAGAATATACTCCAATGTGCGTCGATCCACTTGAAGATTGAATGAGCACGGAAAGAGCATGAAACTTGTTGATGAGAATGGCCATAAATAAGAAGATTCCTCTTCTTTTGAAGATAAAGTGCACTCAAGCGTACACTTTTCTTTTCTTTGAAGAACGAGGCCTGCACTGAAATGTACAGACGTCATTATGATGAAGAGCGAGGCCTGCACTGATGTGTACAGACGTCATAATGTTGAAGAGCGAGGCCTGCACTGATGTGTACAGACGTCATAATGTTGAAGAGCGAGGCCTGCACTGATGTGTACAGACGTCATAACTCTCTCTTTACTTCTTCTCTCATCTAACTCGTTACCAACCCCATTATCATTCTGTCGGCTTGATGTCGTGACCACTGATGGAGAAAACCCAATATGATGAACTTGATACTGAAGTAATATAACCCGAACTTGTGACTTAAACTTGTACTAATGCGTGACAAAGAGCGGTGTAGAGACTTCGTGCAACATTGAATCCCTAAGTACTCTATACTCTTCAACCAACCAACCATCAAGTATAAGATGTACATCACCTCTTGGATATCCACAACTTCGTGTGACACTGAGCACTACAACGTAACTCCTTAAAGTGATAGTTATTTTGTAATAGAGAGAAAGAAAAATAACTAGATATCCAAGTCCTCGTCATTGTAAATGTCAAAAGCTTGAACAAGGATCTCGAAGAATCTTCATCCAACCTCCCCGATATCTTCAGATACTAAGTACACGCACCCATGAAATTTCACTTCAGCCTCAAATAAATAATAATGAATTAACGCCGTAGTCACATCTTGTCGATTAAATGCCCCGATCTAGCCATTTATGATATATCGACTGAACTTTGATAATGGTTTTAACCCGATCATGGTTAAGAGCGCATAGTCCATCATCACGGGATTTTACAAATCTATGATTTAAACCGAGAAATAAGTTCTTTCGCGGGATTTTACAAAACCAAGAAGAAACCGTGAGACAGTAACAGATTGAATGTGGCATGACTGATTTGATTTTGGTGAACATCAGTTTGGGTTAAGAATATCTCGTGAGAATTACAGATCACATCACAACTTTTTAAGACCTTTGGCCAACTAACCAACCTTGTACACAGATTAGTGACCACTTGATGAAGGAAACCCGATATACCAATATTGAAAACAGAAGTAGAAGTCCCCAAATTTGTTACTTAAGCTTGCACTAATGTTGGAAGAACGGTGTAGAGAATTAATGCTCCAAGCAAATCTCTAAGTGCTCAATACCCAACCAAAGTATGAGACATTAACACCTCTTGCGATTATCGACAACGTCATTGACGTGTGACACTGAGTACTCCAATAACTCTTAAGTGATAGTTACCCCGACTGCTGGTAACTAGATAACCCAAGTCTTCAACTTAAATTTTAAGCACGAGCAAGATATCATTGAAGGTCATGCATCCAACCAACCCCGACTTCAAGATAAAATAAGTAGACACCTTCGTGAAATTCAACTTCAATCTCAAATAAAGAATACCAAATTAACTTCGTGATCATTTTGTGCGGTTGAATAGTCAAAGGGAGAAGAAACATGCGCTAATTCTTAGCAGTGCCCATGATTCATAGTCGGTCCTATCAAACAAAGCTGTCTGACCCAGCTACTTGGATGTTATCAGGTGCAGTGCATGGAATAGTTGTCGTACTGTGTACAGGATTTTACAGTTCTTGAGATTTAACCGAGAAATAAATTCAAGAACAAACTGCACAACAGTAAGTATCAAACTGCTGAAATCTTAGGTAAATTGCTAAGACCCAAACCACTGAAAGCTAAACCACTGAAACTGGAACCACTAATATTCAAACTGCTGGAGACTGAACCACTGAATCCTGAATCGCTACGATCTGACCCGCTGAAACCGGAACTGCTAAGATTCAAACCGCTGGAGACTGAACCGATACGATCTGACCCACTGTAACCGGAGCCGCTAAAATTCACATTGCTGGAGACGAAACTGCTAGGAAACACGCGCTAATTCTCCCCCTCAAAAAGGGCATGAAATGACCTTTTTGCCAAAAATTGAAAGTTCGTGATGGTTGTGAATTTGTCAGGCACAATACATGGAAAGAGACAAATAAAACAACTGCAACGAAGATGGTGGTTAAGACTCTCTTATAGTAACCCCTCGTTTGTCTCCTCATCAATGGTTTAGCATATTAAAAATTCCCTGAAGCTCATAAAATGTCAAAACCGCTTGATGACATATGTTTAACTATAGAATGTGTAACAGGTTAAAACACGTCTCTGAACAAACCACCTCTCGTCTTTAAGTCTGACCACCTCTTGAGAAGATCTTGTACTACAATCCCATTAGAAGCTTGAGAAACAACAATCTCTTGATGAATCCTGATAAAGGACAAGTTCGCGACTTATACTTGCACTAATTATGTGATTAAGAACCTATATTGAGCACAACAACGTAACTCCTTTAAATATAGGTAGTGATATATACCCAACCTTCCATCCTTTATTGTATATATCCACTTCTTGAACTTCCAAGACTGATCACCATAAATACGCTCAAGCAAGGGTCATCAAACATCGTGCATCCATCCACCCCGAGATGTTTGTGACACTAAGTACACCAACCCGTGAATTACCAAACCAACCAAGCTACCATAATTTCCCAATTTCTGTCGATCTCGAAGCACAAACTTATACCGAAAATAATAGTCAAACCCCGTAAGTTTTATTTTGTCTAAATCCAAGTCCCGCCTACTTGTCCAATATTAATTTCACGGGATTTTACAGCTCTTGAGATTTAAACCGAGAAATCGGATCTTTCGCGGGATTTTCTAAAATCAACAAGAGAAACCGTGAAATCAACACGGACAACTAAGAGTGAGTAGCAATACTAATCTTCAAAATTCAAGTCAAAGAAGTCAAATTTCAATTTGATCAAATTGCAACAAGTCAATTTACAGTTTGTCAAATTGCAACATGTCAAATTGCAATATGTCAAATTGCAATCAACCAAATTGCAATAAGTCAAATCGCAAGAGTTAACTCACAACGTCAAATTGCAACTGGTACCATTACAATCAGTCAAGTCGCAACAAGTCAAATAGCAAGTTGTCAATTCGCAATTAATCAAATAGCAATTTGTTAACCGTAACTCAAGTTGCAAAGATCAAATTGCAGGCTCACTCAATATAGCAACCCACGAATATACAAAAATCGCAGGCACCATAGGACACTGCTGCCTAATTCACAACACTAGAATCACATTGACATTCATACTCCCAAATAACCAGCCGTGACGTGTGTATCCTCGTGAGAATAATGATCGAAATACCATTCCAATTGCTGATTCTTGAATCATTCAGCTTCAGCCCAAGTGAAAGTAATTTCAAATCGTCCTTGTGACCCCAATCTGCCCAAAAAAAACAATTCGAGTAGCAATTTAACCCAACATAACATTTAATAAGTGGTAGGATTCGGCCCAACATCCAAGTTACATTCCTGTCCACCAATTTGGCCTAACTCCAATCAGTAAGCCCAATCCCTTCCAAACTATCCCTATTACCCTAATATTTCGGGTATTTATAAGCCACTTAACTTAATCCAACCCTAATTATCACCTCAAACAATCCGCCCCCCTCCTCAATATTTCACACAGCCACACCACACAAACCCTAATCCCAATCTTAAACTTCATCCGCCCCCATCTCCCAAATCACATGCCAATCTCATCTCATCCATCTCAATTAACGCAGCACCAAATCACCTGTTTAATAAACCCACCACTGGACCTTCATCTTGTAGATACATCGCACCAAAAGAGATGATATATACTTCATGGTCTTTTCAAAATCAAGGTTCACGGTAGGTATTTCATTGTTGTTTAGTGATTTTTCGTTTTGCTATAACCGAACAAAAGGCAAATGGAGGTTATTTAGCCTTCGTTTGTCCTTGCAGTTGTTCGAATATTTAAAGTAAGGAAGCTTAGTCTTCATAATGATCGATGGTTCTTTTGTTTTCGTGTAACCGAATCAAAAGGAAGATTAAAACATTTTATTGTTTCGATTTTTCTTTTAATAGTTCGGATATTAATGAAGTATAATCTTCAAAAATTAGATCGATGATGATTGTTTATTTCTTTCGTGTGTTTGACTTTTGAGAAGTCATGATGGTCCTTTGTATATCACGAAAAAGAAAGAAATAATGAGCTGAGATCTTTTGTTCTAATTTGAGTTTAGTGTTGGAGTCGAGGAGTAGTTTGTTTGTGGTTTTGGTTGACTGTTGTTAGGTTGGTGATGGAGATGGGATTAGGACTGAGTTAGTTGGTTGTGATGTTGGTTGGCAGTTGGTTTTAGATTGTTGACTGATCGAAGTAGTTATTGTTGTAGTTTGTTGTGATGTTGTTCTTGAATAATGAAGTAGTTTGTTGTTGTTGACTGACATGTTGGTTCTTGAACTGAGGTCAATGAGTCTGTGTTGGTATTAAGGTTTGTAGGTCGACTGGTCTCTTCTCCATCTTAATGCTTTATCTCTTGAGTCATAGACAAATCACTACTTTCTTAGAAATTTTGGCAGCATGCCGTTTAGTATCCTTAATTATTGACACAAATCGCCACTTTTGTGAGATACAAATCGCCTCTTTTCTAAGAACACAAAACGCCACAGACAAATAGCCACAGACAAATAGCCACAGACAAATCGCCACAGACAAATCGCCAAAGACAAATCGCCAAAGACAAATCGCCACAGACAAATCGCCACAGACAAATAGCCATAGACAAATCGCCATAGACAAATCGCCAAAGACAAATCGCTAGTACCACAAAACGCCAGTCTGTCACTATCATAATAGTACAACTGTCCCTTTCACAGATTTGGCATTATGCTCGGTTTTGGCTAAAAACCAAACTTCAAACTTAGTTTGGACAAAACGCCACCAAGAAGCTACACAAATCGCTACTTAGAACACATGTTCGAATCAGTCCAAAAATTTATATAAGTGTAAAACTTAAGTGTTGACCAAAGAATATGAATCCAAAAAAATACCAGCCAACTGGACTTGTTAAAAAACTTGATATACGAACAGGTAGCAAGAAACTTGATAGAAATCCTCACACAACAAGAATAAGAAATAATATAGCTACTTCTTGTCTTGTGAATTCGAGCCAAACAAACAGAACTAACAACCAAGAATGATATATTCAACAGCCAAATCTTTAAAGCCCAAGAATGAACATGTAAATTATAAAGCCCAAAGCACAACGAACATGTAAACTCATAGATCTGAGAATGATATTTCGAACCAAAACCAACAAAAAAAGAACGTACCAACAGAAACAAAGACAAGAGAAATAGACATCGCGAATCCAAGCACAATCAATCGAACCTAACCATGGCTCTTGATACCAATTGTAAGATCTAACCTTTTGATTGTGTGGATCTATTTGGGTGGTCTTGGTTCATGGAAGATTAGATCCATGGTTTGAGTTAGTGAGATGTTAGAGAGAAGGTAGAGAGATGGAAGGGAAAACTTGATCTATTAGATTAAGTGTGTATGAATGTAACAAGAGTTCCACCCTTCCCATGTGTGGGAAGGGACTTTATATAGTACCTAATATTGTGCCTCTAGTGGACTGTGGAGTGAGCTGACAGTGGGGAAAGCCCCGACCCACTCCACAAATATAAATACGACTAATACTATTGATACTAATACTAATATTACTACGCTAATATAAATAAGCCTACGAGCTATGTAAATGCTAAATAGATACTCGGGGTGACCGAGCCTTCATCTGAATATTTATATTCCTAACATCCTTTATGGATTCCCCAACTCTGATATTAAACTTTTGTAACTGAAATTATATGAAGGACCTATATTTTCAAAACGTCTCATTTTGAGCCATTTTCTATGATTATGACTTCGATCCTCCCCGTAATACCCCGATTAGTCTTTCGCTGTTATCTCATAATTTAGGGGGTATTACAGATTGGCATCAGAGACATGGTTATAGAGAACCAAATGTTTTCAAACATTGGACTGTAACTACAATTTCAAATGAAAATATTTTACACCATACTACTTTACGCCCTCCGTGCCTGCTTGCTACCGCGCTCAGTATATTACTTATTAAGATTATTTTACCCTAATCTTCGCACACTAGATTTTTACTCACTTGATGTTAATGATTACTTACTTTTACTATTTACGGGTTATTACAGTACCATGTCATCAGCCTCTCATATTAGCATCTCATCGGATTCAGAATCCGAGGACTCCTTAGCATCAGTTACTTCACCACTAGTTCCTAACTCCTTAGCCGCCTTAGCACCAGATACATCATCAGACGAGACGGAGCCCTTTGAGGAGGGTGAAGTCGCCACTATACCTTTATCTGAGGACCCATATGTGCTAGCCTTACCGGCACATATCCCACCACCACACCTGGATATCAGCCCATATGCCCCTATTTATATCCCACCTATTGATGACGCATACATGGAGAGTCAGCAGTGGCTTCCTGTAGAGGATATACCTTTGCCTACTCCATATCCTCTTTCACCATCATTCCGACGCAAAAAAGTTAGGATGTTGGAGCCTTACGAGCCTGAACCATTCATGCAGCTATATCGGAAATACCCCAACGGCCCAGTTAGGAAGCATACACCTCGCAAGAGGGTACAGATACGCTTAGTGCCGATTTTACCACCCTTTCCACCCTACTCTCCTACTTCACATCTGGATATGATCGGGATTACGCTATCGATATCACCAGAGTATCAGCATGCCTTACCACCCTTACGACCCGACCACCTATTCGACCTTTGCACCCAAACATATCCATTCACACCCCATCAGCGGGAACCGACTCCCGAGAAGGGTATACCTTCTTCGAGCCAAGCTCGTACATCAGATCCCATCCATCCATTCTCACCACCATTACCATTTCCCCTGGCTTTACCCCCCCCCCCAGCTCAAGACTGGAGAGAGCTCCAGGGCCGCAGTTACCCATACCCTTACACCATCCACCATAGTGACGCGTTTGGAGCGTCACGAGGAGCAGATCGATGCACTCCTCCGCATAGTTGACAGATCACCATTGGACCGCCCCGAGACGGTCAGTGATACTCTACACAGCCTTATATCTAGTAGGGTAGATCTACAGCAGGGTCTGACTAGGATGTAATTAGAGCTATCTGAGACACGCTCCTTCGTGATAGCCTTACGAAGGGAGGGACAAACACAGACATGGGAAGCTCTACTGGCACACCCGCAGAGCTGACACTTTGGAGAACCTTGTAGAGGACATGCAGGTCCAACATCAGACGGATATACAGAGGCTCCTGGACCAGATCTCAGAGCTTACAGGACGCATGGACGATCCCAGCCATTAGACATAGTTTCACATCTGTATAGTTTTGAGGCATCTTAGCCTGCCGCATGTGGCAATTAATAAAGATTCTTGTATCGTTTTGTTATGTAACTCAACTGATCAAGTTATTAATGTATGTGGTTGGTTATGATATACTATATATTGATGTCGATTTATGTTATTATGGTTGTTCATGTGTATTATGATTGTATTCAGACATGTCGTGATGTTACTTGTGATTGTTATGGTTCTTTAAAATATTACAACTAGAATGAAATTCCAAACACATAATGAAGAAAAAATTCAGAATAAACTTGATGAATGTAGAGAAAGTTGCTGAACTTCAGCTTTTGTAGATGAATCAGTTTGTTCCTTAGCAATCCTATACCAAAAATTGATCACTTACTTACGATAGTACCCAAACATGTCGTAATTGTCGTGATTTTCAATTTAATCGTAACTTCACATTATGACAATATTGTTAGAACTCAGATACTCACTTCCCCTATTACTCAAATCGTTCTAACATGATCATTATGTAAATTCTAAATATGTGTTTCTTGTGGTATTAATAGAAATATGGTTCGTACAAGAAATGAAACTGCCAACCCCGCAGCAGCAATGACACCTGCAGATGTTCAGAGAATGATTGTCGATGGCATCGCTGCGGCTCGTGAAACTCAAACTCCAGCCCGCTCAAGTAACAACATCGGGGCAACGACTGAAGGCGAGGCATCTACACCTCGTAAATGCACTTATAAGGACTTCATAAGTTGCTAGCCAACCACCTTCAAAGGTTCAGAAGGGGTGACAAAATTAGCTTAGTGGTTCGAGTGTACCGAGACGGTATTTATGAGAAGCAACTGTGCAGAGAACAACAAAGTCACCTTTGCTACTGGAACCCTATGGGGAGATGTATTGTCTTGGTGGAATGCGACCGCACAGACCATGGGTACAGAAGTAGCATTTCAAATCTCCTGGGCTGAGCTGAAAAAGAAGATGTTGAAGAAATATTGTCCCCGTACGGAGATAAGGAAACTAGAGGATGAATTTCACCACCTAGTAGTGAAAGGCAATGATCTAAAAACCTACAACCAGAAATTCCAGGAATTGTCGGTGCTATGCCCAGCTATGGTGCCGGACATGGAAAATACATTGGAACGATATGTGGAGGGACTACCCCAGAGCATCGAGGGGGACGTCACCTCATCAAACCCAAAAACTCTTGAGGAAGCAATTGCGCTTGCACAACGATTATTGGATCCTGTGATCAAACGGAGTTCTACCTCCGCGAACAATGAGCACAAAAGGAGTCTGGATAACCGTGGGAACAACAACAGCAACAGGAACTACAACAACAACAACTACAACAACAACATGAACCCAGCAACAACAACAACAACAACCAAAACAACAACCGCAACCGAAACCACCAGCAAAACCGCAACGACCACCACGACCAACAGAATCGCCGTCAGGAAGCCGCCAGGGCTTATGTGGCTGTGCCCACCAAAGGAAAGGAATATGCCGGGATGCAACCCCAGTGTACCAAATGTAAACTGCATCACACCGGACCTTGTACAGCAATCTGCGGCAACTACCGAAAAGTGGGACATAAGACCTGGGACTGCAGAGCCACAGGGGCAAACGCACAACCGATAGCAGTAGTGTGCCATGGTTGTGGCAAAAAGGGGCATTACAAGAGCCATTTCCCAAAGAACCCCAACAACGTTGCTCGTGGGAGAGCATACGTGCTTGGTGATGGAAACGCACCTCAGGACCCCGGCGTCGTTACGGGTACATTCTTATTAAATCAACGCAATGCTAAGATATTATTTGATTCTGGAGCTGATAAGAGCTTTGTGTCTACTTCGTTTGCTTTATTGCTTAATATTGCCCCCATAGAATTAGACACCACCTATGAAATCGAAATAGCTAACGGAAACCTCCTAGGCACCAACACCGTGATCAAAGATTGCACCTTAACTCTTCAAAACAAACCTTTCCCCATTGATCTCATGCCCATCCAACTCGGTAGCTTTGACGTCATCATCGGCATGGATTGGTTATCCAAGCACCATGCCAGAATCATTTGTGACGATAAAGTCGTCCAAATTCCTCTTGACGGTGAAACTCTTATCGTACGTTGCGATCACCATAAAACCCAACTCAATATCATCTTGTATATCAAGACGGTGAAGTACATAAACAAAGGATATCACGTGTTTTTGATTCATGTGAAGGAAAGTGAATCAAAAGAGAAGGAGAAACAACTCGAAGAAGTACCAGTCGTCAAAGAATTTTCTGAAGTATTTCCTGAAGACTTGCCAGGTATTCCACCAATTCGGCAAGTAGAATTTCGAATCGATTTAGTGCCTGGAGCAGCACCTGTTGCAAAAGCACCTTATCGATTAGCACCCTCCGAAATGAAAGAATTGTCTGAGCAGTTGAAAGAACTGTCAGATAAAGGATTCATTCAACCAAGTTCATCACCTTGGGGAGCACCAGTCTTATTTGTCAAAAATAAAGACGAAACATTCCGAATGTGTATTGATTATAGAGAGTTAAACAAACTCACGGTGAAAATCGATATCCATTACCCAGGATTAATGATCTATTTGACCAATTGCAAGGATCGAGTGTTTACTCAAAAATTGTTCTGAGATCAGGATATCATCAGTTAAGAGTTAGGGAGGAAGACATTCCCAAGACCGCCTTTCGAACACGATACGGGCATTATGAATTCTGAGTAATGCCATTTGGTCTTACCAACGCACCAGCAGTGTTCATGGATTTAATGAACCGGGTATGCAAGCCATACTTGGACAAGTTCGTGATTGTATTCATTGATGACATCTTAATCTACTCACGTAACGAAAAAGAACATGCTGAACACTTGAGAACCATTCTGGAATTACTCAAGAAAGAAAAGCTGCATGAAAAATTCTCCAAATGTGATTTTTAGATTCCCACTGTACAATTTCTAGGCCATATCATCAATATCCAAGGTATCCACATAGACCCTGCCAAGATCGAAGCGGTTAAAGGTTGGGCATCACCTACTACACCAACCGAAATTCGTCAATTTCTAGGTCTCGCTGGTTACTACCGAAGGTTTATAGAAAACTTTTCCAAGATCGCAAAACCCTTGACAGAACTGACTCAGAAAAACAAGAAGTATATCTGGGAAGAGAAACAAGAGTCAGCATTCCAACTCCTAAAACAAAAACTCTGTGAGGCACCAATCTTAGCACTACCGGAAGGAAGTGACGACTTTATAGTGTATTGTGACGCATCTCATCATGGTTTAGGTGCGGTACTAATGCAAAGAAACAAAGTTATAGCCTATGCCTCACGACACCTCAAAAAGAATGAAGAAAACTATACCACTCATGATCTAGAATTAGGAGCAGTGGTCTTTGCTCTTAAGATATGGAGACATTACCTGTATGGTACCAAGTGCACGGTTTTCACCGATCACAAGAGTCTTCAGCACATACTGGATCAAAAGGAGCTGAACATGAGACAGCGCCGATGGTTAGAGTTGCTCAACGACTACGACTGTGAAATTCGCTATCACCCCGGTAAAGCGAATGTCGTGGCTGATGCATTGAGCAGAAAAGAAAGAATCAAACCCCTTAGAGTCCGATCTCTAGGAATGACAATTTGTTCACCACTCCCATCCCAAATCCTTATAGCTCAATCAGAAGCTCTCCAAGAAGAAAATTGACCTGATGAAAAGATTTATGGCATGCCAGAAAGTGAAAACGGATTCGTAAAAAGATCTGACGGAATGCTATGCTTCAAAGAAAGATATCGGGTTCCTCTCTACAGAGGTATTCGAGATCTCATCATGCATGAATCCGAAAAATCCAAGTATTCCATCCACCCAGGTTCCGATAAAATGTACCAAGACCTCAAAAAGATCTACTGGTGGCCGAACATGAAAGCCGACATCGCTGAGTATGTTGGAAAATGTTTAACTTGTTCAAGGGTCAAGGCGAAAAGTCAGAAACCGTCAGGACTACTCGTACAACCAGAATTACCAGTCTGGAAATGGAAAAGAATCACCACGGATTTCATTACCAAACTACCAAGGACATCGACTGGATTAGACACCATATGGGTCATCATCGATCATCTAACCAAATCTGCACATTTCCTACCAATCAAGGAAACTGACGAGATGGACACACTCGCTCAGTTATATCTCAAGGAAATTGTGATTCGACATGGAGTTCCAATCTCCATCATCTCAGATAGAGACAGCCGATTTACCTCAAGATTTTGGCAAACTCTACAAAAAGCTCTCGGTACTCGTTTAGACATGAGCACCGCTTATCACCCACAGACCGATGGACAGAGTGAAAGAACGATCCAAACTTTGGAAGATATGCTCCGAGCATGTGTTATGGACTTCGGAAAAGGTTGGGATAAACACTTGCCATTGGCTGAATTTTCTTACAATAACAGTTACCATGCCAGCATAAAAGCCGCACCCTTTGAAGCACTTTATGGAAGAAAGTGCAGGTCGCTTGTCTGTTGGACAGAAGTTGGCGACATACAACTCACAGGACCAGAACTAATACACGACACGACAGAAAATATATTCAAGATCTGGCAACGACAGAAAAGATATTCAAGATCAGACAAAAGAGTTACGCTGATATAAGAAGAAAACCCATGGAAATTCAAATTGGCGACAGAGTTATGTTGAAAGTTTCCCCATGGAAGGGAATGATACGCTTCGGAAAGCGTGGAAAGTTAAACCCGAGGTACATTGGACCATTCAAAATCCTCGAAAGGATTGGTCCAGTTTGCTTATAAATTAGAACTCCCAGAAGAACTCAGTAGGGTACACCCTACATTTCATGTGTCACAACTCAAGAAATGTTTGTCGGATGAAACTCTCGTCATCCCACTGAAAGAAATCAGACTCGATGACAAACTTGTGTTCACAGAAGAACCTGTAGAAATAATGGATAGAGAAGTGAAACAACTTAAGCAGAACCGTATTCCCATTGTCAAAGTTCGATGGAACTCCAAGAGAGGACCAGAGTACACATGGGAACGCGAGGATCAAATTCGTGACAAATATCCACATCTATTTCCATAGACAACCCTCATAACTATCTTAGACTTTAATTTCGGGACGGAATTCAGAATGACAAGTGGGTACTGTAGCACACTGTAATCGTAACTGTTAATCAATATTAACCTCTGTTACTGTTTCTGATTACCATTTTTACGGGAAAATTTGAAATTTTCTTTATTATATTATTATATCACAAAAACGTTATCACATGATTTACCAAATAACGGGACGAGCTCACACGCGAATCACGAAAACTAATTATTCAAAAAACACTATCAAATGGGCCTCAATAATTCTCAGTCCAACTCCATTCCACGGTTACTGTTCATCAGAAGCCCACCAAGGCCCATTTTCCTTTATTATTACATGTTCAAGATCGACTCAACTCACCCAAATGCACCCCGTTTTCTCCCCGTATTGAAACACGACATATATGAATTATTGCACCACTTATTTATCCTCCCACCAAAGAGTTAGGATGTCGAGTTTTAGCTCTTGATATCAACTTCTGATACGTTTAAATTAATCAAAGTGAATTGCCATCAAACAACCCATTCGATATACCAAAAATTTACAAAGTTATCCAAATCGAACCAAAGTTGTTTCCAACTAGTTCAAACATTATTCTTAGTTCATAAACATGTTAATGAGTGTATATCTCATCCAAGAACTCCATGTTACACGTTAAATTCATTAGTTGGACTATATAAACTCCTAGTCGACATATATTACACAAAAACAACACACACCTTTTTGCTACACTCACAAACACTCTTAAAGTCCTATAGTGTCAGTAAAAATTATCTCAATTTCATCAACATTCCTGACATTGAATAGTTCTCTCAAGTTGTATGAATAAATTTACAATATAACACCTATAAGTGTTATATATACACGAATACTCTTCCCTAGTTCACCACCTCTCCCACTCAACTCATTTACATGTTTACAAGTTCCTCTCAACCCTTAAACAAGTCACATAACGACTAGAAGCTTTCTTTTTTCCAATTGGAGTGGTATTCGAAAGCTAGGGTTTAATATTAAAACGTATTCTTGGGTTCTAGCGAGTTGTGGATTTTTCCTCTTGTTCTAGTCACCTATAAACGTTAACTCACCACCCTAGAGGTGTAGTAAGTCCTCTCATCTCATTTCAATTCCATTTCGTAGCATTTTAACACCCCATGCATCAAGTTTAATTTTTTTCGAATGTATATGTTTTGCTATTGTTTTTACGTATTACTTTTATTACTAGAACACAAAACATGGTTTGCCTCCCTTGTGGAAGGCCTAGGGACCATGAAACACACTCACATCACGTTTATTTTATGGCTAAATGCATATTCGAACCCTATTTGTAACTATGATCACACGTATAAAAATCATTCATCACCAAAATTCTACTAAGTCTTTTTAGTTATAAAAATGTCCCAAGTCGCCTCCTAAATGGTCTCGTAAAATCAAATTCGACTTAACAACATACCAATGTTTTTACATGACCTATTTCTCCATACATCAAGCTAATAAGTTCATGTTTATAGTTTACCAATTTAAGCTCTTGAACACTTGTAAAAATGGCCAAACTAAATCGAATCACACGCTTTGTAAAACTCATGTATAATTCGACTTGGACTAAAAAGCCCATTAAGCTATTATTAAGCAATCTGAATAAGCTAACTCTATAAGGCCTTTTGATATGAATTTGTGACATTAAAAATGGGCCTAAGGATAAGCCCAACTTGTCTTAAAGCCCACGGATTGTAAAACGTTAACGGGCCTTTGTTTTAGCTCGTTAAGGCCCATTAATAGAAAAATAAGCCATTTTTAAAAATAAGCAGTTGAAATAAGCTTTAATAAGCCACAGAAAAATTCGGATAATTTTTCCCCACTTTTTTTGTACTTTTGGACTAAATTTGCAAACTAGTTTCACTTTCAATTACTAAAACTGCCAACTGTTAAAAACAAGGATTGAAACTGCCAAAACAGTAACTTTAAGGTAGAAAATGATATTATATTAAGCTCCAAGCTTAGAATGTCATTTTGGACAATTAGTGGACTATAAATGCAAGTTATATTTAACTAAGGACTAACAATGCAACGCTAACGCCGTTAGGGTAAAAAGTGTAAAAACAGGAAAAGTACAAGGACCAACAGAATGTATTTGACATTTTCATTTCTATTTTACATTTTACGATTCCCCGTCATGTCACGTGCATTTTTCTATGTTTCATTTACTTAATATATAACGTTACGTTATTTATATATAACGAGATTTAAAACGATTTAACTTCACGTTTCGTTTCACCACTTTCGAGGAAACGATATTTTTGGATTAAATGACATAAAAACAAGATAATATTATATGTAATATTATTTTTGAACTTTAAGCATTTTAAGCATGTCACACACTCACTTCAGCGATCAAATCGTTATTCGTTACTCACTTTCACATCCACTATTCGTATTAAGTCAGATTCTCAGACTTCCCTATTATTCAGGTTGTGTGTTGAAGTTGTTATCATAATCAAACCGCAGTTACTTTTCACCTCACCAGTACCACATAAGGTGAGTCATAGCCTCACTTTTACTTATTTAACAACTTTACACTCCGTGAGGGAGATACATGCTATAAACTGATCACAAGTATTTTTATGTATGCTACACCTGACTTGATATTGCCTAAGTTACCTTATTGCCACAAGACCCTTTTATCATGAGCCATTAATCACTTGTGAGTGAACGCGAATATAGTGAATAGATCTATTAGAGGTTGACAGCCTATTCCACTAATACTGGACGGAAAGCCTTAGTTGCTAGTCGTATTAGTCGCGATGCACTGTATTTGAGAAAAATAGGAATTGGCAAATCACCTATTACTCGAGGGCCATAAATCACATCTGTAATTTGATGTAAACTCCTCCGTTTTGCGGTACTTTGTTAACATTTGCGTGTCATGAGACTTAGGGCAATATATATAACTGCAATATCACTTTTTCAACTGATTGTATTTCCAATACAATCTTACTTGTGTTTCGAACTGATTATTATTTACAAAATCTATGATTTCACTCAACAATTTGTTGACTTTTAGCATGTTTATCTCAGGTAGTTAGCGGAGCAGCCGAGGCATGGAGTGTCAATAACTTATCTTTTACAATCACTGATGACATTTTAAACTTCACGATACTCTTTTTTTCTTTCTTTCAGAATTGTGTTTCAGTTAAAATGATTTTGGTGACTTACTTGAAGGTACACGGATGCTACAACTCTTCAATTAAGATGGGCAGTAGCAGCTAATAAATGCAACGCGCTTCATAGCCGGTGCAAGGTAATAAAGTTTTTTCATTCTCACAATTCATCGACCTATTCTAAAGCTTACATTAGTTATTGAAGCTTGAATTCACGTGAATGCTAAAGACCGTAGTGATCTATCTTTATAGATTGTGAGACAATTATTGTATCTAAAATTTTGGAGATAACCTGAAAGAGGTACATTACTGCTCTATATGCGATATTTGAAATATTAATATGATCCTGTCTTATGAATGAGTTTATTTGGGTTATAGTATATTTCTAATGATTGAAGCTTTTTAAGGGATCTATATATTCAAGGGGACTTGTTGCCTATTTATAGGAGGTCCAGGGAGCTTCTAGGCTTTCTATGATCAAATCCCAGCCATTAAATCACTGATGTCGACATCCTTCATCAATCAATCACCCTTGGATCAAACGCCACATAGGATCCTCCAATCACGAGCTTGGGAATTGCCATGGTGGACAATATATGAGCTCATCTTTGCTTTGTCAGCCTTCTAGAAGGAATAAATTGTACTTGGGTAATTCCTGGAAGTCGGGATAAAAGGAAAGAAGAAGGATGAACAGTACATTTCTTGCCCGCCTTTTTTCTATTGTTTGACCCGGATTTTTTATTGCTTTGACCTCGGGTATAAGGGATGGTCGGGTTGGATGGTCGGGTTAAGGTTGGACTGGACTGGGCTTGGATTTAAAGGGTGGACTGGATCTTTAGGATTAGTAAAAAAAATTGGATTTTATTTTTTTGGGGGTTTTTGCATATATATCCTTCCGAAAATGTATAATTGCATATATATACAAAGCATGCATAAAAACCATTGTACTATGTGCATCAAAAACTTGTACAAAGAATATATATGCAGTTATTCACTTTGGGAGGGATATATATGCAATTCTGCCATTTTTTTGTAGCTATTTGATATAATAGGGATTTAACCAAAGTTAGCAAGGACTGACGTTGCAAAATTTAAGGACTAACGGTGAAAATGATTTTGGATAATTGGTAAGAATGATTTATCAATTAAAGTTTAGGTTTGGAGATTTTGGGTTTATGGCTGATAGAAAAGTAGAATCACATCCCCGGCCTCGGCTTTTCTCACTCTTTCCATTCTCGTGCTCGTTTCTGTCCGTTTTGTCTTTCTTTTTGTCATTTTCTTATATCATTTACCTGCACATACACAAACACAAAAACAAACATATATATGGTATTTATGGTCCTTTTTTTTGGTGTTTTAAGTCCGTTTTTTATAAAGAAAATGTATGTGATTTGACACATACCAGTCATTTTTTTTCAATAACTATAATTTAATTTTCGAAATTGAAAAGTAGGTATTGTGAGTTTGGTTATGGAGATGAATGATCTGTGGTTTAATTGGGTTATTGTGTGTGTAGTGTGTAGTGTGTACAGGCTGCAAGAAGAAGACGATTGATTGATTTATTATTATTATTATTTGTTATTTTTTTTTGGGCTGGAATGGATCAATGGAAGTGGGCTTGTTTTGTAAGTGAAAGTTTTTTTTTTTTTTTTTTTTTTTTTTTTTTTTTTTTTTAATTAATTATTTTTGTAACATTAAAAAAAATGTTATTTGTATTATTTGAATAAAATGAATTAGTTTATTTGAAAATTTGAATAAAAAAATAAAGTTGTAGGTGGTGGTCTCAAATGAGTAAATTGAGGTCAGTTGTGATAAGTGAGGTTGTAAAGGGAAGTTTGTTAAAGTGATTTGGCACCCCATGAACTCCAAATGAGGAGTTTTGGT
The DNA here is from genome assembly GCA_021014915.2 of Artemisia tridentata subsp. tridentata. Taxonomy (NCBI): domain Eukaryota; kingdom Viridiplantae; phylum Streptophyta; class Magnoliopsida; order Asterales; family Asteraceae; genus Artemisia; species Artemisia tridentata. The sequence continues at coordinate 394,018,500 of CP139505.1, forward strand.
GTATCACGACACCCAAAGCTCTTAAATATACAAAGATAAACACCATCATGATATCATAATCTTTTATATTATATAATAAAATAAAACTCCAAGTGGGACTTTTTCATTTTAAATAACCCAACCTTCCCTTATTAACTAATAATTTTTTTTATTTGATTTTTTTCCTAGATTTTTCAAAATTAATTAAACCTAATTATTTCTTGATTTGGTACACAAATATTTAAATTCGTTATTGGAAAAAAGTGAGTAAAAAATTATATGTGCCAAAAGTAACATAAACGAAAACTTAAAAAAGGCGGAGCAAATTTAGAATAATGTAGGGGGCAAACCTGAACTACTGACATCATCTGAGTTACATACCACGGTGGCTGTCCTGATTCAAGAACCAGTACTGGTATGAAAAAAAAAATATAATAAAATTTGGGGCTTTTTTATAATTTTTTTTTTTTTTGCAATTAAGATGATTTATGCCGTGGGTATTGATTAGTTTTTGTAATTAAGGTGTTTTGGTTATGTGGGTGTTGTTTTGATGGTTTAAAGGTTCCATTGTTAGGGTTTTAATGTTGATTTTTTATGTGTAGTTTTTTGGTTTTTATGGAATTAAGATGATTTTAATAAGTGGGTGTTGATTAGTTTATGTAATTAAGATGATTTGGCAGTTTGGCTATGTGGGTTTTGTTTTGATGGTTTAAAGGTTTGATTTTTTTTTTTTTTTTTTTTTTTTTTTTTTTGGGTGGTATGATTGTATGGGTTTTGTGTAGTTTAGATGATTTTATTATATGGGTGTTGATTAAATTTTGGTTTTTATGGTTTTTTAGGATTGTATGTGGCTAATTGAGCTTCGGATAAGATAACTCACTTGACGTTATATTCTTATGTAAAAGAGTTATGATTGATGCTTTGGAGATCTATATAAACCAAGAATTTGTGATTGATACCCATCAACCAAGAAGTTGTGATTTATACTTGCTCTTAGTTGAGACACTTTACTATAATCACTGATGACAAATTAAACTTCACGATACTCTTTTTTTCTTTCTTTCAGAATTGTGTTTCAGTTAAAATGATTTTGGTGACTTACTTGAAGGTACACGGATGCTACAACTCTTCAATTAAGATGGGCAGTAGCAGCTAATAAATGCAACGCGCTTCATAGCCGGTGCAAGGTAATAAAGTTTTTTCATTCTCACAATTCATCGACCTATTCTAAAGCTTACATTAGTTATTGAAGCTTGAATTCACGTGAATGCTAAAGACTGTAGTGATCTATCTTTATAGATTGTGAAACAATTATTGTATCTAAAATTTTGGAGATAACCTGAAAGAGGTACATTACTGCTCTATATGCGATATTTGAAATATATATTCAAGGGGACTTGTTGCCTATGTCCCACAGGTTGAAGAACCTAACTGAATATTTTAATGTCATTGTTCTTTGAATCATGATTTTTCGAACTTACAAACTCAATTTTCATTGGAGATGTAGATTCCCTGGATTCTTTCTGGCACTATCCGAAATAATGTCTTATTTTGAAAGCACTACGATCCAATAAGGTACACTCTTTTAATATAAACTTGAACAAATCTCTAAAAGATTTAATGAATAGTTTGATCCCTTTTCTGTTCGAGCGTACTCCATTTATTTCAGGCGTCAAACTATGTATATTGATTAAAGGGTCAAAGGAGACAATTTTATTGCATGTGTCGGGTCAATTTTACCAGGAAAACTTTTGTACAAAATTTGTAAACATTTTAATGAGTACAGAAGTTATAATATCTCATCAGTACTGTAATGTAATGTAATGAATAAACTGATTAGGAGGTTATGCATTAATCTAGCAACATGCACGACTTTTTCAACTCATTCGTCCCATTTGACCCATTTTCTTTTAAGCCAAGTTTTTGAATTTACCGGTTTGAGCCACATAACCCAAACGGGTGAAAATTTTCAACTCTATAGTTCGTCATTTGAAGTACATCTATAAGATATGTGAAAACTTGTATCTGACGCTAAAGCATGGGTCTATTTGACGTGTACAGATACTATGATGTTCTAGAGGTGTGCGCCCTTGACACAGATGTTTCGCACATGGTTGGAGGTGATATGGCTTATATTGGGGAGAAAGGTTTAAATTTGTTTGGCGGACAGAGAGCTCATCTAGCCCTTGCCAGGTGTCATATATCGATGCTCTTTGAAAATAGCTCTTAGTGATAAGTGGTTATTAGTTCTTCATGGAAATCCTTATATTGTGGGGACATGAACAGGGCGGTTTACCATGGGTGTGACTTAGTCATGCTGGATGATGTCCTTAGTGCAGTTGATGCACATGTGGCTTCTTGGATTTTGTCAAATGTGATCCTTAGCTCTGTTATGAATCAAAAAACATACATTCTTTGCACCCATAATATTCAGGTAATGACATTATGTCCTTGCTAGAATGGGTTGATTCGGGTTATGTACTATTTCTATCAGGTAAACAAAAATAAAGAGCTTAAAAGGAAACGGGTCAAAAATCGCATATCCCTTATAGCGTACTGTGAATGCATAAACCTCCATTTTATTGTACTTAAAAGCTTACATGATTACTTTAATAATTTAATAAATTATTAATGTTAATCCTTTTTGTAGGATAAGTGTTTATGGCCACACCGGCCTGGTCCCGTTTTGTTATTTACTAAAAATTACGCGTATTGACCCATTACCTGGACCAACTGTTCAATTTACATTTACTAATAACCTTTTACAATGTACATGCAATATTTTCTGCAGATATGGTTGTTATAATGGACAAAGGACAAGTGAAATGGTGGGAAGTCCAACTGACTGCTCCAGACATATGCAGCATTTGGTAGACTAGAAGAACTTAAAACCTCTTTTGATACTAAACCGAAAGTAGAGAATGCAAATACATGTGAGTCTATGTTCTATTGATGGTCTTTAGGTAAAGATAAGTGAGGGTGGAAAGATGGCGAGTCGGATGGGTCATGAAACTAATCAAAATGTGTGTGTCTTAAAACGGGTCCTTTTCTAGACCCCTTTAACTTGACCATGCTAGGAGCAAAGAATGGCTTAAGACAATATAATTAGCGTTTTTCGAGGTTGAAAAGAAAACAGAAGATGGATTTCCATCTTAGACTTTAGATAAGGTAATTCTTTTATAATTTAATTGATTAAAGGGATTAAGCAACAAGGTGTATGAATACTTTACACACCGAACTTTCATCATGAGTTATAATGTTTCATTCAGCACACTTATTATTTGTTAACACGACCACAAAGCTCAATTGCTTTTGTTAAAGCTTAAATATAACCATAACCCAAAATCAAATTCAAATTAACGGTTTTAGCTGTTATTATTATTATCCATAACCTTGAAGATAGACTACATCTTGTGGGTAAAATGACAAAAAGGCCCTTACGTGAGAGGCACTTCACGGGTAAAAATAACGAGCTTTAGCCATAATAGCCAATTTGTAACAAAAGTAAAATTTTTAGTTTCCCTCTATCATTTCTCAGGTAGATAAAGTAGATACACAACTATCCAGTATGCTGACGTCATGGTTAGGAATACTGACGTCATCCCACCGGTTTATTTATTTGGTGGGTTTTGTATCTTTTGGGGCACAAGTTCAGGTTTATGAATTGGGTTAAGTATGGTGAGGAGAGTTGGTGGTGTGGGCCAAAGGTTTCAGAATGGTGGTGGGGTAATGAGTGTTAAGGTGTACTGGAGTGGCGTTGAGTGTTGCTGCGGGTTTGCTTGGTGCTTGCTTTCCTGGTACTGGTGCGCGGATAGTGCGTTAGTTGGGGGTCCTTGCACAAAAGGCCCTGATTTGGTAAGCCTGCTTTGCAGCTTTTTAATCAATCGCGTAATTAGAATACTAGATTTTGGATTTGTACTTGATGTTGTTTGCGAATGCTGATTGCCTGGTCAAAATAGTTTACAGTAGATGTAGTTAATAGTTTCCCTAAAAGATGCATTTTGCTGCCACTATTTTTGTGATCCGGTAAAACTTATAAACGCATTTGAGTTTAGTTTAGCATATGATGGTTATTAAGATCAAGTCAAATCTAGAGTTATATAATTGTTTGGTCTTTTGGCAGATTATATCTAAGAATCTAGTGGATCCAGTTCGTTCACATAAAGATCTAGATAAAGATGCAGCACCATATTTTAGAAAGGTGGTTCAATTTTACGAGGAACTTGCAAAGCAGATGGTCAGCCAAGGTCATGTCTTGGATCTTTTTGCTTCGGCCCTTGACCAGGTAGATCACTCATTATCTTGACCCTGTTATTATTTGTGCACTTAGCCCTTTTATCTGTTCGTAGATTTAGATATACTATATCATGTGGTTCTATTTCTTCCATGTCAACTATGTGTCGTGATTTCTGCAACTTGGTATATATGTAAGGTCATAATTGTTCTTAGGGGTGTTTAGATATGCGCTGGGAAAATGATTATGTGATATCGAAATATCAGAATCTGATAGTCAACTGTAATTAAACAGATACAGGAGATAGTGTTTGGGCGTGCTTTGCTATTTTGAGCTGTGATAATCGGATAATTAGATATTCAGTTTGAGTGCTTTGATAAGCTGTGATCATTTAAGCTGCAAATACATATTAACAATAACAATGGTGGGGTGTGGGGGAGGTAGGATGTGGTCATACCCCTACCCGAGGGTAGGTGCAAATACATAACATAGCCCAAAAGGACTCTAGGATGATCTTGTGAATAATGGGGAATTTGTTCTATATGGTTTTGTTACAACTCGTACTAAACTGCTTTTCCAAGAGACTATTGTGAAATAGGAGTATAAGTGTCTCAAATTAGGTTACAACTTACAGATATGGACAAAAAAGAAAGTTTTTAGTCTTGTAACAGCTTGTACCGAACTGATTATTAAGAGTGATTATTTGACACCTAAATAATACTGTAGTATAATCTAATATATTTTTTTTTTTTTTTTTTTTTTTTTTTTTTTTTTTTTTTTATTTTTATATATTTAGGTTGGTGTAGCAGAGATGAAAGTAATTATTGAAAGAACCGGTGGCCTTGTTGTTCTAGCAGAAAGTTTTGGTCATTCAGTCTTTAAAGACTCATTTAAGCGTGTGTTTGAGAACGGGGAAGAGTCTATTGGCCTTGCTCATAAGTAAGTATCAGCATGCCCATTTCTTTACTTATAAATCACAGCTTATTATCTTTGTCAAACTCATCGCTTGTTTACTGTTTTCAGTGGCACACTTGAGATTAACTGTTCAAAGGATATTAAAATTCAATGGATTATTGGACCTTGTACATCCTTGGAGAAGGTCGTTAACTAAATCTTAATACATTTGTTGAAAAGAATCATTATGGGTGTTCTTTTGGTAGCTATTTTATTATTTGATGCTATTGACGGACACTTTCTTTGCAGAAAGGACCTGCGGTTGCGAGTACGGCAATCGGACAGGGGAATACTACAGCTTGGAAGCTGTGTGGGCTTGACAAAGATACTTGCTTGACTGTTTTCTTTGATATATCATCAACTGACAAAGACCCTTCGGGCAATGTAAATCCACAGTTGTATATACAGACCGTTACAAGGTAAACTATAGATTTCTCTGTGTTCTTGAAAAATGCATTATGTACAAATCAGGTGTTTGTATTCACGTTTTTGAACTGATTATTGGATTACTGCAACTTAAAGTCACATGGATAACTTCCCATTATATGAATAAACAAGTTCTGCTTCTGATTACCAGGTTATTTAGGGGCAGTAATCAGTTTCGGATAACAAAAATGATCATTTGTGGGTAAAATAAAATTACATATATACCCATTTGATAGATAAATTTCAGAGACGTTTACTCCCATTTAACGAAAGGTCATTCCTTTTTACAACAATGTTTTTCTTAAATAAGGATATTTTGGACAACTCAAACAATTGATTATAAGACTTTTGCAACTTTAGACAATAGAAACCACTCAGGGGTGGCCTAGTGGTTAAAGGCTCATGACTATCACACTAAATGTGTGAGGTCTCGAGTTCAATTACAGCTAGGTGCAAACAACCCTTAGGTGGCCAAGCTAACCTTCCGAAAAGGGATGGGGGATGGCTTTACCTGGTTTAAGTCTGTGGCGGTGGGTTCAAACTCAAACTTCAAACCCCGTGGATTAGTCGGCCAAAAAAGTCGGAAACAATGGTTACCCAAAAAAACTTTAGACAATAGAACTTTTCTAACACTTTCAAAACGCACATCCAAACACCCGTAAAACTTTGCTAGACAGAGTGATTATAGGCTAATTGGTGATGGGATTTCTTCTTTTGCATTTTTAAAATTTGTACAATCCTACTTGTTTGTGTATGCCAACCACCACTATGTTATGTAATTCAAATGGTCACCCGACCTCCACCTCCAGCGCCACATAAGCTTTTCAACTCACCACCTTACCACCACCTTTAGAGGCGTAGTGGTCACCACCTAACCAAACACATAAAAATACCCACTTTATACAAACATACCCCGCAAACACTCGCAAACAAAAAAATTTCGTTAGTGGTCTGCACCACCCAACCAACACCAAAAACAGCTCTTGGCATGTGAAGGTGTTCGGCCGTTATGGGCTTGGCGTGTGAAGGTGTTCGTTAGGTGGTCACCACCACCCACCATAACGCCCAGTCTAAGGAAACCAATTATTCCACCACTAAGATTCAGGGGTGCTTCTTGGGGGGTGGGGGGGGGGGGGGGGGGGGGGGGGGGGGTAGAGGGTAGGGAATGGTCATGATAATGATTAGAGGTGGTTGGTAAGTTATAATACTATGATTCATTACCCAAAACTTGGTAGTGGAGCATTACCCAGAAAATTGGTGGGAATACTTTAAGTTGTCCGTTTCATCATCAATCGTTTCCAGTTAACCACTTTTAATCAAACATCCCCTGATTTAGTTGTGCGCGTAACCATGTGCTTTTTATATTGTACCTTGTGGTAGACACAACAATTTTAGTGCTGTACAGATTGCCTCCCTCTATCAGATTTTCATTTGTACTATATATTTTTATTATCTGTCTATTTAACCGAATTAAATGATTTTATTCTCTGTGGGACGCTGTCTTGTACACATCTTTCGGCCCCAAGTTTTTTATGGGGCATTTGCTCATGAATTTTAATGCAGTTATCAGAGTGCTGATGGGCAATCTAAATTGCGAGTTACTACCGTTACTAGAAGATGGGTAGAGACGGCTGATGTTTCAGAGGTTAGTTATTGCTGATACAATAATTTTCAAGTAAACATAACATTTTGATATATACTTTTGTCATTTGTTTAGCAAGGCATTCTTTCTAAATAGTTATACAACAATTTACATAGATTGCTTGTATTGAAATATATCTTGTTGCACTGACGTTAGTTCATTACTCGTCAATATCATGCAATGTATAATGTGGTTAAGACTTAAGATCAGCTGAAAATTGTTTTCCACAGGAATTGATGCAAGGTTTTGATCAAGAAACTGCTGCTGTAGTAATGGCTAGATTAACTTCTTATAAAATGGAAACGGAGGTAGAAATGGACTTTCCAACAATCCTATTACATAGATTCATACTTTAGTGTAGTTATTTTCCATGGCATGACAATCGCTCAATGGAGGAACCTGGGTTACCAGAATCAGCCAGAACATCAAGTATGTTTTCCTTGATTCCGTTTAGTTAAAAGTTCTTGATAGATCAATTCTGATGTATTTTAACAGGCGTTGTGAATTTGTGATGTATTTAAACTGATATCGTGATAATCAAAATGAGTTCTCTAGGTGAAACTGATCATGATTATGATTTTTTTAGTTATTTATGGTCAAAGTTATTAGCTTTTGAGAAACATTTAAACAAGTAATTAAACGGAATATTGAATTGAGTTTGAATTATCTTTTTATCCTTGGCTTTAACCAACTAATTTCACTAACATGCTTTTTTAAGTCAGAATAAAATCTTTCAAAATGCACATCCAAACACCCCCCTTAATTCCATACTATATAGAGCATGCTTAAAGACCAAGCTTATTGTCTTCATATATGTGTGTGTGGTCAACCCAGCCCGGATCGGCCTGTACAAAAGAGATAAGCTTTAACCCGAACCCGCTATTACTTGTTTCAATTCGAACCCATTTTAACCTGAATCGCCCATCTTGCCACCTGGTACATGAATACACATAGTTGTATATGAGACTAACTAAAACTATTAAAAGAGATCTTGTTTTATATGAAGTCATAGACACCAGCAATTATTTTATGCTTTGACCTTTGGTTTGACCAAATACGTTGTTTAATGTCAAACAGGCTAGATTCTTATTGGCCAAGCTGAATCCATCAGCAACATACAATAACGAAGTGGCTGCCGGAATGGATGTCATCTTCACGGATGACGTGAACCTCCAAGTATTCTTTGAACATCTACAGAAGCTGGCAGTGCAATCTTCTTGACCCCACATCAAAAGAACCAGTTTACATAGTTTCAAAACTCATGGGTGATCAGTTGTGCAGCATAAACCTAATATTCTCTTTGATAACATGGTTCTATTCTAGTATGCTTGAGATGAGGTCTTGCATTAAAGACCAATCATTTTATTAAAGGTTTCACAGCAAGAATGGGGTCATGAGCATTGAGAAAATTTAATTTGATATTAACCGACTAAAAAACCAAGTTTAAGGGTAGATTAACTAAATTTGTTGAATGTCCAAACTTTTTTTACATATTCTTAAAGATTTTATAAAAAGTGTGAATAGCGAATTAAATAAACCAACAATTTTACAATAAAATGTCGTGAATCAAATATTACACATTGCATTTCTTTTTCACGTTAAGATTTTGCGCAAGAGATATATTTTATTTGTAGAGTTTGGTTCAACAAAGATAAAAATAAGAAATAATAATAATAATAATAATAATAATAATAATAATAATAATAATAATAAAAAAAATCAAAGATCAAATGTGACAATCCTAAGGCTGCTTGCACGTCAGCTTTCTCTCTCCAGCGACCTACAAGCGATTAGGTGCCCCAGTAAGGGCGATCAAGTTCAATTTTTTTTTTTTTTATTATTATTATTATTTTTTTTTTTTTTTTTTTTTTTTTTTTTATACTTTTTTAAACACAAACTCAAATTTTATTTAATAATTAAAACATTACATAATAATTCAAATAAAATAAAAACATTACAATAAAATTGAAATCACACTAAAACATTACGATACTTATTAAAAACTAATAATTAAGGTTGTGTCGTTCCTTGATTTCGTTCTTAATTTCTTGCATCCTTTCTTTGACAGTTTCTGGCAAAGCCGGGTCGATTGGTGTTATATAGAATAGGATGTCTTTATCCCATTTCTTTAGCCGGTCAAATTCAAGTCTTTCTCTTTCGACTTGAACTTTATTTGCCTCTATTTCCAACGCTTTTTTCTTCAGTTCGTAGTAGCCGTCTGCCATTTCCTGCCTCTTTTCCAAAGCAACATCCTGAAAGCACTGCCATTTCTCGGCTACATCTGCCATATAAGAAGACTTGGAAGAACTCTCCGAGGACTTCTTCTTATTTTTCTTAGCGGCGTCTCGGCCAATTGGTCGCTGTTTTCGAATGACTACTTCTTCATCATCAGGCACATCGGAACCCGTTTCGGAAGTCCTTGCCTTCTTTCGACCAACATCTTGGCTTAAAAAAGCCTGCATCTCATTGTCTTTCCAAACCTCATGGTCCTTCAGAATTTCCCAACAATGCTCCAATAAGAACGCATGCTCATACATTAATAGGTATTCTTCACACGCTCGTTTGTAAACAGTGAGGTCATTCTCACCACTTCTAAAATTCTTAAATGAATTATCGTAAATGGCACAAAACTGACCAACTCTAGGACGAATCCTATTTTTCCATTTGGTAACTATCGAGTTGTAAGATCTTTCTGCACCAACCTCATTTTGAAAGTACTCAATCACTTTCTGCCAAAATCCTTTGGCATTTTGGCTGTTTCCGACAATGCTATTCTCGGACACATCGCACCAAGCTCTGCACAATGCGACCTCTTCTTCGCGTGACCAAAGCGAAGAATCATTCTTTGTTTCCTTCTCCACATCCGGCTTCTTACCCTTCGTCGCTCGTTTTTTTGGTTTCACCGGCGAAGTCTCTTCTGAAATAGCATCTTCATTTGGAACCGATCCATGACCCGAACCATAACCCGAACCTTGACCGGAACCGTGATACTCTTGAGTCGGATAACCCGAACCGGTTCCCATATAAAAGTCAGGATTGTTATATAATTGTTCATCAAAATCACAAGTATTAAAATTCATACGGTTAACCGGAGAATATTCGTGATAACCTGAATATGAAGAGTTTGACGAGTCCATCGTTGGACGATACACGGATTCGGGTGAGTCGTACGGTTGTGGAGGTGGTTGTTGTCGTTGTTGTGGAGGTGGTTGTTGATATGGTGGAATAAATGGACGATTTGTAGAACGATTTACATAAAATGGATTTTCAGTTTGTTGTTGTTGAGGAAGTTGCGATTGATAATCAAAACTAGGAGCTCGGAAATTAATGTTTGGTGACATACCGGTTAACCGGAAATTCGGATCCGGTGTTAATTGCGGCATGTTTTGAGGCAATCGGGATTTTCGGCCTTTTGATTGTGGTGTTTTCTTAGACATGTTGAATTAAGGATTGACGTGTGAGATTTTGATTAAGAGAATTGAGAGAGTTTGATGTAGTGAATTGTGTTAAATATGTGTGTGTATTTATAGTGTTTTTGAAAGGAATTTTTTTTTTTTTTTTTTTTTTTTTTTTTTGAATTGTAGCAGCTAACGTTTAAAAAAAAAAGGGGCATATTATCTTTTCAAATCGATCGTCCCTGTGACCATGTTCTATGCGATCGAGTAGCATGACCAAGTTCTGCAGTAAGGGGATCGATCCCCTTAATCGATCGTGAATCGATTTCGATCGCTTACTGCATGAAGCCTAACTAACTCATTTTTTAAAATCACTTGTGATGTTTAATTTTAAAAATACATGTGATTTATAACTTAAAAATATCAAATGTGAAATAACTTAAAAATACATGTTATGTCTTGGACTTGTATTTCTAGACTTGCACAATTTATATTTATAAATATTTCATAAAAAAAATTAAAAAGATGATGGTTCATCCATGAAATAAATTCTACCAAGTAAAATTTGATGTATTTTGAAACAAGATGAATTTACACTAGGGTGAATTAAAATGTCATAAGTTATATGTTCATTAACATAAAGATGAGTTAGTTTGATGGATTCCTTACTTCTATTATATAAATCAGAGCATGGAGACTAGTTTGAAGAGAAGAAAAGAATAATTTAGAAGGAAGTTTTTTCGAGAAAAAAAAAAGCACCAAATTAAATTCCCTTCTCTTCAATTCCTTCCTTTAGGATCAAATGAAAAAAATAAAATAAAATGGGAAGGGTGAGAAGAAACCATAACCACACATTTTAGATGCACATACAAAAAGAGATGCATATCCATTTGAAATTCATCCTCTTATTTGAAATGTGTGACTGAAAATCCTTCTTATTCTTCTCATTTTGTTTTTTCTTTTCACCGGATCCCTTTCCAATACCTAATGATACTAAAAAGAAAAGTTAAAGAGCATATGGATACTATTACCTAAAGCTAAAGGGACTATCATATCAGCATATATATTTTTTTGTTTCTATATGAAACCTTAAATTCTAACTGTAAACAAAGATTGGAAATTTGTACCGATTCAAAGCTATGAACTCATGATCTCATCTGGCATTTAGTCACACATGCATGTAATTATTACGTTGCGTTATTTGTTCAAACACTTTTGATGGCCACGTGCACACGGATTTAAACAAACTTCTTAAATCGTAACTGAAACATAGTCATTTCTTTGTTCACAGATCATATATGTAAACTTTCTTAGAGTGTATTAACCACCTATAATATATATTTGTTTCGCAAACCGAGTTTCACAATTTCACTCGACTCGCAATAGGATGACACAAATCACACAATACATATTACATGCACATAATTGTATAGGATAATCTTTTAATGATTTTTTGTTAGCTTTTGAAGCTTTTCTATTTGTTAAATACAAAAATAGTCACCATCATTAAACTTGTACAATAATTTTTTTTGCCAGATATGCCCTCCTTATTCATAACCAACCGGTTTTGTAAAAGAATAAAATACCTTACTTGTTATGCACTTTCATAAAATAAAGATATTATTCTTTTCTTTATCAACTTTTCTTACAAGTTAATGTGTTGGACTTGCATTTCTTTTGCACAAATTTATTAATGAATTTTTCATATAAATTCAAAGCTGATAGTTCATCCATGAAATAAATTTTAGTAATCTATATCCGAGATATTTGGAACCATAATGAATTTACATTATTGAAGAAAATAATTTGATAATATCCCATTTCATCTTTTCTATAACAAGAGAAGATACAAAATACATATATAATAAAAAAAAAAAAAAAAAAAAAAAAAAAAAAAAAAAAAAAAAAAATCTTTTATTGACGAGTAAGAGAGTTAAATTTTAAAATCGAGCTTTTTGATTGGCTAATAAAAGTCAAAATTGTCGTCAATTTTGTTAACTCGTCTAAATTTCTCAAGCAAATTAAATATGTATCAAAACACATGAGTCGATCTTGTAAAAAAAACTATAAAAAGGAACGAGTAATTAATAAAACTTTAGTTGGTAAATTTTAGATAAATTATATGAACTTAAGTAAACTTATCAGTTTCCATATTATTTAATAACTTTATAAATTTAATAAATACACGCTAGACTTTATATCTTTTTTTCTAAAAAAACAACATATGTTGTTGTTATTTATAAATATTATTATGATTATCTATTAATTAATGTATATGCACAAAATTATAAATATCAAAATGAAAGCACGAGTTACTGTGATATGTAAATGAATAACAAGATTATATATATATGAATGAATCGTGTTATTCCTCTTTATGAAATTTAACGATACCCGAAAATATATTTCTTTTACTATTCGCATTAAATAATGAATCATATTCCCCTTTATAAGTTTAATCCGCGCGTACACATGTTTAAAAATTAAATACGACTAAAGTTATTTTTAACATGATATAAATCAAAATGAAGGCACGACCCTACGGATTAATGTGTGCTGAAAATAAATACACGAGATTGTACTTATAGCAACGGCGCATGTAATTCCTCTTTAAATTTTAAATAATGATATCCATAAAAACATTCATTCAAGGCTCATTACTTGCTATTAAACATGCATAATGTCAAGAACATGATAAGAATAGTTAAATTTAAACAACATCAACATTAATATCACGCCAGTTAATCAAAGTCAAATATTTCGTTCAACAAAATATATACCAAATATCAATCGTTTTCAATACATAATGAAAATTTTATACAGTATAAAAACTTGCACGTACGAGGGTATCATAACTATATAATTATAATATATTTTACATAATTAAAAAAATATTATATTTACCAATCTCGTGTATACACAAGTTAAAAACTAATACCCGTATTAAAAAAATTGTCTTATCTTATTCTAACTACTAACTACATAAAGGGTTAACTTTACATCTTATTCAATCAAAGATCCAGAATACTTGTTTTACGAAAATGAATAATTTTACAAAGTAAATACACGAATCTAACAAAATCAAGAACATATAATTTACGCTACATTCAAAGTTGATGCCACGAAAACTATTGTCACTCTAAAGTTATTGTCACGAAAAACGTATATCAAAAAACATTGTTTGTCGAAAAACTTAGCTATATCTTTCTTGTTGTCGCAATGCGCAGTACGCTCCTATTCTCATTAACATAAAGATACATAGATATTTGTTGAAGTTGAAGGTAGATGGAGAATAGTTTGAAGACAAGAAAAGAATAATTTAGGAGGAAGATTTTGTGAGAAAAAAGAAGTATCTTAAATTCGCTTTGCTTCAATTCCTTCCTTGAAACATCGTTAAAGAACCCAAAGTCTCTATAAATTCTCTTCCTTATCATCTCATTTCCATGATAAAACAACTTTGAAAACACAGTGTAATGGCTTCCTCAAGCAATACAAAGAGTAGCAATATCAATTCTGAAGGTATAGCTCCAATATAATAATATTGTTCATTGTTTATGCTATTCCTACATAGTATGTGTACTTCTTTTGCTATTTTGTATGTGTCGTAAATTATAGACGACTTTGTGTTGGGTTAATTTGAAGATGTCACAAAGTCTAAACGAATTATGAATTATGGATACTTAACTTATTGCTTCCAGCAAATACACATCCAAAGCATAGACTAATTTTCATTAGAACTCTTAATTAACACCTGCACCTCTAATGACTTACTCAGGCACTATCAGCAACATCAAGAACGACATCAAAGAAGGTATGAAATCAACCAGCAACAACAACAACAACAATGAAGGTATGAACCCTACCCAATATTTTTCTATCTTCTTTGTTATAATTTTACCGTAGAAAACTCAATATTGTTCTATTTTTGTTGTTATAATGTCCTTGTATTAGGGAGTTTATTATTAAATATCAACCTACTTTTTATGTGTCTCTTTAATTATTTCACTATTTATTAATCTGATAGTACATAACATTTGCATAATCAACTTACTACTTCACATAAATACACATCTAAACTAAGCATGTATAGCTTAATCATCATTAGAAATGTTAATACCTAATGATGTGATATAGAATACACCAATTCCCTTATGGCGTGTATTTGGTTACGTTGACGTTTTCTTCATCGAATCATGTTACCATTTCATGTTTCACTTTTAAGTTCTATAAAAAGGAAAATGTCAATTATTTTTTGTAAACATTCTAGAGTTCTAATATTACATTTGACTACATTATCTCATTTAGTATATCACTTATTGAATAGCATATCATTTTTTCATATGTAGGTAATAATCATTGGTGGTTTAAGGGTAAATTGCTTAAAGCTCTAGGGATTGCAACTTAACATATATATATATATATATATATATATATATATATATATATATATATATATATATATATATATATATATATATATATAGGATAAAGATCAAATAAAAAGACAAATATCCGCACATTACGTAAAAAGATTTTTTTTTTTTTTTCAAAAATTTTCTCTAAAAATTCCAAAAAAATTCTACAAGAAGATCAGGTATGTTGGTGCATGAAAAAGTTGTGAAGAAAGTTTTTCTAAAAGTGAATATTTTTTCCGAAAAAAAATTATGAAAAAACACATTTGTGCATCAAAAAATCGTTTTTGCACCAAAGTTCTTTTGAATTTTTTAATCAAAATAACATTGCGCATCTAACTAAAACAAGTTAAAAATTTTGTGCATCAAAATTTTTTTGCGCATCAAAATTCATTTTTTGTGCATTAAAAAAACGTATAAAAACTCAAAATTATAAAAACTTCTTTCACAAAAGTTTTATGCACCAACATATCGAATTTTTTTTTTTTTTTTATGTAGTGTACGAATATTTGTCTTTTTATTTTAACTTTATCCTATATATATATATATATATATATATATGTGAAATCAAATTGCATAGTAATTGATGCAAAATATAATAAAAAGGGTTATGTGTGAGATTTTCCAGCTTTTGTAGGAAATATAGAATTTATTATAAATTCAAAAAATATTTATGACAATCTTTTTCAGTTCACAAAATATAAACCAAAATTGTTTCCCAAATTCCACATTAATTTTATAATGTCAAGCATATATTGCACGACACGAATCACTTCATGTCATTCCGTTTATATATGCTTTAATGCTTAAGGATTAAGTTCATCCAATGCATGTTCATTTACATCCATCGTTTTCTGTTCTAGATGATGTTACAGTATTTGTCGCGTACGATGGAAAATGGGAATATGACCGCAAAGAATGGTTCTTCGAGAATTCTAAAAGTTCAATAATGGTTGTGCCCAAGCATATAACACTATCAGAGATAACTGAGATCCTACACAAACAACTCAAAGTCAATAAAGAGGATTACCGTTTAAAATTGGAGGTCCATTATAGAACTGGGTCTCCTTGGTTTCCTGTTACTGAAGTTCAAAATGATCAAGATCTCTTGGTGTTCATCTCAGAAACTTCGAAAACAAAACTTCCTTTATGTGTCACCCTATTATTAGATGATGATGAGATTAATTCTGATGATGATGATGAGATTAATTCTGATGATGATGATGAGATTAGTTCTGATGATGATGAAGAAAGACGAAAAGGTAGTTTTTCGAAGGATTCCTTGATAATATTAAACATAGATCTCATGATATGTATGTTCGTAAACTATATCATGCTAAATAACCAATACTCATATCAAAATTGGTAAGAAAAATGAAATGTTCATTATTTTTATGCACTATTAGAACGTAAGAACTCCTTTTAGTACTCATTTCGTCTTATAAAAAAGTGTTTAGATGCACATATTATTAGGTTAATATAAATAATTACAGCACTATAAAAAACATCGGTTTTATGGTTTTTATTAGTTGTGTCATTGTGTGAACACGTAAGTAGGATTTCAAATTAATTATTTTAAAATATATTTTATATTTCACAGCCGCTTGGGGTTAAAAAAATAGTGTGGTTTTGGGACTTCTTATTTTTCCGCAACAAAAGGTCTTCGTCATATGTGAGCTATTCAGATCGTTTTATTGTTAAGTATAATCAATTTTTTTTTTCCTCCCCATAAATCTGTCTATCCAGCAAATAAATAGCAGTTCTTTCTATCAATTTGGTCATGGATTATCAATATTGATTTTTCTTTAAAATATGGATACTTGATTGATCCACTTCTATTATATATCAATGTTAATTACTACAACTGGAAATTTATAATCAATATACCCCATTTAATTAATAACGTCATTGTTTCTTCAGATTACAGAGTAGAAAAGAAACTAATCAAAGCTATTCGGAAGGGTGACTGGGAGAAAGCCCGAGATATAGTAAATACAACGGAAGTTACATGGACTTCTAAAGTAGATTACGTAGGCAATACAGCACTCCACTATGCTACCGGTCGTGTTCTTAAGAATATCCTAATGGTGATAAACAAGGAGTTACTTGCAACCACTGTAAACGATATTGATGGAGCAAACCCAGTGCACAATGCCGCAACAGTTGGCAACATAGAAGCTTTGAAGATAATGTTGGACTCTAACCCAGAATGTTTATTCATTCCTACTAGTTCGGGTAGTTTACCGATCCATCGCGTTCCTTACCATCAAGCTCCTTATACTAAAGCGATAAAAACCTTTCTCTATTTGTTTGAGCGAATGAAGAGTTATAAAGATGAATATGACGAACTTTTTAGAGGCACGAATGGTCTTAGAATTTTGCATCAAGTAATTGATAGAGGATTAATCGGTATGAATGATTTGTAACCCTTTTATTATTATTTTTTTCCAAATTTTAGCGAAGAAAGATGAAAATATACATTGATAACAACATCTAGCTAATGTTTGAAACTACCCAAGATATGCTTAAAACAAAGTAACTATGTTATACATCTATTTGATTACAGATGTAGCATATGAGTTGATCAACGACTACCCAAGCTTGGCTACAACAATGTACGAAGACAAAACCGCATTAGAGCGTATCATCGGGAATCCAGAGTTATTTTATAGTGGAACGCATAATTACAACTTTTACTCAAGATTTGTTTACCACAGTATGTCTTTTCACTAATAGTTTATAGCTTGATCCCCTAATAATCTCTTTAATTAAATATCCATTCGTCATTCACCAATCAACTGGATTGTAATCCATTTAACTAATCATGGATCATGATAAATTATCTCAAATTTATACTTAAATTTTGATCCAACTTGTATAGCTCAAAATCAATTGCTGACTGGTTTGGTCGATGTTTTATCTATTTCTAAATAACTAATTAATGCTTATATTTGTATTGAAGTTATTCCAATCGAGAATAACAGATTGGGTAGTACTGACACGGCAGATGTGGAGAACCAAGAGACACCCAAGAAGGATAAGTTTGTTACCAAGCACACTAGGAGGTGCCTCCACGACGGTATGCTATATATGAACTATGTGACGTGATTTCAAAAACTCTAATAAAACTCAACCATGCATCGACATGTACTTCTCTTTTATAACATTTTATTTTATTGACAAATCATATCTGATTTTTTGTGCAGTCATCTGGAGGATTTGGGTCAAATTATGGGAGACAACACTGCTGCATGGTAAGCACAAGCTTCCACCGAGCTAATCTCTCTTAGAAACATGCATAGATAGCCAAATGTGCTGGTAATCCGCCGGTAATGGCTGCAAACGCCAAATGTGTTGGTAATCCGTCGGTAATGATTGTTATCGACGGATCACTAATGTATATTTTTTCATGGGTAATTTCGCCGCAAGTAACTTTTATTGACTAATTTTTAAAATCAGCGACAAAACTGTCCATTGGAAATCCACGCCATTAGTATCTATAAAAGACAAAAGAGGAAATAGCAGTTCTGAAAAGTTGATTCAGATTATTACTGTATTATTTTTTAAAGAATATTGGTTTATTAAATAAACCAAGTTTGAGCTTGGGCTCGTTTATGCTAGGCTCATTTTGTTAGTCTTGTCGACTAACAACCTAGTTACTAGAGCGGAATGACTATGATCTTGAAGACTAACACACACCAACAGATTATACTCGACAGAAAAAGTAAGTAACACACAAGATGGTTTAACCGATCGTTGTATTAAACCTTGAAAGAATGACGTACAAGACCCTTCCCCCCTCATCTCTATTTATAGAGAATGAGAGGGAATCCTAAAACAAACCGCCTTTGTATGTCGGCTGTAAAACAAGACCAAAATAAGGAAACTAGTTGTGTTTGACTTGGGACATAAGCAAACGTCAAACACCCTCCTCATGTTTCAATATTCGGCTAATACTTATTAGAATAAACACTATGACCCCTAGACTTAACAATAATGCTAATATAAAGACTAAACATAACAATTTCCACCTTAGGCTTTATATTAGCCTATACCAACGCTCAGCAACTCCAAGCAGTGTTGAAACTTGTGTCCAGGTACCACCTTCGTCAAGGCATCCGCAGCATTGTGTTCAGTACCCACTTTCAGAACTTCAACCGTCTTTGCTTCCAAGACCTCTCTGATAAAGTGATAACGCACATTGATGTGCTTAGTCCTTTCATGAAAAGCATGATTCCGCGATAAGTGAATCGCGCCTTGATTATCACAATTAACTGCCACAGTGTTAAGCTCCACGCCCAACTCTTCCAAGAGTCCCCTTAGCCAAATAGCTTCCTTCACAACCTCCGTAAGGGCCATATACTCCGCCTCTGTAGTTGAAAGAGCCACCACGTGTTGTAGCGTTGCCTTCCAGCTTACAACACATCCCTGTACTAAAAACGCGTAACCTGTGATCGACCTACCTTTATCCGGATCCTTTGCGTAGTCTGAATCAACAAAACCTGTTACGTCCACATGGTTGCCATGATTTGTCCCAAACACCAAACCCACGTTTGCAGTACCCCGCAAATATTTCAAAATCCACTTCACTGCTTCCCAATGATTTTTACCTGGATTCGCCAAATATCTGCTAACAACACTTACTGCATACGCTATGTCTGGCCTCGTGCACACCATCAAGTACATTAAGCTCCCAACCGCATTTGAATACGGCACCTTACTCATCCTTTCAACATCACAATCCCTAACCGGACAATCCTTCAACGACAGCTTGAAGTGCCCACCCAATGGCATCTGAACCGATTTCCCATTGTCTATTCTAAAATTATTTAAAATCTTAGAAACATACCCGGATTGTGACACCCTCAGAATCTTGCGACTCCGATCCCTGATGATCTCCATACCAAGAATCTTCTTTGCTTCCCCGAGTTCTTTCATGTCAAACTCCTTATTAAGCAAAGACTTGATAGACCCAATCTCAGCCTTGCTTTTACAAGCAATCAGCATATCGTCTACATATAACAGTAGATAGATATACTCACCTGGTGCATAACTCCTGTAATATACGCAGCTGTCGTAACTGCTACGCTTAAACTCGTTGCTCAACATGTACTCATCAAACCTCCTATACCATTGCCTAGGTGACTGCTTCAAACCATAAAGGGATTTCTTTAACAAACATACCTTGTTACCTTGTTCATATCCCGGTGGCTGCCTCATGTAGATCACTTCTTCAAGATTCCCATGTAAAAATGCCATCTTTACATTAAGCTGCTCCAGCTCATAATCTCTACACGCAGTTAATGCAAGTATAACCCGAATAGATGTGTGTCGAACTACCGGTGAAAATACTTCATTATAGTCAATACCTGCCCTCTGTGTGAATCCACGAGCCACCAACCTTGCCTTGTACCTAGGCTTTTGAACACCTTTAATCCCTTCCTTTATCTTGAACAGCCATTTGCAGCTCACCAGCTTTTGCCCAGCTGGATGATCTACTAACTCATAGGTCTTATTCTTCCTCAGAGAATCCATCTCTTCATCCATAGCAGCTTTCCACTTAGAACTATCTTCACAAGCAACCGCCTCCTGGTATGTCAATGGTTCATGAGTATCTTCTTCCTCTGCTGCAGCAAATGCGTAAGCAGCCATATTACTCTCATCTCGAAACCTCAAAGGTTTCGTTCTTGTCCTTGGCTCTCTATCCCGAACCAACTGATAATCTGTGAGATCCGGTGTTTGATCATGATCCTGATCCCCTGCATCTTCATCATCGCCATCTTCCTGATCATCTGTCTGATCTTCCTCAAGCGAATGATTATTTAAACTTTGCAGTTCCACCTCAACCTGTAATTCCTCAACAGACTTATCAGTACCTGCACCAGAATCCTTCAATGTGTCTTTGTACATGACACTTTCATTGAAGACCACGTTCCTGCTAGTGACTATTTTAGGTGATTCATTATCAAGCCTATATAGCCTGTACCCCTTCACACCTTCAGGATACCCCAAAAGAACGCATTTTACCGCTCTCGGCTCGAGCTTACCTTGTTTAACGTGTGAATATGCGACACAGCCGAAAATCCTCAACATCCCATAATCACTTGGATGTCCCGACCACATCTCCATAGGTGTCTTTTTCTCAATCGCTGTCGATGGTGACCTATTTATAAGATATGCGGCCATACATGTCGCTTCCGCCCAGAAGGTCTTGGGCAATCCAGACTGAATTAATAAACAGCGTACCTTATCCATGAGAGTTCTATTCATCCGTTCTGCTTATCCATTCTATTCATCCGTTCTGCTAATCCATTCTGCTGCGGCGTCCCGGCAACTGTCAAATGTCTAGCAATCCCACTCTCTGTGCACAACTGTTCAAACTCCCGGTTACAGAACTCAAGACCATTATCTGTCCTAAGCTTCTTAACCGTCCTCCCAGTCTGATTTTCTACTAACTGCTTCCACTCTTTGAACTTTCCAAATGCTTCGTGTTTGAACCTGAGAATATAAACCCATACCCTCCTGGAATAATCATCAACAATAGATAAGAAATACCTCTTACCTCCCAATGATTCCACCTGAGACGGACCCCATAAGTCTGAATGAACATAGTCTATCACTCCCTGAGTAGTGTGCCTTCCTACACCGAAACTGACTCGATGTGACTTTCCCAGAACACAATTCTCACAAAAATCGAGCTTACCTAGACTCTTCTTTCCAAACAGCTCCTGCTTTTCTAGCACCTGAAGTCCCGCCTCACTGATATGTCCCAGTCTTTTGTGCCAAACCTGCGCAAGACTGTCTTTTTCTTCAACACTAGCATTAAGCTCACCCGCCACTGCATGGCCATCCAAAGAGTATACGCAATTATCCCTTCGGGTTCCAGATAAAATAACCCTGGAACCATTAATCACCTTGATTTTGCCCGACTGCATTTTTACGGTATATCCCTCTTTTTCAAGAGTTCCCAGCGATATCAAGTTTCTTTTCAATTCAGGAATATACCTGACATTGTGTAACACAAAACTTGACCCATCTTTCAGTTGTACCCTTACCTTGCCAATACCTCTGATCTTGCACTCCCTGTTGTCACCCAACAGTACCCTGCCCCCATCGCATTCCAGAAAATCAAAAAATAAATCTAACCTGGGTGTCATGTGGTATGAACCTCCTGAATCCATGATCCAATCTAGCAGAGCCTCTGCACTCATAACCATCATCACCTCAGAACCGTCATAAATCGAACCACTGGAGCTTGGCTAATCATCTTTCTTGACGAAACCATTTGACTTCTTGCGATTATTCTTTGGACAGTTTCTCTTCAAGTGCTCCTCAGACTGGCAAATGTAGCACTTGAGTCTTCCACCTCGAGACTTTGATCTTGACTTTCCCCTAGACTGATGCGAATTCCTGCGATCAGTTCTTCCCCTCACATATAACCCTTCACCATCATCCCCCTTCGCCTTAGACCTTTCTTTGATTTCCTTTGAATTCAGTGTGGCCATCACATCCTCCAAAGTCAAAGCTTCCCGTCCATAAAGCAAGGTATCCACAAAGTGTTCGTATGATGCTGGTAAAGAAGTGAGTAATAATAAAGCAAGATCTTCATCCTCGAATTTTACCTCAATATTTGCTAAATCAAGAACAATTTTGTTGAACTCATCTATATGCTCGGAAATCGTACGTCCAGCCGGCATGTAGAATGTATACAACTTCTTCTTCAGGAACAACTTGTTGGCCAAGGACTTTGTCATGTACAAAGTCTCAAGCTTGGACCAAACCCCCGCTGCAGTCGTCTCCCCGGTAACTTCTCTCAGAACCTTGTTACCTAAACACAAAATCATGGCACTGTGAGCTTTCTTGTTTAGCTCAGCTTTCGCTGTAGCATCCATATTTGCGGGTAAAACCTCCAGAGCTGCTTCACATCCATGTTGGATTAATAAAGCACGCATCTTGACTCTCCATAACCCGAAATCACCAGTTCCATCGAATTTCTCGATCTCTGACTTGGCTCCCGTCATTCTTTAATATTTTTATTCCAAAGAAATACTCGTGAAAATATTTCCCCGGGTCGTTCTCCCAACGAAGGTTTGACGGCGAATTTGTCGAATCGGAGTCGTGAAAATGTGAAGTGAATAAGTGACGTGAAAGATTATTATTTTGGTGTTTATTACACTAAAAGTATGGAAAATTTAAAATCAACTATCTATGCTATTAAAATAAATGCACACAACAAGACAACAAATAAATGCAAATCCCGGGCTAATCCCGAGATTTATAAATCTAGTAGTGAAATTATACTTAAAAATAGAAATAAAAATAAAAATAAAATCTAAAAGACGAAAATGACTTTTATTAAAAACTGATTTTATAAAAAGAAATTTAAGAAAATAAAGTTTTATAAAAAACTTGGGACTAAAAATGCAATAAAACTAATTTTATAAAAGAAGTTTAAGAAAATATTTATAAAAACTAAAGGGCTGAAAGTGCAAATTCGGAAAGTTGATTAAAACTAAAAAAACTTTTGAAACAAAGACGGGGACCAAATTGTATTTTTTTTTTGAAACTTTATTAAAACTAAAAATGTTTTTCAAACAAAGACAAGGACTGATTTACCAAAAATGAATTCTCAAGGACTAAATTGTAAAACTCGAAAAACCAAAATCGTTTTTAAACCAAATAAACACCCAGGTTCGAATCTCATGTACTACTAATTAACTAAACTATTTTTTTATTTTTTCCTTCTTTTTCACATCAAATAACAATTAATCAACTCTAACTTTTATGAAAAGAACGAGCTTAAACGAGCCGGAATAAGCTGGAAATCAGCTTGACCACATATCCCAGTGAAATCCACAACTAAACAACAATATCACAAACCCACCAAACTTAGTTGCAATGCTAAATCCTACTGATTATACTAACACAACTAAACAACATTACACAGATCAAATATCACAGTGAAATCCACAATATCACAGTAAATACTAGAAATGACAGATTCAACTGAGCACCTAAACGAATATGATGAAACTAGTAACAATTAAAGTAGAACTAATCAAGTAAGCTTCTAACATGCACAAATCAAACTAATAGAGCAGTAATCAATTAACTGAAACAAATCTATACTAGAAATCTCATAAAATGCAATAAGAACATTGAAAATGAAATAAGGAACTTACAAAAGCACCCTTAGCTTGAACAAAGGATTTTCCTAAGTAGCCTATCTTTAAGATAGACCAATGACTTCCCTGGCTTCAATTGGACTATCAGATTATACCCGGATTCATGATCTTCACACCATTGTTGACTTTTGTTGACCAGATTAATTTTGAATGTTACAGCAGTAATGACACTAGAACTCACTTACAATAAGCTATAGAGCTTACATAAGCTGACTTTAAATGAACTTGAGCTTAATGAAGCAGATTGAACTTTATTATTATTATTTTTTTTTTTTTCTTTTTGTGATAATCAAACAACTAAATATTACAATGAGAATTCAAACAACTAAACTAAATATTGAAATCAAACAACTAAAAGAGAATTCGGACACGAAGTAACCTCAAAGTTAAACTTTCATTAACACTTTTAAAAAATTACAGTTAACAAAACGAATACACATAAACAGAAAATTACAATTGAAATTATAACACTAAAATTCTAAATCTATTTTGACAGCATAACTTTGCTAAAAAGAAATTACATACGAAAATGGGAAGAACCCTCCTCTATTTATAGGCTTACACCGAACCTTCGGGACTTGCCACGTTGGCGATCCGCGTGCTTCTTAGCTCCATATCCACCCTTAGATCACCTTGCTTCTTCAATCCACCTTTGCTAACCGTACGATCACAAAATGTGAGGTGTTCGAACCAATAGCCTGCTGCCATGTGTCCCCGTGTGTTAGTTTGCTCATGACACGCTCTGACAAGTGTACGAAAAGACCCAATTACCCTTAATTGTGGTAATTAAGGAGTGGGCGGTAATTAGGGTTCATCCTTGGGGGAAAAGGGGAAAGTTTGGGGATCGGGTTTAATTTCTTTTGTGAGAGAGATAAGGAAAGTGAAGTGTGAGGTGTGTTTGTTTTTTATTTTTATCTCTTTGACCGAATGGGGTTTTTGACCGAAGATAAAAGTTTTATTTTCTATGGATCGGGTATGGGCTAGGTGATGGGTAAGGGAGTGGGCTCGGGTTGGTTATTCTCTTTGGGCCCGGATTGGTGTGATAAGGATTGGGTTAGTAGATGATTTGATGGGTTTGATGTTTATTTATTTTAGGCAAAGTTTAAGTGAAATGGGATCCGGGTATAAAAGGTATAAAGTTTTAAAGGTTTTAATTTTAAGGGACTAAATGTGTAAATTGCTGAAATTCTAGGGACTGTGGCTGCCATATTTTAAAAGATGATCTAAGGGTTGGAGTTGACAATCTTTGATAGTGGAGGACCTCGGATGCATTTTTGACCATTTTCTTTGTTCCCGGTTCCGGTTCTGAGCCTTTTCGTATCTCGTGCTCGTTTTCTTGATTTTCTTGTGTCTTTTGTCAATTTTCACGATATCCATCCCTGCACATGCAAAAACACAAAAACACAATATCTTTTGGCATTTTGGTCGGGTTTTTGGTTATTTTGGTCCGGTTTTGGTCTAGAAATGGTATGTGTTTAAGCACATACCAAAATCCCCCAGACTAAGTATTGCAATGTCCTCATGCAATGTTATAAAAACTCCCCGATTTTCCTTTTATTCTATTTTTGTACTTTTCTTATTATTTGAGTGACGGCTTTGTTGATAATCATTATCTGTCGATAATTTTTAGGGTCATAGAGTAGAAACACAACTCATAGAGGAGTGACCATAAGGATAAAATTCTTCGTCCTTGATTTTTCACAAGTCCCCAAACTAAGCTTAAAAACGAAATCATTGCTATTTACAAGTTAGATTGCCAACACTACTCAGAAAGCTAATTGTGGACTTCTCGTTCCCAAATTCCTATTTTCCTCTATTTATTTTATTTTTGGTGAGAATGAATTTCTTCAAGTTCTTGTTTCGATAATTTTTTAAGCCGATAAAGATATCTTAGTTTAGACGCTAAGTAGTTTCCAAACCTTCCCTCGAAAACCGTTGCATACAAAAATGAGGTCCACATCAAGGTCTCTGATTTAACACGATTTTGAGGATATCCCTTTTATTTGCGACCGAAACAACTCATCTACGAGTCCAGAGACGGAAGCCTTTATTAGGATACCTCGGAGTCGAAATTTGGCATTTTTAACATTATTAAGCTCATATTTTTATTGATCCTTGGCCCTTTATAACAATCACAACATCGGCTGCGAACGGCAAGATGTGATAGTCTATTATGACCTTGGAATTTTTCCTCTGCCTTTATTAGAAGTCTACAACATCGGCTGCGAACCGGCAAGATGCAGAAAACTTTTTATGGCTTTGGATTATTATTATTATTCATTATTCATTATATATTTTGCCAAATTCCGAGTCCTACGGCTTTTATAACAATCCCAACATCGGTTGTGAGCCGGCAAGATGGAATAGTCTATTACACCGTAACACTGGCAGTACCTTGATGTGTACCCAACTTCCATAAGCAAGGATTCTCTTAAGAAGGATTAAAAACTAAATTTCGCCAAAACTAAAATAGCTTTAATTATTCCTAGATTTCTATTTTTGAGTGAAACAAGCTTATGGGAACAAAAAGCCACAAATGACTTCGATGAGCTCTAAAGAGATCCAACTACTCCACGTTTAGCAATCTAACTTATAAACAACTCTATCATTTCTCGTTCTTCGCAAATTTAAAATCTTAAGTAATAAGATCTGCGAATGCTTAGCCTTATAATCAAGCCATGCATATAAAAGTCAAATACGGGAACTTGCAAACTCTTTAAAAAGAATTCGCGTTTTCTAGCTCCTTATGTAAAAGACTAGCACGAGCTTAAAGATTATAAACGGTTAAGGGGACAAGCTAGGGCTCAACACGCCCGGTCAAGTCAGAATTTTATTCCTACTCTCTCCAGCGGAAAATCAACAAAAATGTCAAAATTTATTATATTTTTGCAAAAATTTTTAAATTTTTCTCTTTTTTTTTTTTTTTTTTTTTTTTTTTTTTTTTTTTTTTAATTTTTGGAGGAAAAACGGGGTTGCATGAGACAATAGCAAAAATGCAAGGCAAAAATCAAATCGCAAGATTACCCCCCCAGACTAGAACGAGACATTGTCCTCAATGTCTTAAAGGTAAGGGTTCTCCTACATAAATCTAAGGCCGTTTATTAATTATGCCAAAAGATAAATGTAAAACGATAAGATTTTGGATATTGGATAAGCAGCGGATGATGAAACTCGAGTAGCGTGAAGGAAACTACGAGCACGAGAGTCTTCATCATCAGCATTCCTGGACACATCACAGAAAAACAACGAGGCACAAGATATGGAGGAGGATTCCCTCCTCTTTATTAAGAAAATAGAAAGAAGATAGATGGATAAGCATGGGGTGCCTCCCACGAAGCGCTTGTTTTTGGTAACCGAGTCACATGAGCTTGACTCGACCCCGAATTTAGTTGTCCATGGGGGAGCAAGTGGAAGAGATAATCTCAATCGGACTTTCGTTCAAGATGTTTGAATAAACATTGAAGCACACGAAAGTTCCACTCCGATTGAGATACCCACGGCTTTAGAAGATGAAAGCGGTGATGCCGGGGTCAAAAACTTTGTCTTCGTTTCCGGCTGGAAACGATAGTAAAGTTTCAAGCAGAGATGACTCCGGACAGAATGGGAGTTTTTGAATAGAAAGAAGCAGAGAGGAATCATTTTTCTCCAGAATTAAAAGTTCCTTAGATGAGGCAGGAAACTTTAAATTCGTATCAAGAGTCACTTTCATCAAAGGATGAATTTCACCATCATCGAGTAAGCCTGGCTTAAATACTTTGTCCTCACAAGAAAACTCAGCAGGGTACTCGATGGAGGACTCAATAAAGAAATCATCCTCGGAAGAATAAGGAGCTAAGTCATGAGAGACAATTGAAGCATCCTCGGTTATGATTTCAATTTTAGGGCCTTTTTCAGTAGGTTTGCCATATAAAAGATTTCTCCATTCGGTTTGATCGGCCCTAAAATCGAAGAGATCATCATCATTTTGTAAATCTTTCAGCTCAGTGTAAGAATCAGATGATGGGGTATGGTACAAAAGATCTTCAACTTCTTTATAATCAGCATGAACGTCAAAGAGATCATCATCATATGATGGAAGTGGATCATCGTGAGCGAGTTCATCGGTGAACTCCTCGTGATAAGAATCATATTTAGACGGATCCTGGTTCATTAAAGATTCCAATTTTCTTAAGTCAGATTCAAAATCAAACTCATCGTCCTCATCCCCCGGTGGGATTGGATCGATGTGAGCGAGTTCATCGGCGAACTCCTCGAGAAGAGAATCTATGTAAGAAGTGGTACTGCCACTATTTTGCTCTTCTGATTTTGAATCAACAATTTGAACGGATTTAGGCAGTTTTTCATTAACATTTTCCAGGGGAAACAATGGTTCATCAAATTTCAAAACATCTTCCCCTGGATCACTATTGGTCTCAACAATTTCCGGCGAAATTGGAGCATTAACAGACAACACCTCGAACTCTTCCCTCGAGATTTCACTTCCCTCAATCGGAGGAGAAGGATGGGAAGAGTCGGAAAGAACAGAATCAATCATCTCTACACGATAAACCGTCTCCGGAGGTGGGACAAGAGGTGTGCTCTTAGAGCTAGCATTTTCCACCTCTTCCGTTGTGGTCTCCGAATCCGATTCATCATCATCAAGAATACTCTTAGTATTTGTAGCACAACACTCAAACCATTTGCTCGATCCAGGATTAATTTTCATGGCCTTGAGTTCAGCACGTTTTTCTGACATACTCTTGACCGTGAATCTTGAAAGGTTTGGATCAACTCTTTTAGGAGCAATTACGGGATCGGACTTTTGATCAACCGTAGCGACATTGCATTTGTCGGTTTGAGGTTTCGAGTTCGGATTGATTTGAAACGTAACTTTTTCATTATCAACTCGCAAGGTAATCTCTTCATTATAAACATCAATCAACGCTCGCCCGGTTCTTAAGAATCCTCTCCCGAGAATGAGAGGAACTCGGGGATCGGCATCAAATTCGACAATCACAAAGTCTGCCGGAAAATGGAATTTTCCCACATTAACGTAGACGTCTTCGGCTATTCCAATTGGTCGAGTAATTGATCGATCTGCGAGCTCGAGAGTCATCCGGGTCGGAGTGAGAGCGGGGAGAGATAATTTTTCCCAGACGGACTTAGGCATTAGGTTAATGCTAGCGCCAAGATCGGCCAAGGCGAAACATTGAACCATCCCCGGAAAATTGCACGGAATAAGGAACTTTCCGGGATCTCCTAGCTTTTCTGGAAGCTTTTTGAGGAGAACCGCGGAACATTGTTCATTCAACGGGGTTGTTTTTGCCATCTCAAACAATTTATCTTTGTTACTCAACAAATTCTTCACCGTTGATGCAAACTTCGGCATTAAGAGAGCAGCATCCGCAAAGCTAATTTCGAAACTCATATCTTGAAAGATTTGGTAGAATTTCTCCATCTGATGCGTATTCTTATCATGATGCTTTTGTTCATCAAGTCGCGACGGATACGGAAGTTTTATCTTAACGGGAACCTCTTGTTCAAAATCAACTTTCCCTTTTCCTTTTGACGATTGGACAACCGGAGGTTGGATGTCTTCGGTCCTTCCGTTATTAGTAGGAAGTGCCGTATCCGTTGTCACCTCGGTTTCACGGGCGACTACCTTGGGAGGAAGAGAAGAAGAGGTAGTCGAAGCCGTAGGTCCATCATAACAAACACCACTTCGTGTTGTGATCGCTTTAACGTCTCCCCTCGGGTTTGCGATCGTGTTGCTGGGAAGAGAAGTAGTACCCGAACCCGAGGGTTGATCATTTAAACGTTTCTTAATCTCACTCATTTCCTTAGTTAACAACTCTTGAGTTCTTATCAAATTTTGATTTTGAAGCATTAATTGTCGAAGAATCTCATCCGAGGGTGGCGGATTTGGAACAACGTTTTGATTTTGATTAAAATTTTGCCCTCGGTTGTTGTTATTGAAACCTTGATTATGAAAATTCCCTTGATTTTGATTCAAATTTCCTTGATTAGCATTGAAATTCCCATAAAAATTCCCTTGATTATGATTTCCTTGAAAACCCCGGTTTTGATTTTGATTAAAACCAATGTTTTGAAAACCATTATTTGCACGATTTTGATTATTGTTCACTTGATTACGGTTTTGACCTTGATTTTGATTTTGATTGTTGAATCCCGGTGGTGGTCCAAGGTAATTATTCGAACGGTAGCTAAGGAGATTATGGTCTCCTTGGGGTTGGTAACCGTTACCACCCTGATTTGCAGCATACACATTCTCGTGAGGAAAGGCACCGGTGACCGGACACTCATAATACGGGTGTGGACCACCACATGCTTCACAACTCTGGTTCACAACATTAATTTGTTGAGGAGTTCTTTCCTTCATTAAAAGTCCCATTTGTTTAGTAAGAGTTAAAATAGCCTCATTGGTTTTGCTATTTTGATCAAGAACATGAGCCAAAACTTCGTCATTTGATTTGCTACTAGCACTCGAGACTTGAGTTTTGCTCCTAGAAGTCCTTACTCTAGCTTTATTCTCGATGATCGTAAAAGCTTCTTGCTGGTTCCGGGTCAACAAGTTTCCACCCGCAGCAGAATTGAGTGAATCTTGATCAGCATGACACAACCCATTATAGAAAGTATCAATCTGATGCAAGAGTGAAAACCCGTGATTTGGACATTTTTCCAACAACTCCTTAAATCTATCCCAAGCTTCGCTGAACGATTCATCGAAAGCTTGTTGGAATCGAAAGATTTGAGTGCGGAGATTAGAAGTTTTAGACGGAGGATAGAAATGATTCACAAACTTAGAAGCTAGATCACCCCAAGTGTAGATGGAATTTGGAGGTTCCTTTTCTAGCCAAGTCCGGGCCGCTCCTTTGAGGGAGAAAGGAAACAATTTCATTTTGATCACATCATACGGCACTTGGTTGATCTTTATTGTTTCAGTGATATCGGTGAAATTTCTGATATGAGAATGAGGATCTTCATTCTCAAATCCGTGAAATGAGATACTCGTGATAAGATTGAGTAACCCGTGATTGATTTCAAATTGATTAGCAAGTATGTCGGGAATCACAATGGCCCTTCGCACACCATTAAATGGTGTTTGAAGTTGTTCCTCCATCGGACGGAGGTCGGGGCCCGGTTGTGCTCCTTGATTAGGCTCCACCGGAGGAGCTTGATTGTCGTTCATTTCCTCAACGTTTGGGAAATGAATACGGTGTGTGTGTCGAATTACCCTTTCGGGATTTGATAATGGAGAAATAAGATTTTGAGAAGATGAGCGGGTGTTCATACACCAAAAAGAAAACAAAAATGAAAATCAAAAATCTTTTTGTATTTTTGGTTGGGAATTATTTTTGGTTTTTTTAATATATTGAAAAACAAAATATTTTATTTTCTTTTTGGTAACCGTTACGTTAACCGTAACCGTTTCCTTTAAAACTACGCGCAGCGTGGCGGGGAAGGCAAAGGTAGCTCCGAAGATGCTTAAAAACCCGCCTTCTTCAGCTCGACAATTTAATGTCAAGCTTCCTTAAACCCCGTGATTAGGTTGTAGTAATAAAGTAATCCGATAACGATTAATTACACGATTTGTTTTGTTGTTATTTGGAATGGTTTACAACCGCCCTCCTTCAACGGAAGACGGAGGATGTTTATTAATGATGTATTTATGAAAACACTTTAGGAAAAGTGTTTTATTTATTATATTTTTGTATTTTTAATTTTATAAAAAACAATAATTTTTTTTTTTTTTTAAAAAAAAACAATAACTTCCAAGGAAGGATCTTCAAATCACAAAAACAACGGACGAAATCGACGCACTCGTTTCAAGCCTTCCCCGGCAGCGGCGCCATTTTTGATTTAATATTTTTATTCCAAAGAAATACTCGTGAAAATATTTCCCCGGGTCGTTCTCCCAACGAAGGTTTGACGGCGAATTTGTCGAATCGGAGTCGTGAAAATGTGAAGTGAATAAGTGACGTGAAAGATTATTATTTTGGTGTTTATTACACTAAAAGTATGGAAAATTTAAAATCAACTATCTATGCTATTAAAATAAATGCACACAACAAGAAAACAAATAAATGCAAATCCCGGGCTAATCCCGAGATTTATAAATCTAGTAGTGAAATTATACTTAAAAATAGAAATAAAAATAAAAATAAAATCTAAAAGACGAAAATGACTTTTATTAAAAACTGATTTTATAAAAAGAAATTTAAGAAAATAAAGTTTTATAAAAAACTTGGGACTAAAAATGCAATAAAACTAATTTTATAAAAGAAGTTTAAGAAAATATTTATAAAAACTAAAGGGCTGAAAGTGCAAATTCGGAAAGTTGATTAAAACTAAAAAAAAGTTTTGAAACAAAGACGGGGACCAAATTGTATTTTTTTTTTGAAACTTTATTAAAACTAAAAATGTTTTTCAAACAAAGACAAGGACTGATTTACCAAAAATGAATTCTCAAGGACTAAATTGTAAAACTCGAAAAACCAAAATCGTTTTTAAACCAAATAAACACCCAGGTTCGAATCTCATGTACTACTAATTAACTAAACTATTTTTTTATTTTTTCCTTCTTTTTTCACATCAAATAACAATTAATCAACTCTAACTTTTATGAAAAGAACGAGCTTAAACGAGCCGGAATAAGCTGGAAATCAGCTTGACCACATATCCCAGTGAAATCCACAACTAAACAACAAGATCACAAACCCACCAAACTTAGTTGCAATGCTAAATCCTACTGATTATACTAACACAACTAAACAACATTACACAGATCAAATATCACAGTGAAATCCACAATATCACAGTAAATACTAGAAATGACAGATTCAACTGAGCACCTAAACGAATATGATGAAACTAGTAACAATTAAAGTAGAACTAATCAAGTAAGCTTCTAACATGCACAAATCAAACTAATAGAGCAGTAATCAATTAACTGAAACAAATCTATACTAGAAATCTCATAAAATGCAATAAGAACATTGAAAATGAAATAAGGAACTTACAAAAGCACCCTTAGCTTGAACAAAGGATTTTCCTAAGTAGCCTATCTTTAAGATAGACCAATGACTTCCCTGGCTTCAATTGGACTATCAGATTATACCCGGATTCATGATCTTCACACCATTGTTGACTTTTGTTGACCAGATTAATTTTGAATGTTACAGCAGTAATGACACTAGAACTCACTTACAATAAGCTATAGAGCTTACATAAGCTGACTTTAAATGAACTTGAGCTTAATGAAGCAGATTGAACTTTATTATTATTATTTTTTTTTTTTTCTTTTTGTGATAATCAAACAACTAAATATTACAATGAGAATTCAAACAACTAAACTAAATATTGAAATCAAACAACTAAAAGAGAATTCGGACACGAAGTAACCTCAAAGTTAAACTTTCATTAACACTTTTAAAAAATTACAGTTAACAAAACGAATACACATAAACAGAAAATTACAATTGAAATTATAACACTAAAATTCTAAATCTATTTTGACAGCATAACTTTGCTAAAAAGAAATTACATACGAAAATGGGAAGAACCCTCCTCTATTTATAGGCTTACACCGAACCTTCGGGACTTGCCACGTTGGCGATCCGCGTGCTTCTTAGCTCCATATCCACCCTTAGATCACCTTGCTTCTTCAATCCACCTTTGCTAACCGTACGATCACAAAATGTGAGGTGTTCGAACCAATAGCCTGCTGCCATGTGTCCCCGTGTGTTAGTTTGCTCATGACACGCTCTGACAAGTGTACGAAAAGACCCAATTACCCTTAATTGTGGTAATTAAGGAGTGGGCGGTAATTAGGGTTCATCCTTGGGGAAAAGGGGAAAGTTTGGGGATCGGGTTTAATTTCTTTTGTGAGAGAGATAAGGAAAGTGAAGTGTGAG
This sequence comes from Artemisia tridentata subsp. tridentata, assembly GCA_021014915.2. Taxonomy (NCBI): domain Eukaryota; kingdom Viridiplantae; phylum Streptophyta; class Magnoliopsida; order Asterales; family Asteraceae; genus Artemisia; species Artemisia tridentata. Next base: position 394,052,641 of record CP139505.1, read on the forward strand.
GTGTGTTTGTTTTTTATTTTTATCTCTTTGACCGAATGGGGTTTTTGACCGAAGATAAAAGTTTTATTTTCTATGGATCGGGTATGGGCTAGGTGATGGGTAAGGGAGTGGGCTCGGGTTGGTTATTCTCTTTGGGCCGGATTGGTGTGATAAGGATTGGGTTAGTAGATGATTTGATGGGTTTGATGTTTATTTATTTTAGGCAAAGTTTAAGTGAAATGGGATCCGGGTATAAAAGGTATAAAGTTTTAAAGGTTTTAATTTTAAGGGACTAAATATGTAAATTGCTGAAATTCTAGGGACTGTGGCTGCCATATTTTAAAAGATGATCTAAGGGTTGGAGTTGACAATCTTTGATAGTGGAGGACCTCGGATGCATTTTTGACCATTTTCTTTGTTCCCGGTTCCGGTTCTGAGCCTTTTCGTATCTCGTGCTCGTTTTCTTGATTTTCTTGTGTCTTTTGTCAATTTTCACGATATCCATCCCTGCACATGCAAAAACACAAAAACACAATATCTTTTGGCATTTTGGTCGGGTTTTTGGTTATTTTGGTCCGGTTTTGGTCTAGAAATGGTATGTGTTTAAGCGCATACCAATCTCAAACTTGGCTCCGTCATTCTTTAATCCCTTTGTTAATTTGCTAAACCTTGTGAAAAACCTCACAATCACAAACCAACAAAGTCCCTTGTGCAATACCCTTCAAATTATTTAACCTTTTATTGAATAATAAAAGTAATATACTAACCTTATTATTATTATTCAAATATTATCCAAATAATAATATTAAGTTATTATTCACCTTGTACTTTCCACTAGTGAGAAAATAATATTATTCAAATAATTTGAAGTTACTTGTCTTCAATCTTCTTCCTCTGTATTTTGGTCGACAAAAAAAAAACCCGAAACGCAGAACCACTTGTTAGTCTTGTCGACTAACAACCTACTAAACCTTAAGTCTTCTACACCTTGTCGCAAACCCGGACAATCGAAGAACTCAAGAAGCCTTTAACTGTCGATAACCCACTGCCCCTTGACGTCCAAAAAACCTGAACACCAAACCTTTCGTGTCGATTACCTGGTAGCCCAAACAGAATCACACCCTTCTGCTCCTTCCAGAAAACCGAACACCAAAGCAACCTTCAAACGATCGATCCTAGTAACCAGCAAACCCGCGAACCTGGGCTCTTGATACCACTTGTTAGTCTTGTCGACTAACAACCTAGTTACTAGAGCGGAATGACTATGATCTTGAAGACTAACACACACCAACAGATTATGATCGACAGAAAAAGTAAATAGTACACAAGATGGTTTAACCGATCGTTTGTATTAAACCTTGAAAGAATGACGTACAAGACCCTTCCCCCCTCATCTCTATTTATAGAGAATGAGAGGGAATCCTAAAACAAACCGCCTTTGTATGTCGGCTGTAAAACAAGACCAAAATAAGGAAACTAGTTGTGTTTGACTTGGGACATAAGCAAACGTCAAACACCCTCCTCATGTTTCAATATTCGGCTAATACTTATTAGAATAAACACTATGACCCCTAGACTTAACAATAATGCTAATATAAAGACTAAACATAACACATTTTGAGGTGTTAGTGATCAATCCTGATTAGCTTAACAACGGCTTGGCTCGTTTACACCCTTAACATATAATGATTGAAGGGCATTTACTTCATACGATCATAAATATCCGTGTGCCTTATTTTTTCTTGAACATGAGTAATTATAAAAAACAATAAACTAGAGACTTGCTCTCAACTTGCTCTTCAAATTTATTTATAGATTGTTATTTTAACTTTGAAGCTAAAAACAATGTTTACTATTTGATTAATCACAGTACCGCACGTTAAGCACCTCAAGGACGATAAAGTAAAGCACAATACAACTATTGAGCTACTCAGGCATATATGCAAGGAAACTGATAAAACACATACACTAAGAATTATTAAAATACTTTATAACTCTCCGTTGTGTTTAGCTGTGGAAAATGACACCGTTGAAGCAGTAGATGTGCTGACCACATATTTTGACCAATTAATTGCTTCAAGTAAAGATGGGCAGGGTATATGTGAATTGGCAGTCTTGAACCGTAGCGAAAAGGTTTACAGCTATATTGTACATCAATGTCATGGTAAAAACTGGATTTCGTTAATGTACGACTATGATGGTAACAATATGTTGCACATGGCTGGACGTTTGGCACCTGTACACAAACTTAATGCCGCTTCCGGAGCAGCTCTTCAAATGCAACGAGAGTTGCAGTGGTTTGAGGTGAGTTTGTTTCTCTAGATTAAAGCACAAGGTTTCTTAATGTACTTTACACTCGCACAACATCACTGGAAAATATTTTTCTCAGTATTCAATTAGTAATAGAGGATTTCCGATATAATTTGAACTACAGGAAGTGAAAAAAGTGGTGCCACCAGCACATACACGAGAACCGAACAAAATTAAAGAGACACCAATGATGGTATTTAGAAAAGAGCACAAGGAGCTAAGAAAGTATGGAGAAGAGTGGATGAAAAAGACAGCCGATTCATACACAATCACGGCTGCTCTCATCATCACAATAGTTTTTGCGGCAGCAATTACTGTACCTGGTGGAAACGATAATGCCACTGGGAAACCAATTTATGAGACGAAACAGAGCTTTATCATATTTGCCATTGCAGATGCAATCTCATTGTTCACAGCCACTACTTCCTTGCTATTGTTTTTATCGATTCTCACAGCACGTTATGCAGATGAGGACTTTCTTTACAAGTTGCCAAAGAGATTAATATTTGGTCTTGTGATGCTATTTGTGTCGGTAACATCCATGATGATAGCCTTTAGTGCAGCATTATATATTATGTTTGGACAGGAAAAAGCATGGATTCTGATTCCAATAGCTGCACTAGCATGCCTACCAATTGCTTCGTTCGTGACATTACAGTTTCCGTTGCTTGTGGAGCTTATATCTTCGACGTATGGTCATGGATACTTTGGTAAGGAAAAAGATTATAGGCAATCAAGTGCTAATGCCAACAAAAAGAAAAGGACCTGAGAAACATGATTACCGTTATTAATATTTGCTATGTTAAAACTTTATTTTGTAATTTGAAATTTGTGTAAACTATTGTGAGAAACGGTTTTCGTTGATTATAACTATATTTTGATCACTTTATGTCTGATTCCCGTTTAAGACCTCCTTGAGAATGTCTACGCATGTCTGTCTCTGCATATGAGATATAAATTGAGGATTCCAGTATTCGACCACCTAATGAGTAGAGGTGGAAAGTTGGCCGGGTCAGGCATGCATGTTGGTTATGGGTCAACGAATTGGCCTGAGACATTAATTTTTTGGCGAAATGCTTTAACCACATAAATTTTACGAAAGGATTTTCACAAAATGATGTGTCGCAAAATGATTTGTTTAAAAAAAAGAGCTGGTGAAGGAAAAGAAGTGGGCCAAGTGTCATGTCACATTATTGTGTGGAAGTTTCTTTATGAATATTATGTAAACCTCGATCAATTTTCAGTACAGGTCAAAATAGGTCAACCCGTCAAATGGGTAAGGTTGACCTGCTAGCAAAATAGGGCGACTTTTAACATTTCGGGCAGTTCCCCTGTAGGTAATCGTTTTTCTGTTTGACCCGTTTGAGATAACACAAAGCCAAAATCGACACCTTTATAGGTTAAAACTTCCACCTCTGCTAATTACGACTAAATAACTTGCATTATGTCTGTTTATGTATATAGTTTTGCACAGGGTGTGTGATATGGTCAACCTTTTAGACTGACTTTACCGATATTTATATTCCATCCCCTTAAACTTAAGTATGCATCATTTTGTAACTAATCTCGCTCCTAGTTGCCATCTATATGATACTTAAAGTTCATCTTGGGAAAACTAAATGTCAAAAACAATACCGTATTCGTACTTTCCTACCAACCCTAGCAAAATAAGCTAAGAAGGTCAAAATAATTGCCAAAAACATCCCTGCAATCAGCAACAAAACGCAAAACGTGTAACAAGTCACAGGTTCAAAATCATGTTCAGTACAAACAAATCTGGAGGGATCACGTCAACATCCTGAAGTGAGATTCAAGCGATTGCTCAAACCCCATAAATTAGTCAACAAAAATATGAGACACCGCGGTTAAAACTGTCTTTTAGTGATACCTTATAATAAGTTACCCTTACCGCTTTATTAAACATTTCACCAAGGTCTCATATTACACTACCAAAACTACACCAAACAAACAAAAACAAAGTCCACACTATACAAAGCTATCCCCTCACCAAACTGGTTGCAAAATCGACATCGTCTTCTGAGAAGGATCAAACATAACCAACTCCTTCTTCCTTAGCCACGCTTTCACAACCACAACCGCTTCGAAAACCTTAACTTCTACACTTGTTTTATTTAACAGCTTCTATTGTTAGATAGTATTTCATTCCTGATACAACTTGTTTCTTAGCTTCAACAACCTTTACAAACATTAACCGAACATCGTTGTCTTTGTTACCCTTTAGTCTGTTGTACTCTTCAACTGAGTATTTACCTACTGTAGCAACCGGCATTTTTAGGACAATACTTATTTATAAAACTCGAAACCAGTTGCGGCAGACGATGATTTTTCCAAACTTATTTTAATAATAAGTTTCATTTATTATTTCCTATTATACATTTTAGAGCTTTTGGACATCATTTGAACTGAAAATGTGAGAATTTCTTGTGAAACGTGAAAGTAGAGCACAACGCGAATCGGCACGAGTCTAAACCTAATAATACGTGAAATATCGAATTTAGACGCGTTAAACGAACATGAGCGTATTTATAGTCATTTTTAATGGAAAAACTAATTTAGAAATATTGGCGCAACTTAGAACGTCATACGAGCACTTTTGGTATTGGCGCAACTTACGTGTATGGTCCTTGTGGTTAAAATCCGGCCGCACCCTTGGAGAATAGGGGAATTACACCTTTAGCCCCTCATGGGGATATAACCCTCACCTCACTCCTCTCTCTCCTCATTATCCCTCAACCCTAAAAATATTATACTCTATCCTCTCTCTCATTTCTGCCGCCGCCGTCACCCTGAACAGCCACCATCACCACCACGACTCCGCACTCCCACAACAAAAATACCACCAAACCCACCCTTATATCCTCGTTGTGAGAACTAATTCGTGGCCCACGCGCGTGATACTCCACCACACGCGCCACCACCGCCACATCTTGTCTCGTTTTCTCTTGTCATGGTAAGCGTGAAGCATAGATCTAGAGGTAAGGGTGATAACCACACCGATTCACAACCTTGTCGGTGTGAGTCAAAAACAAACGGGAATAATTAAAACTTGGTAAAAACGGTTAGGAACTTGTGGTATCATCTTCTTTGTGTCACGGTCGTGTCTGTTTTTGTGATTGGGTTCACGTACCGAGAGCACGACTCTCGTACGACTAGGGTTTTGTTGACACAAGCTTATCTCGAGCTTATTTTAAGCTCATAGGCTTATTTGGTTTTGGTATCTGTTTTGGTTTTGATTGTTAGTTGGATTTGGGTTGCGGTTAAACCGAAACCCACAAGTAGGTTTTGTAGATTTATGATTAGTTGGGATTTGAGTTGAAAGATTTGGTCTGTTGGGTTTATTTGTACGCGGCGTGGTTCAAGCCGAGACCCCGTGGTCTCGGCAAGGTGAGTTGCATCTTTGGTCCGATGGGTTTTCACGGTATTTGTGATTTGGCTTGAATTTGTTTCACGACTCGAGCCGTAGGATTAGTTTCAGCCGAGTGATATTATTGTGATGTTATAATCTGGATTTGGACTGATATGGTGATGTTTCGGCCATGTCGTGTGTTAGCCGAGACCCCGTGGTCTCGGTGTGACCTCGATATCCTAAAATTGACTTACGACTAGTGACTTGGACATTATTGACATGTTTGACTTGTTGACTGGGCTTTATGACCGAGGGATTTTATATAGAAATGTGACTCTAAACGGAAATATAACTCGTGATATAATTGACGAGATAAAAACTAGAAGAAAAGAAATAATAAAACCTTTAGTAGAAATAAATAAATTGCAAACCAAGATTTTTAATTATGTTGTAAATAGCAAAATGAAAATTTAAGTGTAATTATCTAATTTTGGAATGAAAATGGAAAAAAACGAGGGTTATTAGACGTTTCGAGGAACGTTTATCCTAGTATATTATGTGGGATCATTTGTTGGATTATTTAACCGGTGGTTGATTGGTAGTCGGATTATTTGGGATTTTGCAACACCGAACGTGGGAAATATATTCTACTAGTAACTTGGAATATTATTGGACTTTAGACATTATGAACCCTTGGGCACAAAATGACTATAGTACATTAGACGCATGATGAATTTAATGTATTCGAGCCGCAACGAATAAACAATGGAAATAATGTTTAACGAACAATAATATTTAGAGAAAATTACCATTTTAGTACTAAAAAAGAAAGTTTGATCCATTTAATAGTCATTTTTTACACTTTTTTTCCAAAATGGTCATGCTCGACTGCACAACCGCTCGACACTTTTTTTCCAAAATGTCTACTTGATCTAAGCGGTAGAAAATGCTGCAAAAACAGTTTTCTAATTAGTAGAAACCATGATTTCCAAGAATGACCATAACCCAAAGTTGAAAATTTTAGGCTCTAAGTTTGTAAAGTCGAATTTAAGATTAGCTCATTTTTCAAGGTTTTGGACTCAGGCTATGTTTGGCGAAACTAGGAGTGGCTATTGTTATAATGTGTGAAATGAAATAAAAGTAGTGTTAGAATTTGAACCATTCTGTTAGTAGTAGCGTTTAAAAACTCTGCAAATGCTGACTGCTTGTTGCCAAACACGCTTTGTGTCTTAAATGCTAAACACTATACGCTACAAAGACACTCCACCACATAGCCTTAATCTATTGACCCATAAGAATTTTACATTATCTTACACTTGGTCCAAAAGAAACCAATTTGATTCAATTTTTACTCATGTTGACCAAATTTTGCTTCAATTTTGACTTTCATGAGCCAAGCAGAATACTTTATTTTTCTTACATGGAAAATTGATGATTGGCCAATTGAAAAAGAATTCGGTTTTGCTTTCGCATAATGGGCTCTAAAAATGCAATTCTTTTGTTATATAAGAGATATGTACTTTTGGTGGCGTAAAACCTAAAAATGGTTATTAATTTTGTTATCTAATAACCGAAAATCAGTTTAACCAGTCAAACTGTCTAATCTGACATATATACTGAACGCTAACTAGTCATTTCCCTTATCATTTCTCAGGTATATCTGAAACTAATGTACCTGCTGAATTATACCCACAATACACAACTATTGAGTATGCTGATGTCATGGTTAGGAATAGTGACGTCATCCCACCAGTTTATTTATTTGTTGTGGATTGTTGTATGATTGAAGAGGAGTTAGCGTTTGCTAAATCGGCGTTGCAACAAGCGCTTGAGTTTTTGCCTGAGAATGCTTTGGTGGGTTTTGTATCTTTTGGGACACAAGTTCAGGTTTATGAATTGGGGTACGGCGATATGTCGAAAGTTTATGTCTTTCGTGGGTCAAAAGAGATGACTAAAGAACAGGTTTTGGATCAGTTGGGGTTAAGTATGGTGAGGAGAGTTGGTGGTGTGGGCCAAGGGTTTCAGAATGGTGGTGGGGTAATGAGTTCAGGTGTGTCGAGGTTTTTGTTACCCGCGTCTGAGGGTGCTTATGTTATTCATTCGGTGAGTTTTGGTGTTATGATGATGTTTGGTTTTTTCTTCTTTTAAATTTGGGTTTGTTAAATGTGATGTGATTTTATTTATTGTTCAGCTTTTGGAGGAATTGGGTACGGATCAATGGCCGGTTGCACCTGGAAATCGAGCGTTAAGGTGTACTGGAGTGGCGTTGAGTGTTGCTGCGGGTTTGCTTGGTGCTTGCTTGCCTGGTACTGGTGCGCGGATAGTGGCGTTAGTTGGGGGTCCTTGCACAGAAGGCCCTGGCTCGGTAAGCCTGCTTTGCAGCTTTTTAATCAATCGCGTAATTAGAATACTAGATTTTGGATTTGTACTTGATGTTGTTTGCGAATGCTGATTGCCCTGTCAAAGTAGTTTACAGTAGACGTAGTTGATTCTTTTCCTAATAGATGCATTTTGCTGCCACTATTTTTGTGATCTGGTTAGGTTATGATGGTTATTAAGATCAAGTCAAATCCAGAGTTACATAATTGTTTGGTCTTTTGGCAGATTATATCTAAGGATCTATCAGATCCAGTTCGTTCACATAAAGATCTGGATAAAGATGCAGCACCATATTTTAGAAAGGCGGTTCAATTTTACGAGGAACTTGCAAAGCAGATGGTCAGCCAAGGTCATGTCTTGGATCTTTTTGCTTCGGCCCTTGACCAGGTAGATCACTCATTATCTTGACCCTGTTATTATTTGTGCACTTAGCCCTTTTATCTGTTTGTGGATTTTGGTATACTATATCATGTGCTTCTATTTCTTCCATGTTAACTATGTGTCGTGATTTCTGCAACTTGGTATATTTGTAAGGTCATAATTCATCTTAGGGGTGTTTGGATATGCGCTGGGTAAATGATTATGTGATATCGAAATATCAGAATCCGATAGTCAACTGTAATTAAACGGATGCATGAGATAGTGTTTGGGTGTGCTTTGCTATTTTGAGCTGTGATAATCGGATAATTAGATATTCAGTTTGAGCGCTTTGATAAGCTTTGATCATTTAAGGTGCAAATACATATTAACAATAACAATAACAATACCCAATCCCCCCTGAGTGGGGTGTGGGGGAGGTAGGGTATAGACAGTCATACCCCTACCCGAGGGTAGGTGCAAATGGGGAATTTGTTCTATGTAGTTTTGTTACAGCTCGTACTAAAATGCTTTTCCACGAGACTATTGTGTAATAGGCGTATAAGTGTCTCAAATTAGGTTACAAGTTACAGATATGGACCAAAAAGAAAGTTTTTAGTCTTGTTACAGCTTGTACCAAACTGATTGTTAATTGTGATTATTTGACACCTAAATAATACTGTAGTATACTCTAATCGAATTTTATATATATATTTAGGTTGGTGTAGCAGAGATGAAAGTAATTATTGAAAGAACCGGTGGCCTTGTTGTTCTAGCAGAAAGTTTTGGTCATTCAGTCTTTAAAGACTCATTTAAGCGTGTGTTTGAGAACGGGGAAGAGTCTATTGGCCTTGCTCATAAGTAAGTATCAGCATGTCCATTTCTTACTTGTAAATCACAGCTTATTATACTTGTCAAACTCATCGCTTGTTTACTGTTTTCAGTGGCACACTTGAGATCAACTGTTCAAAGGATATTAAAATTCAGGGCATCATTGGACCTTGTACATCCTTGGAGAAGGTCGTTAACTAAATTTTCGTACTTTGTTGATTAGAATCATTATTGGTGTTCTTTTGGTAGCTATTTTATTATTTGAAATGCTATTGACGGACACTTTCTTTGCAGAAAGGACCTGCGGTTGCGAGTACGACAATTGGACAGGGGAATACTACAGCTTGGAAGCTGTGTGGGCTTGACAAAGATACTTGCTTGACTGTTTTCTTTGATATATCATCAACTGACAAAGACCCTTCAGGCAATGTAAATCCACAGTTGTATATACAGACCATTACAAGGTAAAACTATAGATTTCTCTGTGTTCTTGAAAAATGCATTATGTACAAAGCAGGTGTTTGGATTCATGTTTTTGAACTGATTATTAGATTACTGCAACTTAAAGTCACACGGATAACTTCCCAGTATATGTATAAACTAGTTCTGCTTCTGATTACCAGGTTATTTAGGGGCAATAATCAGTTTCGGATAATAAAACTGATCATTTGTGGTAAAATAAAATTACATATATACCCATTTGAAAGATAAATTTCAGAGACTTTTACTACCATTTAAGGAAAGGTCATTCCTTTTTACAACAATGTTTTTCTTAAATAAGTATATTGTGGACAACTCAAACAATTGATTATACGGCTTTTGCAACTTTAGACAATAGAAACCACTCATGGGTGGCCTAGTGGCAAAAGGCTCGTGACTATCACACTAAAATGTGTGAGGTCTCGAGTTCAATTACAGCTAGGTGCAAACAACCCTTAGGTGGCCACACTAACCTCCTGAGAAGGGATGGGAATGGCTTTACCAAGTTTAAGTCTGTGTGGCGGTGGGTTAAAACCCCGTGGATTAGTCGGCCAAAAAGGTCTGAAACAATGGTTACCAAAAAAAAACACTTTAGACGATAGAACTTTTCTAACACTTCCAAAATGCACATCCAAACACCCGTAAAACTTTGCTAGACAGATTTTTTCATTTTTTTTTTTTTTTTTTTTTTTTTTTTTGCATTTTTAAAATTTGTACTATCCTACTTGTTTGTGTATGCCAACTGCATATCGAAATGGTGGTTGGCTCACAATTCTGAAGACAAGCAAAATTGTTAAATATTCAACCACGTTTCAATTCCTAAGATATAGGGTACTACATAGTAATTGATACAGTTTCTTTAAGGCCACGTGTAATGGTCACCCGACCACCACCTCCACCTCCACCTCAACGCCACATCAGCTTTTCAACACACCACCTTACCACTACCTTTAGAGGCGCCGTGGTCACCACCTAAACAAACACATAAAAATACCCACTTTATACAAACATACCTCACAATATTCTCCACAAACACAAAAACAAAAAAAATTTCGTTAGGTGGGACCACCCGACCAACACAAAAAACAGCCCTTGGCGTGTGTGTTCGGCCGTTATGGGCTTGGCGTGTGAAGGTGTTCGTTAGGTGGTCACCACCACCCACCATAACGCCCGGTCTAAGGAAACTGATTATTCCACCACTAAGATTCTGGGGGTGCTTCTTTGGGAGGATTTTAGAGGGTAGGGAATGGTCATGATAATGATTAGAGGTGGTTGGTAAGTTATAATACTCTGATTCATTACCCAAAACTTGGTAGTGGAGCATTACCCAGAAAATTGGTGGGAATACTTTAAGTTGTTCATTTCATCATCAATCGTTTCCAGTTTAACCACTTTTAATCAAACATCCCCTGATTTAGTTGTGTGCGTAACCATGTGCTTTTTATATTGTACCTTGTGGTGGACACAACAATTTTAGTGCTGTACAGATTGCCTCCCTCTATCAGATTTTCATTTGTACTATATATATTTTTATTATCTGTTCAAGATTTATTATCTGTCTATTTAACTGAATTAAATGATTTTATTCTCTGTGGGACGCTGTCTTGTACACATCTTTCGGCCAAGTTTTTGTATGGGGCATTTGCTCATGAATTTTAATGCAGTTATCAGAGCGCTGATGGGCAATCTAAATTGCGAGTTACTACCGTTACTAGAAGATGGGTAGAGACGGCTGATGTTTCAGAGGTAGGTTATTGCTGATACAATAATTTTCAAGTAAACATAACATTTTGATATATACTTTTGTAATTTGTTTAGCAAGGCATTCTTTCTAAATAGTTATACAACAATTTACACAGATTGCTTGAATGCTTGTATTGAAATATATCTTGTTGCACTGACGTTAGTTCATTACTCGTCAATATCATGCAATGTATAATGTGGTTAAGACTTAAGATCAGCTGAAAATTGTTTTCCACAGGAATTGATGCAAGGTTTTGATCAAGAAACTGCTGCTGTAGTAATGGCTAGATTAACTTCTTATAAAATGGAAACGGAGGTAGAAATGGATTTC
>CP139505.1:394064517-394254256 GCA_021014915.2 Artemisia tridentata subsp. tridentata
GTCACATGAGCTAGACTACAAAAACAATAAACCCATGTTTCCTTTTCTAGAATGATTTACGACATTGTATGCCTTTGAATGCATGTTAGCCTGATGCGTGGTTTTGCAACCTTACAACAGGTTTTACCTCTCGAGGGATCTCAAGAGGCTTACAACCCCACCAGGCAGTGTACTTGACCGATGTAGTATAGTGTAGTGGTAAGTACGGGGGATTGATCGTTCTCCACAGGGAATAGTGTTCGTTAGGTATGAAAGACTACTCTAATAGGTCTAAGGGTTGAAGAAGATTCTTTTTGTATTTTTTTATAATTTTATGAAAGCAAGTAAAATCTCGGGTTTGAAAGAGTGGGCGGAATTAGTTGCTAGTCAACTAACCCAAATTACTACGAATGCAAATAAAATAAAATAACTGAAAGTAAAATGTTGGTGAAAACTTAAGTGTAGAGAAATGTGTTCACTTAGATTTCCTTACTCCCTAACTATCTTTTACCGGTTGATTAGTGTGTATTAGTTGCGTGGATGACGGGTGTATTCCTTAATACCAATCGTGGGGTGGCGTACGTACTTCCCCAACTCTACAAGCTCCTATTTCACTCCTATGTCGAGCCGGCTAGGAAGCTCCTAACATGGGATCACTAGAATTCGCTTGTGCATTAAATACAACCATAAAAACCTTTAGTACGCATTTGGTTCATGTTTCTTAAGACGTTCAAGCAAGTTACCGAATAGGAAGTTAGCCAGTTTTCTTAAGCCTAACATAGATAAACAATCATCCAATACAACTAATAACACACTAATAACCAATAATCAATAGCTAAGTTTCATTAGATCTAAGCAAACACAAGATAAATCTAGCCTAACATGTTAAACAAAAGACAAGAACAAGATAGAATCAAACAACACATAGACATATTGAATGATTAATTGATAACTTATCTTTCAATGTAACATGGAAGATCTCAAGGCAAAAAGCCTTGAAAAAGATGCTAAAATCGTCTTAGGGTTTTCTCCCAAAAATTCCACACTAAGCTCTCCCTCTAATGACAAAGAATTGCAAAACTATATATAGATTTTTACATCTGACGGCGTCACCTTATGGAGTGTGACGCCGTCACCTCGCCGCTTCTAGGGTTCCCGGATGGCCTTCTTGACGCCGTCCCTCTTTAGCTCTCCAAAATCCGTTATGGCTTATCAAGGCTTGACGCCGTCAGACCTTGAACGTGACGCCGTCCCTCTTTGAATTAAGCCGTGACGCCCTTGATCAGGTTAAAGCGTGACGCCGTCAGAATTTACATGCAATTTTCACTGGCTTATCATGAGTAAATTTCACATCCACCTTTTCTTGCCAAGCCATGACGCCGTCCAGAGTAAAATCTGACGCCGTCAAAGGTAACTTTTAGCCGATTTTTGAGACTTTGTCGTTTTCTTCACTTTTATGCTCCAAAAACATCCAAAATGCCTCCTTTTCCAGATTTCTCCTCAAAAGTACCTAAAATGACAAAAGGAACGATTTAGGGCAATATTTGATCAAATAAATACGATTTAGGGCTTAAATGACCCCTTAAAAGCGGTACACTTTTCGCTTCATCAAATACCCTTACACTTGAGATTTGCTTGTCCTCAAGCAAATGCGCTTTTATTCTAATCAAAATACAGGTTAGGGGTCATTTAATGCAAACATAAAAGTAATTACAACAAATAATCGTTCCACTTCAATCATAATAAGCACGGAGATTATAAACTAGCACCTCACAAGTAGTGTTTAGATACTCACATCTCTCAAGTGTCATCAAAATAAATCTCATAAATGAAAACGGATAATATCTCTCACTACCTGTCATAGCAAATAGATTACCATAGGCTTGGGAAAGGATCGAAAACCTCCTCCACTAGGCGTAAGCACCTAAGATAAACTATCAAAGAGGGCTTTTAAATGGGTTATAACGTTAGGTGTAGGGAAAAGGAAAACACGGTTTTGTTGGATAAAGGATATTTTACTGGTGGCGAGTTAAAGATCTTGATCAATTACATGTACTATACAATGTTGCTAAGCCAAGACTCGACTCAATCTTAAGCTAGAAACAAAATAACAAAAACATAAAAATAAACATAAAATGAAACGGGATGGTAGTCCGTATGTTTTTTTTTTCTATTTTTCTTTTTCTCATTTTTTTGTATTTTTCTTGATTTTTTTGATTTTTTTTTTTTTTTTTTTTTTTTTCATACACTCTTGCCCTACCATCCAAAATAATACATCATAGGGGCGTTGCATTCCCCTTACACTTGAACTTTTACATAACTTTACAAATAACTATTCTAATGACTCGAATTAAGATAATTGAAAAACTTGGAGTACTTTTAAAATATTTAGCACATATGGGGGTAATAAATGATGTTCTTCCCCATTACTCCATTACACTAGTACTTTACCCATGAGTCCCAATCGTCCCACAACAATATGTACAAGGATATGACTCGACTTAGCAACCATGTAATCAACTAGATAATTAACTTGGGTTTAAACAAATGTTGTAACAATAATGCACTAAAAATGAGTGCATACAAGGTAGGCTAAGGCGATTTGGGTGTACATTTAAGTGGGGTGTAACAAATTCTTCCTTTAAGTAAAATGCTTAAAGGTCGAAACGAAAAGATAGGCTCTGAGGGGTGTACTAGGGGTATCGTGTACTAAAAATGAGTACAACGCAAAGGGTGTGGGAGAATTACTTGACCAATGTAGCCAAAGTAATTATAACAAAAACACAGGTGTAAAACAATGGGTTAATCCTAATGCCTCTTATCATGTAGTAAATCTAACTACACGAACGTAGTCTCACTTGTGGCCTCGGAATGGTCCTAACGCAAGTTCTAGAATCTAAGTGCTACCGGTACACACATCATAGCATAAATGCTTTTCCTACCAATTCTAGGGGCGAACCTCACATATTTGGGGGTGGAAAATTTTTTAGTGGTACGGTTTTTGTGCTAGTCATATAACTCCTATCCGTGAGACGCTCATTAAGATCAAAGTTTCACTCCTATGTGTTGTAAAGAATTTTAAATTTGGCACTAAAATTACCTTAACAAGTATTTCTCTCAGTTTTATTGCACATCTACTATTAAACAAACAAAAATCAAGCGTAATAGCATTCTCTTAATCGTGCTTTTACCCTCCCCTTACACTTAAGATGAACATTGTCCCCAATGTTCAAATAACAAGATGTAAAAGCATAAAGTAAAAGAATGAAATCAAATACTCCCCTGATTCGCTCGGTGGATAATGAAGTAACACGGTTAAATCTTCTTCCAAAGTAATGTTGAAGCTCCATGACTAATGCATCGCCATAAGCTTGATTCAAAACATTTCCTTGTCCAAAATAACCTGTTAAACCTGAGAAAACAAACACGAAAACCTGCATAACATCGGCGGGATAAAATCTATATATAAGGATATAATGCTTGTGGAATGATAACTTTGCAGATTCCTGGAGATTATAAGTTGGAGATTTTAATAAAAACTTTTTATGAAAACAAAACTTTCAAAAATTTCTGAAAGTTAAATCTGACGCCGTCAGGTTATAAACCCTGACGCCGTCAGAAATGACCTGACAAAAAATTTTTATTTTAAGTTTCCGGAAAATTTCTGGAAAAACCTTTACCTTACTTCCTGGAAATTCTGCAAAACATCATTATGACTCGATACAAGCATTTGACTCAAACAAATACGAATATGTATGTTCATTTAATATTATTACGATTCATGTTCATATGTGTTCTAATAAACCAATTTAGATTTCCCTTACACTTAACTTTTGCAAAATACCTTTATATGTAGTTAAGACGAAGTTAAAAACAAAATAAAGCATTTTCACAAATTACTTTTGAACATGAATCAATAAGAATAAAAATTAAACACACATACGGAAACAAATAAAAACAAACAAACAAACAAATAAACACACAAAGCAAATAAATAAAATAAAGCTTGGGTTGCCTCCCAAGAAGCGCTTTTCTTTATTAACGAGTCTTGTAGCTAGACTCAAAGTCACTCTACCTAGTATCGCTTATGCTCACGTATCCGAGTGTGAGCCATCTAATTGTTGCCTCATCTTTCTTGTATTCATTATTTAGCTCCAAACATCCATGATAGTATCTCTTATTTTTCTCATGTGGATATTTGAGCCCCTTCCTCTTATCATTCTCACTTAACAAATCAAGAGGCACAAGTCTATTGCAAGATTCAATGGAGAAGTTTTTAAACCTAGGATGTGCTCGGGGCATTTGGTAAGTAAAATCTTCATCCCCATCCGAGAATGTAATTAACCCGTCCACAAGTTTTTCGTCAAGGTTGGTCAACCTTTTGAAGGGTTCTCCAAAAATGACTTGGGTTAATTTGTTATCAATGAATTCTCCTAAGCTCTCCATAACCATAAAATCCACCAAATACACAAAACTTCCAACGAATACGTGTAGTGGCTTAGTCCTAGCAACGATGTTATCACCTTGATATTCTAGCTCATCTACCATGATTTTATTATAATTAGCGCGAGAGATAATGTTCATAGGTAAAGATGAGTTAAGATAAGCATAAAAATCATGATAACCAATCTTACACGGAAATTGCATGTTAAAGAGGCTATCCTTTTCGATCTTAGTCCTAGGGTCAACATACTTAAAGGGATCAATTTCCTCTTTTCCCCATTCCTCGTTAACTACTTCTCCATTACCGGCATCCTCATCGGAGTCTGAGTAGTAAAACGGACTAACATAGTCATTCTCATGGTCAGACTCCTCCATCTCAGAATTGTTACCAAAGTGATGGTCGGGTGAAAGGTTGTTGTTTTCTATGATGGGGGCGGGAACGGGTAGTTGAAAGTTTGCACGGCGAAAAACACGAATAACAGGGATCAAATGACCAATGTTACTCATGAGGTAAGTTGAAGGTATCACAAACAAAAGTACAAAGAAACAAGATAGACTAAAGAAAACCTAGAAAAAGAAAATAAAAATCTCACTAGAAGGGAATCTAGTGAGTAGACCTATAAAGTAAAAATTCAACCTAAACAATAACTATTCCCCGGCAGCGGCGCCAAAAACTTGATGCGTGGTTTTGCAACCTTACAACAGGTTTTACCTCTCGAGGGATCTCAAGAGGCTTACAACCCCACCAGGCAGTGTACCTGACCGATGTAGTATAGTGTAGTGGTAAGTACGGGGGATTGATCGTTCTCCACAGGGAATAGTGTTCGTTAGGTATGAAAGACTACTCTAATAGGTCTAAGGGTTGAAGAAGATTCTTTTTGAATTTTTTTATAATTTTATGAAAGCAAGTAAAATCTCGGGTTTGAAAGAGTGGGCGGAATTAGTTGCTAGTCAACTAACCCAAATTACTACGAATGCAAATAAAATAAAATAACTGAAAGTAAAATGTTGGTTAAAACTTAAGTGTAGAGAAATGTGTTCACTTAGATTTCCTTACTCCCTAACTATCTTTTACCGGTTGATTAGTGTGTATTAGTTGCGTGGATGACGGGTGTATTCCTTAATACCAATCGTGGGGTGGCGTACGTACTTCCCCAACTCTACAAGCTCCTACTTCACTCCTATGTCGAGCCGACTAGGAAGCTCCTAACATGGGATCACTAGAATTCGCTTGTGCATTAAATACAACCATAAAAACCTTTAGTACGTATTTGGTTCATGTTTCTTAAGACGTTCAAGCAAGTTACCGAATAGGAAGTTAGCCAGTTTTCTTAAGCCTAACATAGATAAACAATCATCCAATACAACTAATAACACACTAATAACCAATAATCAATAGCTAAGTTTCATTAGATCTAAGCAAACACAAGATAAATCTAGCCTAACATGTTAAACAAAAGACAAGAACAAGATAGAATCAAACAACACATAGACATATTGAATGATTAATTGATAACTTATCTTTCAATGTAACATGGAAGATCTCAAGGCAAAAAGCCTTGAAAAAGATGCTAAAATCGTCTTAGGGTTTTCTCCCAAAAATTCCACACTAAGCTCTCCCTCTAATGACAAAGAATTGCAAAACTATATATATAGATTTTTACATCTGACGGCGTCACCTTATGGAGTGTGACGCCGTCACCTCGCCGCTTCTAGGGTTCCCAGATGGCCTTCTTGACGCCGTCCCTCTTTAGCTCTCCAAAATCCGTTCTGGCTTATCAAGGCTTGACGCCGTCAGACCTTGAACGTGACGCCGTCCCTCTTTGAATTAAGCCGTGACGCCCTTGATCAGGTTAAAGCGTGACGCCGTCAGAATTTACATGCAATTTTCACTGGCTTATCATGAGTAAATTTCACATCCACCTTTTCTTGCCAAGCCATGACGCCGTCCAGAGTAAAATCTGACGCCGTCAAAGGTAACTTTTAGCCAATTTTTGAGACTTTGTCGTTTTCTTCACTTTTATGCTCCAAAAACATCCAAAATGCCTCCTTTTCCAGATTTCTCCTCAAAAGTACCTAAAATGACAAAAGGAACGATTTAGGGCAATATTTGATCAAATAAATACGATTTAGGGCTTAAATGACCCCTTAAAAGCGGTACACTTTTCGCTTCATCATAGCCCGACTCTTGACCCATTTGACAAGTTCCATTTTTTTATTTATTTCAATATTTTTCCCATTTTACCTGTTACCATTTCCATACATATGGGCTGAGATTTCCACCTCTATAATAATAAGGTGAGAAGATAGAACATCTGAAAGTGCATATGCAGGCCTAGAGCTTGGAGCTTGGGGTTAATAATAACTTGTTGGTCCATATTTGATGATGGTATCTGCAAAAGCAACTTGCTTCTAAGTTGATGAATAAATAATTATTAATTACAAAAAAAAAAAAAAAAAAAAAAAAAAGGATTGTAACAAACCTGAGGAAGCGGCAATTGTGCTTGTAGAAGTCCCTGAGCAGATGGAAGCCTATCAGATAACGATAAAGCCGCCTCCTCCCTTAAAGTAGCAGTTGGAAGATGGTGAGGAGCAGCATACTACCCACCAAAATAACTCAGCACCATTAAACCGTGAATAAAAAGGAAATGGCTTTAAGTGTACAACATATAAAATTATCAAACCTGAGACATTATATGAGAATGACCACTCGGGTAGGATGAACTACCAACTTCAACAGGTAACTTAACTTGATTTAAAGTAGATACCATAAAGCAAGCTAGAAAACGAAGTCAACATTATTATAGATGGCCTTCTGAATATAAGAAAATGTCGATATTAAACTTGGCTGACATGTTAAACTTGAAACAGATTTGAATGCAATTAGAGATCCACAACAAAAGCAATATTAAGCACAAGAATATATGTCAATTAATTAGGTATTTCAATATCTCACATGTCCAATTATTTCTGGTAACATTCATAAGCATGCATAGAGGTTTGCACCTTTCACCTATCTTTACCCAATCACACATTCAGTCATGAATTTTTTTAATTATTTAATGAAAAGAATGATCTTCTTTCATTATATGTTTTAATAACACATTCAACAATAATTTAATTCTAAATTTTTTAATATATTTTGTGGTCATTCACTCAATTTAACAATAATATATAAACAAAACACGTCACACTTATTAACGACTATATTCTTCTTTTTCATTAGACTGAAATAAGGTATCGAATTGAATCCGCCTACACCCTACTTAACAATAACTCCAATTCAACATCTCAACTATACTCCCTAATTAAGCCTAGACAATTTTAAAAAATAAATAAATAAACTCAACAACTCACCACAAAAATCATGAATATATTTATGCAAATTGACATCATATTGACTCTAATGGTAGAATCAATGCATTCGATCCTCTTCTGTATATCGCCTAAATGGTAGAATCAACCTAAAAATGAAATTGATATTATATCGCCTACACCTAAATCGATTAAAATAAAAAAAATAAAAAACTAAATCATAATTTATGAAAAACCGATTCAGAAAAATGGTTTTCCCCCAATTCATACACAGTCTTTCCAAAAATAAATCAGGGTTTTGATACAATAATTATTTACTTGAACTTAATCAAATCAAATATATTAAATTGAATACGCACAAAATTAAGGGATAATTACCGATTTGAAGACTCTCTAGCAAAAAAACTACTGTAATGATACCATTATTTGTATTATATTTGTTGCTTGAATTTGGGTAGCCTCGTCTCAAACCCTAAGTGATTATTACCTTCTGCCATAACTTGAGTTATTATTTCATCTTTTTCTTTCAGAAGAGCAATGGCATCACTTCTCTTATTTTGCTCTCTACGTAGTGTATCAAAGTCTATGATATGTTTTCAATGTTTGCCCATTGTTCATCTCCATCCACCTTTAACAAATACAAAATATTAATCACACAATATTATTTATGTCGACAGATAGTAACAAATAGATATCAAAATACTTACTTTTTTGAATTAAAAACACAATATCATTTATCTCAATAGAACCTGGAAGAAGTGTGCTGTTTTTTATAATGATGGTTTTTGTGTATAGCTGGGAAAAGAAAAGAAAAAAAAATGGAGTTTTTGTGTATAGATGAAGCCACATCAAATCAGAAAAGAAAAAAAGATCGTGTGTTTGATAATGAGATGAATGCGTGATAGTAGGGTTTTGGGGAAAAAAAATACTCCGTATAATGAATGGACAAATAGTATAAACAACATACCTGAGACGCCATGGTTGGTTGATGAATTTTTATTAGGGTTATTATGAATAACCTGCAAAGCATATAAAAAAATGTTTATAAAATAAATAAGAATGTAACTGACCTCTATAACCAAAGATTTGATAACTTCATTGCTTCCCCATCAGGCGCCCGGATAAAAACCTGCACATGAAATCAGAGAAGAAAAAAGAATATTGTGTGTGTGATAATCAGATGAATGAGGGAATGAGCGATATTAGGGTTTTGGGAAACAAAATATTCCGTATATAATAATGGACCGGATATTGATAATATTAGATTTAGTTTGCTAAATATTTAGCCATATATTTACTTTGTTTTGGGTTTATAGATTTGGGCTTGCAAGATATAATCAAAAAAAAAATGCGTTGGTCTAGTGGTTAGGATGCTTGTTAATGTTACCAACAACCTAGGTTCGATCCTTGTAAGTGGCTAAATTTTTAATATTAAAAACGAATTTTAACTAAAAAATAAAAAAAAAAAATCGAGCATGTAGAAATTTTGCCACGTGGCATGATGACTGGGCATTAATGTCTGCTTACTGGGCATTAATGGCTGCTTACTGGGCATTAATGCCTGATTACTGGGCATTTAAGGGCGCTTACTGGGCATTATGGCATTTGATGACGTCATACGCATATTGTTATATATTATATGTAGATATATATATTATTTTCGCAAAATATTTTTTTTAATTTTTTAATATTTTCAAAAATAATTTTTTAAAAAATATTGCGAAAATAATTTTTTAATTTTTTTATAATATTTTCAAAAATTTTGCGAAAAAAAAGTTATAAAAAAACTTTTTTTTCAATTTTTTTAATAATTTCAAAAATAATTTTCGAAAAAAAAAATATATTCGGAAATTTAAAAAAAAAAAAAAAAATCGGAAAATTTTTTTTTTGAAAAAAAAAGTAGTTTTTTAATTTGTTTTTAAATTTTTTCAAACAAATTAAAAATATATTTTTTTTTCAAAAATTAAAAAACGAATAAAAATGAACAAAACGAAAAAAAAACGAACGAAAACGGATAAAAAGGACAAAACGCTAAAAATGGACAAAACGAAACGAAAAAACGAAAAAACGAAAAAAACGAATGAAAACGGAAAAAAACGGACAAAACGTAAAAAAACGGACAAAAACGAAAAAAATGAACGAAAACGGATAAAAACGTATAAAAACGGACAAAACCGTAAGAAAAACGGACAAAAACGAAAAAAACGAACGAAAACGGAAAAAAACGGACGAAAACGTATAAAAACGGACAAAACCGTAAGAAAAACGGACAAAAACGAAAAAAATGAACGAAAACGGATAAAAACGGACGAAAACCTATAAAAACGAACAAAACCGTAAGAAAAACGGACAAAAACGAAAAAAAACGAACGAACGAAAAAACGGACGAAAACGTATAAAAACGGACAAAACCGTAAGAAAAACGGACAAAAAACGAAAAAAAAATGAACGAAAACGGATAAAAACGGACGAAAACGTTAAAGGACAAAACCGTAAGAAAAACGGACAAAAACGAAAAAAAAACGAACGAAAACGAAAAAAAACGGACGAAAACGTATAAAAACGGACAAAACCGTAAGAAAAACGGACAAAAACGAAAAAAAACGAACGAAAACGGATAAAAACGGACGAAAACGTATAAAAACGGACAAAACCGTATTAAAACGTAAGAAAAACGGATGAAAACGACTAAAAACGGACGAAAACGTATAAAAACGGACAAAACCGTATGAAAACATAAGAAAAACGGACAAAAATGTCTAAAGGACTAACGTTGCTAATAATCGCTAACTAAATGGACTAACGTTGTCACATGATATCTAACAGAACTGACGGCCGTTAGCTAAGGGACTAATGGTGCAAACCTGTAACGAAAATTTGGACCAAACCCGCAACGGGTCGACGATTTTGGAGTGGATCCGATACATTTCAAAAAATTGGACTGAAAATGAAATACCCGGTAAACCACAAGGACCAAAAATGTACTTAACTCATATATATATATATATATATATATATATATATATATATATATATATATATATATATATATATATATATATATATATATATTATTTTCTTTATGAAACTGATTAAGTACTTAATTATAAGCACTTTTTGTAAAACCAAATATTTTTCTAAACTTTTAAAAAGCTCTGAATAAGGCCTTAATGTCTGATCAGTAAGCTAAAGTAAATAGGCATAAGGAAATATGAACAATTATAATAAGCTAAGATAAGCTAAAAGAAACTACGAATAAGCTAAATAAAGCAATTTCTAATCTAATGAATCAAGAAAATCAGAACAATCTAAAAGCAATAGCAGATAAGCACAAGAATAATCTCAATAAGCTAAAACATCAACTGTACAGGCCTAAACAGGGGTTCTGAGGTGCTGATAATGCCCTAAAAAAAGCAATCAAGAAGCAGTCCTAAAAATTCACAAAAATAAGCATCTACTAGAAAAGCCACCAAAGATCATCTGTATCAATTTTTAGCTTATAAGGACTTAATTTGAAGGAATTAAAAATGAGAAGAACAAGTTGATTAGGCACAATGGGGGACTGATGCAGACTTAAGTTTCTGATGCAGCAGTTTGGGTTTTAGGCCCTTAAAGCTTTCAATTCCTAATGAAACAGTTCCAAAACTTGTACTCTCACTTTAACAACTATTTTGAACCTAACTTTGCCAAAAATAAGGGCCAAATAAGCTCTGGCTTATAAGGTGCTTATATGAGCAGTATGATTCTAACTTTGAACCTATTGAAGCAAAACCTTAAAATCCTTAAATTCAGCTAATGTAATCCAGCAAACAACTAATTTCAACCAAGTTAAGCAAGATTTAAGTTTCCAAAGTTGTCAATGAACAGTGACTAAGATATTCTAACCTAAGATAAGCTTAATCCAAACACTAGTTTAAGAAACTAATTTTAGAAATTTAAACTATAACTAGCTAATATAAGCTACAAATCTGATTCACTACTGAATAACTAACTTAATTATCAACTAATAAGCAACTTTTAATGAAAAATAAGCACTATATAAGCCATATCCTATGTGACTGTTTTTGGCTTTTTTTAGTATTTAAGAACACAATGATGAATAAAGCTATCAACTATTATCAAACAAGCTTAAATAAGACCAAATAAGATGCTACTACTCAAATAAGCACTAAACTATCAGAAATAAGCAAATGAACAGTTATAAGCTATAAGAACTTGAAATAAGATGAGGCTTACAAAGAACCCTTGCTTGAAACAGTTCTGAACCAACTTAGAACATAACCCAGGCTTGTTTACACAAGCCAAAAATAACCCATAAGCTTATCCAGAACAGCTTATCTCTCCAAACAGCTTATTTGCTCCAGGTTGACTTTTGTTGACTTTTTTGAGTATTTTGAGTTTAAAACAGTTTAAACCTAAACTAAAGCTCACAATAAGCTAGAAAGCTTATATGAGCTTAATCTAAGAGGAAATAGCTTAATGAAAGCTGAGTTTGCATATATTTTTTTTTCTGTATTTTTGATATTTTTCTTATTTTTTTTATTTTGTTTTTTATTTTTTCACTTTTCAATGTGAGACAAAATTTATACTAAAGATGTTCTAAAAATGACTTAATAAGATGATAAGAGCTTAATAAGAAAGAAGTACTAGCTTATCTAAGATTAATATAATAAAAGCTTAAAACTGAAAATGCAAATCAAATGAAAACTCAAAAACAAACTTATATTAAAACTGGAACTGATTAAAAAATCCTTCTCAAAAGAGATTACAACTGAAAATTTAAAAACTTAAATAACCTAAGACACAATTTAACATTATAACGACTCTAAAAATTCGGACTCTCTCAAGCTTTTCTGGATAAACGTTATAACGACTCTATAAATACCCCCCTGCTAGGGTTTGGGACGCTTCA
Source organism: Artemisia tridentata subsp. tridentata (assembly GCA_021014915.2). Classification (NCBI taxonomy): domain Eukaryota; kingdom Viridiplantae; phylum Streptophyta; class Magnoliopsida; order Asterales; family Asteraceae; genus Artemisia; species Artemisia tridentata. The sequence goes on from CP139505.1 coordinate 394,077,167, forward strand.
AGAAGCCTTCTCTCAGCCCTTGGATCAATCTTGGACAATACTTCACTCATTCGTGGCCATTGATTGTGTGTGATGGTGTCACAACCAATGAGGGAGCTGGGTTTTACCACTCTGGCATTCCTATGACTTGTCAGCTCCTTCTAGAACATTTTAAGGTAGGTAATAAATGTGGAAGAAGGGTAAAAAGTTGGGAACGATGGTGGAACAGTAAGCAATGGTGAAAATGGCGGGTGTGGTTTTAGTTTGACCGGGTAATAAATGAGGGGTTGACTTGGGTATCGGGTAAAGTAGGATCCGGTTTGGTTTTATATTTAAAAGGGTGGTGGGCTGGTGGGTTTATAATGTGTGTTGGGTTTTTATATGATAAGGATTTAAGGTTTTAATTTTAGGATTTATGGTGAATTAATTTTAACTTGTAGGGACTATTTATGCCAATTTCTGAAAGTATCACCAAGGACTGATTTTGTAATTATGCCATGATCCAAGGGCTGTTTCTTCAAATATATTTTTACTTTGACGAATTCTTCCCCGGCTTCGGCTCTTTAATCCTCTTTTCATATCTCGTGCTCGGTTTTGCCGGTTTTTGCTTGATTTTGTCCTTTTTCACATATCCGTTGCCTGCACAATTATAAACACAAAAACACAAATATCTTTGGCATTTTGGTTAGTTTTTGGTCGTTTTGGTCAAATAAAGGTATGTAAATAAGCACATACCAGGGACAGGTGTTGGATCCCGCTACATGGAGGAATTCGTGATTTGATTTTGCACGAATCCCACAAATCTAAGTACATCTTGTCAAATCTAAGTAGATCTTGTTACTGGGCTTAAACTTGTGGTTTAGCTTAATCTCATGACAGTTCTTGTTTGATGAGTTGTGGGGTTAAGTTAGATTTCAGTTGAGGCTCAACTTAAACTACCGAAAATGTACTTAGATTTGAAGAAGTTGTATTGGTGGCCGAACATGAAGGCCGATATAGCTGAGTACGTCAGTAAGTGTTTAACGTGCTCGAAGGTCAAGGCTGAACACCATAGACCGTCCGGTCTGCTTGTTCAACCTGAGATCCCAGAATGGAAATGGGAGCGTATCACTATGGATTTTATCCCCAAGCTACCTAAGACGTCAAGTGGTTATGACACGATTTGGATAATCGTTGACCATCTTACTAAATCAGCGCATTTCCTTCCTATAAAGGAGAATGACAGCATGGATAAACTCGCGCGACTGTATGTGAAGGAAATTGTCGCAAGGCATGGTGTACCTGTTTCTATTATCTCTGATCGAGACAGTCGATTTACATCTAATTTTTGGAGGTCGCTTCAGGACGCATTGGGAACCGACCTTGACATGAGTACAACTTATCATCCTCAGACTGATGGTCAGAGTGAGAGGACCATTCAGACATTAGAGGACATGCTGAGAGCCTGTGTGATTGACTTCGGGAACGGCTGGGATAGGCATTTGCCTTTAGCCGAGCTTTCCTATAACAACAGCTATCACACCAGAATTAAAGCTGCACCTTATGAGGCACTTTATGGTCGTAAGTGCAGATCGCCAATTTGTTGGGCTGAAGTCGGAGAAAGCCAACTTACTGGACCAGACTTAGTCCACGAGACTACAGAGAAGATCGTGCAGATCAAGAGCCAAATGCAAGCAACTTGTGACCGTCAAAAGAGCTATGCCGACAAGAGGCGAAAACCCCTTGAGTTCCAAGTGGGTGACAAAATGATGTTAAAGGTCTCGCCATGGAAATGCGTGATAAGATTCGACAAGCATGGTAAGCTGAACCCTCGCTATATTGGACCTTTCGAAATTCTTGCCATAATCAGACCAGTAGCTTACCGACTCGAACTGCCATCTGAGCTCAGCACTATGCATGACGTTTTTCATGTCAGCAACCTGAAAAAGTGCTTATCTGTTGGGAATTGAGGTAAACAGTTGAAACTGCTGCATATAAGTTAGTACTGCTGGAAGACATTGAAGACTATACTAACAGTACAAAGTCAGTTAGTACGGTTGGTATTAGATAGTTAGTACGGCTTATAATTTTTGTAAACGTGTAGTAGATAATTATGGAAAAGATATTATGTATATCTTATAGTATTAGAGTTATAGTTTACTTCTACAGGAATCCTTAGTGTATAAAAGGATTGCCTATGGTTAAGGTTTAGAGATTATCTTTTGTTATCGTTTTGATTCAAGGTTGTAAACCCTAGTACTAGCTAGAGTAATCGTATTATTCTTAATAATATTGAATCATTGAAGTTTATTGTTTCACTGTTTCATTCATCATACACATACTAAATCTTCTAAGTGTTTGCTAGTAAATTCCGCGTGCTAGTTAACATTATTCAAAGTATCTATCTAACACAAGGAGTGTGTTTAGATCCGGTCAAGTGGTATCAGAGCCAGGTTTCTGATACTTTGATTTAGAAGATTCAAGAAGAACTTTCAAGAAGATGTACATAGAGACAGCTCAGACAACTAACAGTGCTGCAAAGATTCCAATGCTCAAACCCAATGAATTTGATATGTGGAGGCTAAGAATTGAGCAGTTCTTCCAAGTGCAGGATTACACACTCTGGGAGATTATAGAAGATGGAAATTCATTCAAACCCACAACCACTACAACTGTTGTTGAAGGTAAGACTGAGACAAAGGTGCAGACCAAGCCAGTGACTACTGAAGAGAAGGCACAATACAAGAATGATATGAAGGCAAGAAGCTTGCTACTGCTGACCATTCCCAATGATCAGTTGTTGAACTTTAGCAAGTTCAAGTGTGCTAAAACTCTCTTTGAGGCCATTGTTGCAAGATATGGTGGGAATGATGCCACCAAGAAAACTCAGAAGACCTTTCTTAAGCAACAATTTGAGAACTTTTCTGCTACAAGCAATGAGTCATTAGATCATATGTTTAATAGGTTGCAGAAACTAGTGAGTCAGCTTGCTGTTCTAGGAATTGAGATACCCAGGAAGATCTCAACTCAAAAATTTTAAGAAGTCTACCATCAGAATGGGCTATGCATGTGGTAGTTTGGAAAAACAAGCCAGATCAAACTTAACTAAAGCTAAATGACATTGGCTTAATGGTCAATGAACACTAAAATTCAGTTTCTACCCATTTTAGTGCTTAATCCAAATACCCCATATTCTAACTATTATGATATTTTAAAGCTATCAAGGCCTAATCAAACTTAGATTCTAAAACACAAGTGATTATCTAACTAAAAAAAAAGCACTGATTACAATTTCTAAGCTATAAATTAGCACTAAATAAGCTATTCCTATATCATCCTATTTTTTGGTTTTTTAAGGTTTTAAGGTAAAATTAAGAACAAGAAACCTAAGTCTGTCTAATTAACATCAACTAGCATCAATAAGATCAAATAAGCAGAAAATAATCTAAATAAGCACTGAAATAAGCTAATAAGCAGTTTGACTTTTTTTTGACTTTTTGAAATTAAAACAGGATTAAACTAATTTATCTTTCAGAAAAGCTTATGATAAGCTAATAAGAGCTTATTGAACAGAAATGAGAGATTAAAAACAATTTTATAGTATTAAATGAAAGATTAAGGTACTTTGAGAAAAAGTGAATAAAAATGAAAACTGAAATTTCATTAATCAAATGTAAGATTACACTACTGAAATTACAACTAAAAGATTACACTATTAAAGCAATAAGAAGCCAAAACCTATGGACTCAATACTAATTATTGGACAGCTTCTACTGTGATGAGAGGTCTTGTATTTATAGCCTGAGGTGAGGAGGTGCTAGGGTTTCTAGGAAGCTTCAGGATCCTTTCTCATCAACCCTTGATCATTTCCTTGGTCTCCAATCTTCATTCGTGGCCATAGGATCATTAAATGATGTGTATCCTCCAATGAGAGTGATGGGAATTGCCAGGGTGGCATTCCTTGTGTCATGTCAGCTTCTAGAAGACTTAGTGTAGGGGTTAAAAAGGTTGGGAGCAGGGTATCTTTTGTGGAGAAGACAATGAACAGTAACCTGGTGAAAAAGGCGGGTAAAAGGATTGGGGATATATTTTTATTATTTTGACTATTTGTGGGTTGGATTGACCGGGTATGGAAGGGATACGGGTTATAATAATAGGGATTGGGTTGGGGTAAAGGGTGTAGGCTAGTGATGGGCTGGGATTGTTTTTGGGTTTAGTTTATTTTTAAGATTTGGGTTTAGTGTATAACCTGTTAAGTTTTAGGTGTAATAAGACTAAATTGATTTAAAGTTAAAGGACCAATTTTCCCAAAGTTGTAAATTCAGGGACCATTTCTGCCATTTATGAAAAGTACTTCCGAGGGCTAACTTTGACATCTTGAGCATAAATAGGATCCAACTTTGATAAATTCATCCCCGACCTGGGCTTTTAAACCTTTTCCATTTCCCGTGCTCGTCTTTGTCGGTTTTTTTCCTTGATTTTTGTCCATTTTCCCAATATCCGTGCCTGGATATTTATAAACCCAAAAACAACATATATTTGGAATTATTAATTAGTTTTTGGTCTTTTTGGTCTATTTATGGTCAAGAAAATGTATGTGTTTACACACATACCAGGTTGGCTCGGCATAGCCAAGGCGAACGTATACCATATGAAAACAGGCCGAGTGTCTGGGGATTAACACTCGCAGGCACCCCTTTCTAGCTAATGCCAGCTTGGCATGCTGCGATGTCATAGTTCGGTTAGATGAGGCTTAGTGTTTGCATAGCGGGATAGTGTGTTATTGCTGAATTGTTTGCTGAATATTACAATGGTCCATATGTGTTATTTACTTTAAACCTATGAACTCACCAGCGTTAGCTGACTTTTAGCATGTTTTTCTCAGGAAACTGAGGTGTGTTTACTGAAGGCAGGGCATGGCGATGGTCATAATAATTGTTGGAAATATTTTTAGTATTGTGTTAACTCTGAAATTTGGACCGCTTTGTTTAATGGGCTACATTTTTAATTAAAATGAATTTTATGTAAGACAACATGACTTTGAACATGTAATGTATTTTAAAACGGATTTTCAATCCGTTCTCTATATCTTGTGTTGTGATTATCGATTTAGTAGCACCCAAAGTGTATGCTTTCGCAATATTATTATTTTGGGGGTGTTACTCAGAATAAGCTAAAATCAATAAGCAGAAAAGCATTAAAAAGTCACAATAAGCAAAAAGGACTAAATTGCAGGCCTAATGTAGGGCTGCTGAGGTACTTTTAAGCTAAGAAAAAGCTAGTGAAAAGCTGTTCTAAAAATTCAGAAAAATACGTATCAAGTGTGTTAGCAACCCCAGATTAAGTGTACCAAATTTGAGCTTAATTGAACTTAAAATGAACAAATGATAAATCAAAAACTCAAGCTGATCTTAGCAAAATTCATAAAAAATGTGCAGATTGCTATGTGTTCTGTGATCAGATTTTTACATTTTTGATTCAAAACAACTCAAATCTTGGTGAAATGATTCCAACTCTTGAATATTAACTTAGGAAACTAGATTGAACTCAGAATTGGCAAAAACTTGGACTAAACCTGCTTATATCTATGATAAGCAGTTATGGGCAAATTTTAACCTCAATCCCACAACATTCAACTTAATTATATGCAAACCTTCAAATCAGTTCAATTCATCCCACAAACAACTTATATAAGCTAAACCAAGCAAGGTCAAACTATCCAAACTTGCATATGAATAGTAACCATCAGTTTTGACCCATTTTCAGCTTTGACCCAAACACTCCTTCATTGGACTGTTTTTGAGAATTTAACTAGAAAAGACCAAAATAAGCTAAGCTTCTGAATACAACTTGATTATATAAGTGAGTTAAGCACCTCAGAACATTTTTACACTAGAAATAAGCACTTAAATAAGCTAACACTAAATTAAGCTATTTTTGGTTTTTTAATGATTTTAAAGGGAAAACAGGAACTAGCTTATAACTCCTAACAAATTACACTAAAATAACAATATATAGAACAAATAAGTAGCTAACAATCAAAATAAGCACTATATTAACAGTAATAAGCAAATGAACAGTAGAATAGCCTTGAAATTAATTTGGAACTTACAAAAGCCTTGTGCTCAAAACCCAGGCCAAATTCTTGACACCCAAAGTACTCTCCAAACAAACCTAATGCTTCCCAAGAATCTCTAACCCATGGCCATCTACAATTCACCATGCTCCAGCTTCTTTGACCATTTTGACTTTTGTTTTGATTTTGTGTTTGAGACAGTTCTAGAACAAAGCAAGTTTCACCAAAGCTTTGTAAAGCTTATATCAGCTTATAGGAAGATAAATAATAGATTATAATTCTTTTCGAACCTTAAAACAGGTAATTTGAATTCGAATTTAAAAAGGAAATTTCTATTTCATCAATATCAAACTCTGAATACAACTGGGAATTGATTACAAGATAGTAAGAAGAAATTATAACTAACTTTCAAGAGCTTAACTAAATTAAAAACTGTTGGGTTTAAAAGAAGCTGCTGCTACTTTGAAGATGCTGCTACTAAGTATGTTATTCTGCTGCTCATGGTTTTAATGGAAATATACTAAGTATGATTCTACTGCTAGGCTTAATCATTCTGCTGCTAGTATATTTATTCTGCTGCTGGTGATAACTGATGAATGGTGAAATAAGCTTAGTCTCATTCTACTGCTAGCCTAAGAGGATTCTGCTGCTAGAGTAATGATACTGCTACTTATTAGATATGTATAGTTTGTTTATGGTAAAGATATGAATAGATATTATTCTTGTATAGAAAGTTTTGTAACCGACTAGGACTCCTTAAGTCTGTAAAAGGAGGATCTAGGGTTAGGGTTAGAATACGATTATTAGCATACGTATTTGTATTGTATTCACTTCAAGGTTTGTTGTAACCCTGTTACTTTTGAGTAACCGTATATTAATATATTGAGGTGAAGGTTGAGAGAATTACTGTGTGTTATTGTTAATTCTTCTTAAGATTAATTACTAAATTCTACTTAGTAATTAATAAATCGTTCAAGAACAGTCTCTATACCTATTATCTTAGATCCACATCTAGGATAATTAACAAGATCGATTAAGCTCAACTGGGATCAACAAGTGGTATCAGAGCTTGTGATCTAGCGACTGGTATCGAGAAGAATTTTTGTTAATCAAGATCTGTTCAACATCTACTAAAGCAATGGAATCAGAAACTCATCATATGGTAACTGCGTCCAAGGTACCAATGCTCAAGGTTGGTGAATATGAAATCTGGAAGATGAGGATTGAGCAATACATGAAGATGTTAGATTACTCAATGTGGGAAATTGTTGAAGATGGAGTTAAACTACCTGCTAAGGCTGCTGATGGGGTTACTCTACTACCCATTAAAACTAATGAGGAGAAGGCTCAGCGAAGACTAGAGATTAAGACTCATAATACCCTCTTGCTAGGGATACCCAATGAGTATCAACTGAGCTTCAGTAACACAAAGACTGCTAAGGAATTGATGGCTGCTATTGAACTCAGATTTGGTGGGAATGAGGCCACCAAAAAGTCTAGGAAGAATCTTCTCAAGCATCAATTTGAAACGTTTACTGCTTTAACTACAGAAAACATTGATGCTACCTATGATAGACTTCAGAGGTTGGTGAGTCAATTACAACTTATGAAGGTATCAATGGTTCAAGAAGACATCAATCTCAAGTTTCTGAGGAGCTTACCATCTGAATGGAATACTCATACAGTGGTTTGGAGGAATAAGACTGACTTTGAATCAATGACTTTGGATGATTTGTACAACAATCTAAAAGTGTATGAATATGAAGTCAAGGGAGCTTCTAGTTCATCTTCTGGTGCAAACAACTTAGCCTTTGTGTTTTCAAAAAACAACGGATCTAGTAGTTCTCAAGAAGATCATTCTGCTGCTGCTCATATAGTTTCTATTGTTGGTCCTACTGCTAGTACAAATAGTGACAACATCAGTGATGGTGCTATTTGTGCCTTTTTGGCTGATCTTACCAGAGGTCCCACAAGTACTTCTGTTACTGATCAAGATTTGGATCAAATTGATGAAGATGACCTTGAGGAGATTGATCTGAAATGGCAGTTTGCAATGCTAACTATAAGAGCTAGGAGGTTTTCGAGAAAGACTGGTAGAGAACTCAGGTACAAAGGTCAAACCAATGTGGGGTTTGATAAATCAAAGATGGAGTGCTACAATTGCCATAGAAAGGGTCACTTTGCAAGGGAGTGTAGAGCACCAAAGAAGAACAAGGAAAACAAAAGGCAGATTCCTATTGAAGAAGCAAAGCCCACTACTGCTATGGTGTCTTGTGATGGATTGGGAGAGTTTGACTGGAGTGATCATGCAGAGGATGGACCAAATGCTGCTTTCATGGCTGAAGAAGAAAAGAAGGAACACAATTTTGCTCTAATGGCCTATGCTTCTTCATCCTCTGGTTCAGACTCTGAGGTATCCAATGAGTCATCTTGTTCTTTTAAATCATGCCTAGATACTGTTGAAGAATTAAAATCTAGGAATGAAAGTTTAAGAATGGAAGTAGAAAAGTTAAAACTTGACAATTTAGGTTATGAATATGGCCTAAAATCAGTAGAAGCAAAACTTGACTTTCTTAAACAAAATGAAGTCGTATGTTGATAAGATTAATGGTTTAGAAGTAGAAATTATTAAGAAAGATGCTGAGATTAGTGTTCTTAATAAAAGAGTTGAAGAAGCTGAAAGAGTTAGGGATGAAGCTTTAGCTGGTAAGGAAAAACATGTCATACTAGTTGAAAAACAACAGCTTGCAACTGATCTTATCAATAAATCAATTGGTAGTCAAATACTTAGAAGAGGGAGTGGTTTAGGATATGCTGAAATACCACCCCCAGTCAAAAGTGCTTTTGCACCTCCCAAAAAGGAATTGTCATTCTTAACTGAGGTAGAAGCCAAACCTGTAGGTAAGTCAAGTAATGAAAAACCTGATAGAACTAATACACCTAAGGTAGTACATAAGTCTGATACAGTGATCATTGAAGATTGGGTGTCAGATAGTGAGGATGATGAGACTGATTCAACACCCAAAACTGAAAAGAGAGAAATTTTTAGGACTGTTGAACCAAAAGTCACACAGGTTAACACAGCTGAATCTAAAGCTAAAAATGTTGAATTTGTAAAACCTGTGCTAGGAAGTAGAATCTCTAGGAAAGTGGCTGAGTATGATGATAAACCTAGAGATTATCCTAGGAAGACTAGTGACTTGCCCAGAGGAAACCAGAGAAACCTGCACCAAGTGATCTCACACAAGTTAGGTAGTGACTTTGAACTGGTTAAGAAGGCATGTCACAGTTGTGGTAGTTTTGAGCACTTGCAAGAAGATTGTTATTATTCAATACCTAAGAGATCTAGTGCTCAAAAACCTGTTTGGAACCAATATACTTGGGTGAACCATAAGAACTTTGCTAGAAAGACTCACCCACACCCCAAAAGAAACATCGTTCCTAGGGAGATTTTGTTAAGAGATGGTGTTTCTAGGACTATTTCTTCTGTTACACGACCAAGGCCCATTCCAAAGAAAACAGAGTTTTCTACTGCTAAAGCTAGCAGCAGTACTTCTCATTCTGCTGCTAAGCCAAACATGGTTACTGATACTGTTGTGGGCACTCATTTCTATGCTGTTAAGGCCTTAGCTTGCTGGGTCTGGAAACCCAAAACCAGACATAATAGTGCATCAATGGACTTCAAGAAATATGATTACTTTGATGCACAAGGCAGATCCAAGTCAGTAATGGCTTGGGTCCCAAAGAGAAACTAACTCTCTTACTTTTTGTGCAGGGCAATCTACAAAAGGAGCTAAAGGATAAATGCATTTTTGATAGTGGATGCTCTTCACATATGACTGGAGACCAAAGCAACTTGGAAAATTTTGAAGCTTTGGATGGTGGCTATGTTGCCTTTGGGAATGACCCCAAAGGAGGTAAAATTGTTGGGAAAGGTACTATTAGAACAGGCACCTTGGATTTTGAAAAAGTGTATTTGGTCAATGGACTTAAGTTCAATCTTTTTACTGTCTCACAAATGTGTGACAAAAAGAATTTTGTTCTTTTTACAGACACTGAGTGTCTTTTCTTATCTCCCGACTACAAATTGCCTGATGATAAATTAGTGCAACTTAGAGTCCCTAGAAAAGACAATATATACAGTGTGGACATAAAGAACATCCTTCCCAAAAGAGATTTAACTTGTCTGTTTGCCAAAGCCACAATTGATGAATCCAAACTTTGGCATAGAAGATTGGGCCATTTGAATTTCAAAACAATAAATAAATTGGTTAAGGGCAACCTTGTTAGAGGGATACCTTCAAAAAATTTTGAAAATCCTGAAACCTGTGTTGCTTGTCAGATGGGAAAGCAACACAGAGCTTCTTGTAAGTCCAAAGTGGTGAACTCTATTTTTGAGCCCTTGCATATGTTACATATGGATCTGTTTGGTCCAACTTTTGTGAAAAGCTTGAATAAAAAGATGTATTGCTTAGTGGTCACTGATGATTTTAGTAGATTTACTTGGGTTTTCTTCTTAGGAACTAAGGATGAGACATCTAGCAATCTTAAGGCTTTCATAACAAGAGTAGAAAACCTAGTTAATCACAAAGTTAAGATAATCAGATGTGACAATGGAACTGAATTTAAGAATAGTGTGATGAATCAGTTTTGTGTTGAAAAAGGTATCTTAAGACAGTTTAGTGTGGCTAGAACTCCTCAGCAAAATGGTGTGGCTGAGAGAAGGAATATGACATTAATTGAGGCTGCTAGGACAATGTTGTCAGAGTCACAATTACCCACTACTTTTTGGGCTGAAGCAGTTAACACTGCTTGCTATGTGCAAAATAGTAGTAAGCTGAACCCTCGCTATATTGGACCTTTCGAAATTCTTGCCAGAATCGGACCAGTAGCTTACCGACTTGAACTGCCATCTGAGCTATGCATGACGTTTTTCATGTCAGAAACCTGAAAAAGTGCTTATCTGTTGGGAATTGAGGTAAACAGTTGAAACTGCTGCATATAAGTTAGTACTGCTGGAAGACCTTGCAGACTATACTAACAATACAATGTCAGTTAGTATGGTTGGTATTAGATAGTTAGTACGGCTTATAATTTTTGTTAACGTGTAGTAAATAATTAAGGAAAAGATATTGTGTATATCTTATAGTATTAGAGTTATAGTTTACATGTACAGGAATCCTTAGTGTTTAAAAGGATTGCCTATGGTTAAGGTTTAGAGATTATCTTTTGTTATCGTTTTGATTCAAGGTTGTAAACCCTAGTACTAGCTAGAGTACTCGTATTATTCTTAATAATATTGAATCGTTGAAGTTTATTGTTTCACTGTTTCATTCATCATACACATACTAAATTTTCTAAGTGTTTGCTAGTAAATTCCGCGTGCTAGTTAACATTATTCAAAGTATCTATCTAACACAAGGAGTGTGTTTAGATCTGGTCAAGTGGTATCAGAGCCAGGTTTCTGATACTTTGATTTAGAAGATTCAAGAAGAACTTTCAAGAAGATGGACATGGAGACAGCTCAGACAACTAACATTGCTGCAAAGATTCCAATGCTCAAACCCAATGAATTTGATATGTGGAGGCTAAGAATTGAGCAGTTCTTCCAAGTGCAGGATTACACACTCTGGGAGATTATAGAAGATGGAAATTCATTCAAACCCATAACTACTACAACTGTCGTTGAAGGTAAGATTGAGACAAAGGTGCAGACCAAGCAAGTGACTACTGAAGAGAAGGCACAACACAAGAATGATATGAAGGCAAGAAGCTTGCTACTGCTGACCATTCCCAATGATCAGTTGTTGAACTTAAGCAAGTTCAAGTGTGCTAAAACTCTCTTTGAGGCCATTGTTGCAAGATATGGTGGGAATGATGCCACCAAGAAAACTCAGAAGACCCTTCTTAAGCAACAATTTGAGAACTTTTCTGCTACAAGCAATGAGTCATTAGATCATATGTTTAATAGGTTGCAGAAACTAGTGAGTCAGCTTGCTGTTCTAGGAATTGAGATACCCAGGAAGATCTCAACTCAAAATTTTTAAGAAGTCTACCATCAGAATGGGCTATGCATGTGGTAGTTTGGAAAAACAAGCCAGATCAAACTTAACTAAAGCTAAATGACATTGGCTTAATGGTCAATGAACACTAAAATTCAGTTTCTACCCATTTTAGTGCTTAATCCAAACACCCCTTATTCTAACTATTATGATATTTTAAAGCTATCAAGGCCTAATCAAACTTAGATTCTGAAACACAAGCGATTATCTAACTAAAAAAAAAGCACTGATTACAATTTCTAAGCTATAAATTAGCACTAAATAAGCTATTCCTATATTATCCTATTTTTTTGGTTTTTTAAGGTTTTAAGGTAAAATTAAGGACAAGCAACCTAAGTCTGTCTAATTAACATCAACTAGCATCAATAAGATCAAATAAGCAAAAAATAATCTAAATAAGCACTGAAATAAGCTAATAAGCAGTTTGACTTTTTTTTGACTTGTTGAAATTAAAACAGGATTAAACTAATTTATCTTTCAGAAAAGCTTATGATAAGCTAATAAGAGCTTATTGAACAGAAATGAGAGATTAAAAACAATTTTATAGTATTAAATGAAAGATTAAGGTACTTTGAGAAAAAGTGAATAAAAATGAAAACTGAAATTTCATTAATCAAACGTAAGATTACACTACTGAAATTACAACTAAAAGATTACACTATTAAAGCAATAAGAAACCTAAACCTATGGACTCAATACTAATTATTGGACAGCTTCTACTGTGATGAGAGGTCTTGTATTTATAGCCTGAGGTGAGGAGGTGCTAGGGTTTCTAGGAAACTTCAGGATCCTTTCTCATCAACCCTTGATCATTTCCTTGGTCTCCAATCTTCATTCGTGGCCATAGGATCATTAAATGATGTGTATCCTCCAATGAGAGTGCTGGGAATTGCCAGGGTGGCATTCCTTGTGTCTTGTCAGCTTCTAGAAGACTTAGTGTACGTGTTAAAAAGGTTGGGAGCAGGGTAACTTTTGGGGAGAAGACAATGACCAGTAACCTGGTGAAAAAGGCGGGTAAAAGGATTGGGGATATATTTTTATTATTTTGACTATTTGTGGGTTGGGTTGACCGGGTATGGAAGGGATACGGGTTATAATAATAGGGATTGGGTTGGGGTAAAGGGTGTAGGCTAGTGATGGGCTGGGATTGTTTTTGGGTTTAGTTTATTTTTAAGATTTGGGTTTAGTGTATAACCTGTTAAGTTTTAGGTGTAATAAGGCTAAATTGATTTAAAGTTAAATGACCAATTTTCCCAAAGTTGTAAATTCAGGGACCATTTCTGCCATTTATGAAAAGTACTTCCAAGGGCTAACTTTGACATCTTGAGCATAAATATGATCCAACTTTGATAAATTCATCCCCGACCTCGGCTTTTAAACCTTTTCCATTTCCCGTGCTCGTCTTTGTCGGTTTTTTTCCTTGATTTTTGTCCATTTCCTCAATATCTGATGCGCGTGATGTGTCGTTGCGGTTTAGCAGTTTTAATGCCTACTCAAGTTTTAAATTTATATTTAGCCGACTTATCAATAACACACACACTTAACGAGCAGTGTACCCGGTCAGTATGAAGATAATGGTAAGTAGAGTGTCGATCACTAAGAGTGGAACGTATAATCTCGTTAATCTAATCAGTATTTTAATATCCTAACGCAAGGGGGTTTCAGCCTGAGAGACTGGCACAGTTTTGTTTGCAAGTAAATAATAAAATAAACAAATAGGCACGAATCAGCAAGTAGCACACACGTACACAGATAGATACTTGAGACAATAAGAGGGCTGTCCTTATAATTAAGTAGATTGTCACTTGTTTTATTGATAGCTTTATATGAAGTGTATGTAATTAACCCTTTCTCGTTGGTCCTATTCTCATCGGCGAGTAAACCCTTAATGACGACTTATGTCTAAAAGTTATTCCTAAGTGATCAATTTAGAAACAACCGTGGGAGCCACACCTTGTCCCGCAGTCGGGTGCCCGCAAGCCACTAATAAACACAGAGGTGGTCAATGCACTAATAAGTAGTAACCAAAGACATCAACATATAAACTTTAATTGATGGGAAAGCAAGTATTAAAGGGAGTGCAATCTTTCCGTTGTCACATTACACAAGCCACCAATCCTGATGAATTAAAGTTTGCTAAAACAATAAAACAAAACTACTTAATGAATTAAACACATGCAGCACCTTCTTACAGCTCTTGTATCTTCGATTTGGGTGTGTCTTGTGCTGCCTCTTGACTGAATTCGTCCTTCTCTTCTGTTCGCTTTAGGTTTTCGAACTTCCGAATCTGTCTCTCTTTTGTGTCTGGTCTACGGGGTATTTATAGTTTGTGTCTGAGGGAAGATGCGGCGCATCTACTTAAGTAGATGCGGCGCATGTACTTAACTTCGCGTGGGGTCCAAGATTATAATATTCAGGAATATTCGTACACCGCCAGAAGATGCGGCGTAACTCTTTATTAGATGCGGCGCATGTCCTCTTGTATCTTGGATCGTATCTGGTGATATCTTGATAGAGATGCGGCGCATGTTGATAGTGAGATGCGGCGCATCTGGAGCAGATTAGTCTTGATCTTCTTCATTTCAGTAGACTCTTCACTTTATGCACGTTTTGCTCCATTATTAGTCCAAAATAGCTAAGTTTCACCAAATGCTTGTTTTTACCTGAGAATTACAAAAGTAAACAATTAAGTATCAATCCTCATACATAATATAGTAAAACAAGTCAAATTAATAGGATAAATGATAGTAATAAAATGTACTTATTTGAGTTCATCAATATCCGTGCCTGGATATTTATAAACCCAAAAACAACATATATTTGGCATTATTAATTAGTTTTTGGTCTATTTATGGTCAAGAAAATGTATGTGTTTACACACATACCAGGTTGGCTCGGCATAGCCAAGGCGAACGTATACCATATGAAAACAGGCTGAGTGTCTGGGGATTAACACTCGCAGGCACCCCTTTCTAGCTAATGCCAGCTTGGCATGCTGCGATGTCATAGTTCGGTTAGATGAGGCTTAGCGTTTGCATAGCGGGATAGTGTGTTATTGCTGAATTGTTTGTTGAATATTGCTATGGTCCATATGTGTTATTTACTTTAAACCTATGAACTCACCAGCGTTAGCTGACTTTTAGCATGTTTTTCTCAGGAAACTGAGGTGTGTTTACTGATGGCAGGGCATGGCGATGGTCATAATAATTGTTGGAAATGTTTTTAGTATTGTGTTAACTCTGAAATTTGGACTGCTTTGTTTAATGGGCTACATTTTTAATTAAAATTGATTTTATGTAAGACAACATGACTTTGAACATGTAATGTATTTTAAAACGGATTTTCAATCCGTTCTCTATATCTTGTGTTTTTATTATCGATTTAGTAGCACCCAAAGTGTATGCTTCCGCAATATTATGATTTTGGGGGTGTTACAGGGAGGTTGGGTATTATGGAAGATTAAAGCTTCCTTTGTTAGAGAGAGAGTAGAGAGAGAAAATAAATGTGTGTTTTATTGATACAATGAAGATGAAAGTTTACACACTAATGACTCACCCTCCTAGTGTTTGTGCCTTACAAGATAACCAGTGTAATCCCGTAAATGTCGTTCCATTTTCGTGCTAGGAGCGATCCCAACATTGTGGGTTTTGAGTCGATCAATGCGAATGATGAAGATTTTCGCGGCCTTTGGGAGGAGATTGAAACCAAGCAACATTGAGGTGAGTTTCTTTTACTAGATTGTTATTTGTTTAAAGGAAATCGTTTGTGTATTCCTAAGACTTCACTTAGGAGTCAATTGATCAAAGAGGTGCATGCGGGAGGATTAAGTGCCCATTTAGGTCGTGATAAAACAACTATTGCTAGCATGGAGAGTCGATTTTATTGGCCTCAATTGAAGAGGGATGTTGGTTCTTTCGTAAGAAAGTGTGTTGTGTGTCAAGAAGGAAAAGGGTAAAGAACAAAATACGGGTCTTTATATGCCATTCCCCGTTCCCTAGAGCCCTTGGGTTGATATTTCTATGGATTTTGTGCTTGGACTTCCTTGGACCCAACGGGGAGTCGATTCCGTGTTTGTTGTTGTTGATAGGTTTTCCAAGATGGCGCATTTCATTCCTTGTAAGAAGACTTCGGATGCGGCGCATATTGCAAGGTTGTTCTTTCAAGAAGTTGTTCGGTTGCATGGAGTTCCAAAGTCAATTACTTTGGATTGGGAAAGTAAGTTTCTTGCTCACTTTTGGTTAACACTTTGGAGGCGTTTGGGCACATCATTGAATTTTAGTAGTACCGCTCATCCTCAAACGGATGGTCAAACCGAAGTGGTCAATCGTACATTGGGGAATATGATACGTTGTTGGTGTGGAGAAAAGCCTAAGCTTTGGGATGTTTCGTTAGCTCAAGCCGAGTTTTCTTACAATAGTGCGATTCATAGCTCAACGGGGTTTTCACCATTTGAGGTTGTTTACAAGACTTCACCAAGGAAAGTGGTGGATTTAGTTGATTTTCCAGGAAAGAAGAATGTTCAAGCAAATAAGATGGTGGAAGAGGTTCAAGCTACTCATGAAGTTGTTAGATCCAAGATTGTTGAATCTAATGCTAAGTATAAAGCCGCCGCAGATAAGCATCGTCGTGATAAGCATCGTCGTGTTAAGCTTGGCTGTGGTAAATAAGCAAAATAATTAAGTTGATAGTAAGAAAAGGTATGGTATGCTTATGCACAATAACTTCTGTTATAATTACAAGTTGGCATTTTAATATTTTATAGTGCTCCAGGCTCAGTTTTAGCAAACTTGTATGTTAATAGCAAGTATAATTGACAAAAAGTGTCACCTGAAACAATTTTATTGCAGTTTTGAGTTTATCTTCATGTTTACTTTCTTTCAACCTCATTACATTATAGCAATGTCGCTTGTTATTCGTTTCCTGCTTGTTATCTGACGCATAAAACTTAAACTTAACAACCGACTACCCAAAAAAAGAACTTGAACGGCCTGGTTTAGTTGTCTTCAAACTCCACTTTTCTACCAATATCGAAAAGGAGATGATTTGCATATACTTTATTTATTGATTTGCACACTTTAATTTTTTTAGCAAAACATGAGCTTAATACAACTATTTAAAAAGTGAGGTGGAGTATCCCAATAAAAAGTATATGTGCGCAAATCAACACATACTCTAATGAAGTACTGTAACTCAAACCAGGTTTCACGTAATTTGGAATTATAGACATCGAGTTTGTTTCGACGTACACCTTCTGGTAATTTGGAATTATAGACATCAAGTTTGTTTCGACCTACACCTTCTGGTAATTTGTAATTATAGACATCAAGTTCGTTTCGACCTACAACCGCCACAGAGAGACACTCTAGGGCCGGCCTTTGGCATAGGCAAGGTAGGCATGGGCCTAGGGCCCAACTTGTATAGGGGGCCCAAAAATTTGATCAAATCATCAAAGCAAGATGGGCCCAAAAAATTGGGATTTTTTTTTAATAAAAGATAAGAAGAAATTGGGATTTGTAGTTTAGGTTTCCAACACAATTTATCATATTTTATTTAGTTTCTTCGGCAACACAATTCCATTCATCCATTGTTCCAGACTTTCAGGTCTTCAGGTAATGTATGTTCCTTTGATTTAACATATTGAATAAGTGTAATGGTACAAAGAATGATTACCTTGTTATTTTTTTCACATAAATTGCTATGATTATTTCCCAATTTTCCCCATGAATTGCTATGAATTGATAAGTCTTTGAATCTTTGATACTGTAATTTTTATTTTGTATTCGGTGTTCACATCATATATATAATATATTGTGTAATTTATGTTTTGTACATGTGAGCTCTCAAGTGTTAGTCGATTAATTGAAAAATGAATTATGTGTTTCAGAAATTATGCCTCCTAAATATCCATCCGGTAGTCAAAAACGTAAAAAGAGAAAAGCGGAACAA
Organism: Artemisia tridentata subsp. tridentata; assembly: GCA_021014915.2. NCBI lineage: Eukaryota > Viridiplantae > Streptophyta > Magnoliopsida > Asterales > Asteraceae > Artemisia > Artemisia tridentata. Next base: position 394,095,209 of record CP139505.1, read on the forward strand.
GAGTTAGTAAAATCACAAGCGGGGGCTTTGAATAAATTTTTACAAAAACAGCCTCAAAGTTCTAATGTTAATGAAGAACATGTGGTTACTAATGTGGATGTTAATGTTATGGATGAAGATAATGTGGATGTGGATGGTAATGTGGATGAAGTACATGTGGATGGTAATGTTAATATGGATGCAGAAAATGAGGATGTTAATGCTAAAGTGGATGACGAAGATGCTAATGTGAATGAAAAAAATGCTAATGTGGATGAAGAAGATGCTAATGTGAATGCAAATATTGATATATTTGATCCAAGAAATTGGGATGGGCTTAATCCTAACATGCTAAATCTGTTGGTTACAAAAGGTCCAAAACGAGATTTGACTATTGTGGAAGGTCCACCAGATAATCTTGGAAGACGATTTAAGGCATCCATGTATACTAGAACTTTATCAAATAATGAGAGATGTGATAGACCATGGCTGGTATATTCGAAAGAGACTAACAAGTTATATTGTTTTTGTTGTAAACTTTTAAGACAAGGGCCCCCTAAAGGTGCGTTGGACAGTGAAGGTTATGCAGATTGGAAGAATGCTTATGTAAGACTTAAAGAACATGAAGTTGGCATTGAACATTTGAAGAATATGAATCAATGGGTTGAAATGCGTAAAAGATTGGAATGTAACGAAACAATTGACAAAGTAGCGTTTGAGCAATTCAAGAAAGAAAAAGATTATTGGAAAGAGGTCATTTTTAGAACTATTGCACTTGTGAAGTTCCTTGCTAAACATGGTTTAGCATTTCGCGGATCAAATGAGAAGTTGTATAAAAAAGGTAATGGAAATTTTTTGGGATTGATTGAAATGTTGGAAGAGTTTGACCCGATTATGAAAGAACATGTGAGGCGTATCATGAGTGACGAACTCCACATACATTATCTTGGGCACAATATACAAAATGAGTTGATACTTTTACTAGCTAATCAAGTTAAATTAGAAATCGTCAAGAAGATAAAGCAAGCAAAGTATTACTCTATCATTCTTGATTGCACCCCCGATACAAGTCATCAAGAACAAATGTCTCTGATTGTAAGGTATGTCGATATCAAAACTAACTCTGTTACAGTCGAGGAATCTTTTCTTGGTTTTTTGATTGTTGATGATACCTCTGGTAAAGGACTATTTGATGTTACACTTGAGGAATTAAAATGTCTTGGTCTTGATATCGATGATATGCGAGGTCAAGGCTATGACAATGGATCAAACATGAAGGGAAAACATCAAGGAGTTCAAAGGAGATTCTTAGATATAAATCCTAGGGCGTTTTATACTGCATGTGGTTGTCACAGTCTCAATCTTTCACTATGTGACATGGCTAACACGTGTTCTAAATCTAGAGAATTCTTTGGAATCATACAACGAATTTATACTATCTTTGTCAACTCTACGAAAAGATGGCAGATTTTAAAAGATAATGTTGAAGGATTGACTCTCAAGTCGTTGTCTGCCACTCGTTGGGAAAGTCATGTTGACAGTGTTAAGCCTATTAGATTTCAACTTGCAGATGTAAGGGAAGCATTGCTTGAAGTAGGGGAAACAGATAATGATCCTAAAACTCAAAGTGGTGCTAAGTCACTAGCAAATAATGAACTTGGTGATTTTGAATTTTTGGTATCAATTGTCGTTTGGTATGAAATACTAACAAAGGTGAATGTGGTGAGTAAAAGATTGCAATCAAAAGATATGGTTCTTGATGTTGCTATTGATGAAGTGAACAAGTTGATTGAATTCTTTAAGAAATATAGAGAAATGGGGCTATCTAATGCAATTGATGAAGCTAAACAAATTGCCATTGAAATGGGTGTTGATCCTATATTCCCACAAAGACATGTGATTCGTAGGAAAAAGCATTTTGATGAGACTTCAGTTGAAGAAGAGGTTTTGTTTTCACCCGAAGAGGATTTTAAAGTCAATTATTTCCTAATTATTGTAGATCAGGCACTTACTTCTCTTGAAAGAAGATTCGAACAGTACCAACATTATGAAAAATTGTTTGGTTTTTTGTTTCCAAAAAAGTTAAGGGAGCTTGGAGATAAAGATTTGAAGTCTCGTTGTCATCTTTTACAAGATGCATTGATGTATGAAGAAAAATCAGATATTGATGGTAATGAACTTTATATGGAGTTGAGGTTGTTTGAGACAATTTTACCAAGACATATTATCAGCCCGTTTGACGCTTTGGAAAATCTTAAGCATGTCGGTTTCTTTCCTAATGCCTTAATTGCATATAGAGTCTTGTTGACTATTCCGGTAACAGTGGCATCGGCAGAAAGAAGTTTCTCAAAACTGAAATTGTTGAAGTCTTACTTAAGATCCACTATGTCCCAAGAAAGACTTAACGGATTAGCAATGATCTCAATCGAGAATGATGTATTAGATGGCATGGATTACAAAGAGTTGATCGAGAACTTTGCTATGAAAAATTCGAGGAGAGCCTCACGTTTTCTTTGAATATGTAAGGTATATTTGTTTGCTATAATACTTTATTGAATTATTGTTATCACACTTATGTTTTATTATTTACTTTTATTTAATTTATCGACTTGAATTTTGGGGGCCTATTTTTTTCTTTTGCCTCGGGCCTCATTTTTTTAAAGCATTTTCGGAGACGGCCCTGACAACCGCCACAGAGAGACACTCTAGATGGCTAGATAAAATCTTTTGTCTCAGTCTCACTCCTGTATTTATAATAGAAGAAAACATTCTCGTCATTAATAGATCAATGTTTAGCATTGTGAGCTTATCAAATATTAGAAAAGCAATGGTCAAAATTTAAGGCGTGTAAAGGTTTAGTTAACTTTACATATTTAGTTCAAAAATAAAAAAGAAATTTAATATAAAATTATGAGCTTGTCAAATATTAAAAAAACCATTGCCAACTTTTGTTATTTGCAAACTTGTAAAACTTATATCATAAGCTTGCAAACAACAAAATTTGAAATAGGCTTTTAAGGAATTCAACATGCCTACTTCAAATTGGGTCCTTCCCTCCTTATTTATAACCACCTCTTACAAGCTTCTTTCCTTCACAATGCGATGTGGGATGGAAAAAGTCAAAACCCAATTGATTATAATTTATAAGCAATTTGTAGTACACTGGTTTATTTGAGTACATGTTTAGATATGTTATGATTGTGATACCCGCACTAGTTTTATGATGTTATACCGGCTGTTATGAAATGAAAGGTGCTTCAATCCGAACCCATGAGGTTTAAGCTAGACATATATGTGTGTCTAACGCATATTATCAAAGGCCGCGTTGGTTGTGGTTTACTAGCTGATAGAGTTACTTGAAGCTCTTTTATCCAAAAGTGAGTGATCATGTATAAGGAATGGATGGTGCTTGTGTTGGATTATGTGAGTTGGAATAGCCTAAATGCGACTAGAGGTGTGTGAGCCTATTGGGGGCACACACGTTAAACACTTAGAGTATGTTAAATTATTCGCGTAAACCAAAAAGACATGAAATGAACTAGACAAGATGCCTTACTTGTCCTAACCAATGTGGCCAGATTATGAAGGATCTAGAAGGGATCTTGGAGTGTCTAGATTCATTAGTGATAAGGAGGAAAGGAAGAGTTGTGATAAGGCTTAAAGTTGGAAGAGTTTTAAGCTTATCATAAATGTGTTTTAGCTTTATCATGAGTAAGAATTGAGAGGCTATATAAACCTCCCATCTCTGCACATGATAGACGAACACAATCTCACTAGAAAATACCCACGTGAAAAGTTCTTTTCTCCTGTCCACCGCTACTGTTTCAATCAGAGAGCTAAAGTTAGTTTTTTGGTTTGACTTTTTCAACCTTATTAAACTAGTATCCGAATACTACTTGTCCTATTATATTTAACAATTCGAACGTATACATATTCTTGTATTCGAATTGTTATTTGGTTGATACGTGACACTCGGCTAGCATTCCGGACATACTTGGTTGACGTGTTTGTGTGAGCAACTATAGAGGTAGTATTTATTTGCTACTTAGTTTCATTTGCGGGTGACTACAAGGGTTAGTTTTCGATTTATTTTTCTTGTCCCTTTTATTTGTTTTATGTGTTTATTATTTGTGTTAATTCTAATAGCCAAACTAGATCCAATAATCCGCTGCGTACTCGTAGTGTTAATTGGTTAACATATTAATAAATCCCAACAGTGGCATCACGAGTCAACTCGTTTGGTGTATTCTGGGTTACACAATTTCATAAACACGTTAAAAGGCTGCATGAAATCTAATTTAGTTATTTGTTTTATTTTTATTTTGACAACTATAATGCAATACTTGTCACTAATTAATAAAAAAAAAAAAAAAAATAACAACACACAAACAAAATTAATTAACGGTTAATTAGATACATAAAATAGCAAATTAATAGTTAATAAGTTTGCCATGTTATTTTATGTATGAATTCTGGCTATAAGACCTACGCAATCAATTTTTTGATGCATGTGGCGATCTAGGCACTTGATGAAAACCTAGTGAGGGTCTTATGGTTCTCCTTTTGGGGAAGACTCGCGAGAGAACTCGGATTTTATGTGTTTAATTAATGTCTTTGTTTATGTTTGTGATTCCTTATGTGCATAATTGTTATATGTTTTACACACCTAATTGCATGCAATATGGAATAATACATATGCGAAACCATGACATTAAAATGGTATTAATTTACACGCCTAAATATCATGCTCAATGTGACCTGCTATTTGATTCGTGGAAAATTGTTTTTTGTAAAATTAAGTTACCTAAATTATTGAAACAAGTTTTTCATGAAATTAAAAACTGGACACTATGGACACTTGGGAAGTACGGCTCACCCACTAGAACAAACTATAAGGGGGGTATAAGGCGGTGCGCACAGTCACACCTAAAGGATTTCCGGTCATTGCTTCGCGCTGACTTGGTCCTCCGCTTCCTTGCGAGTTCGATTGGAGCTACCGTGAACCATGATGATCACTACAGTGTCATTACTAAAAGTTTTTAAATAAAGTGTTACAAAGTTGTTTTGCATGCTTCTTTGTACACGATTTTACCACATTTATGTGTATACCCTATGTGTAAATTTTAAGTCTATGCCAGCCAACCAAGAACACGTGCTTTTGGCTTGACCTCTTTGGTCAGACCTTAGGGCCATTCCAAACCCATGGCAGATTTTGCTCATTGGTCAGACCTTTGGTGATATTTGCACGTTCTTGCTTGGTCGACTTATTTCGAGTATGCTTGGTCAGACCTTGGACCCGAGGCATAAGATGAGACTAAACATGCTCATGACATTACTACTTGTCTACTAATGTCTTGATCAGTCTCATAAATCTAAGAGTTGCATTTTATGCAATTAACGCTCGTCGCTTACCTCTTGCCCCACAAGTTTACACATTGGTCAGACCTTTGGTAATAAGTGGGAGGTCAAGTTGGATCTTAGTCTTAATTAGTAATTAAATTGGGTAGTTAATTCTATTAAGAATTTAATTATTGAAAATACTAATTATTTGAACTTTTTAATTGTAGATGACTACCTCAGTCGGAAACAATTCGGTACTCAGGAGTTTCTTTGAGAAACAAAAACTCACTGGACCTAACTTCATTGACTGGTATCGCCAGCTTCGCATTATCCTGTCAGCTGAAGATAAGGAAAATTACTTGGAGCATCCTATTCCTGCTGCACCTGTTGCAACTCCTGGACACCCAGTCCCTCCTGAGGCTTTGGCAGCTCACACTGCTTGGGTCAAGGGATCAAAGGACATTGCTGCCTTCATGCTTATGACCATGGACTTAGAAATCCAACGGAATCTAACTCACCTTGGTGCATATGACATGCTACAGGAGTTAAAAACTATGTTTGCTCAACAGGCAGAACAGGAACTTCTTCAAACCGCGAGGGAATTTCACTCGTGCAAGCAAGAAGAAGGTCAATCTGTAAGCTCATATGTTCTAAAGATGAAGAGCTACATTGACAACTTGGAGCGTCTCGGTCATCCCGTCACTTTGAACCTTGGAGTAAGCCTAATCTTGATTGGACTCTCTAAGGAGTATGACAGCTTTGTGCAGAACTATAACATGCACAGCATGGGGAAGACTGTGAATGAATTACATGCTATGCTTAAACAACATGAGCAAACGCTACCCAAGAAAGATGCTGCACCTGCACTTCATACTATACGTGCAGGAAAGGTCCAGAAAAACCAAGGTAAAAAACCGTTCAAGGCTGCTAAGGGGAATCAAGGGAACGGAAAGTACAAGTTGGCTTATGCTCCTGAGCATAAACCATCTTATGCTTCCAAGCCTAAGAAAACTCCACCACCCAAGAAGGATAACCCTGCAAAGGACGCGACCTGTCACCAATGTGGTGAAATAGGTCATTGGAGAAGGAATTGTCCCGTGTATCTCGCCGAGTTGATGAAAAAGAAGAAGCTATCTCAAGGAGCTAGCACTTCAGGTATTTTCACCATAGAACTCTATTCTTTTCCTAGTAAATCTTGGGTTTATGACACGGGTTGTGGTACTCACATCTGTAATACTACTCAGGGTCTCAGGGGAAGTAGGAAGCTGAAGCCAGGAGCTTTAAGTCTGTACGTGGGCAATGGTCAACGGGCAGGAGTTGAAGCTATTGGAAGTTATCATTTATGTCTCCCTAGTGGATTAGTAGTTGTTTTAAACAATTGTCATTATGCTCCCTCTATTACTAGAGGAATTATTTCAGTTTCATGTTTGTTTGACGATGGTTTTGTTAATCGTTTTGAATTGAATAATACAATTTCAGTTTCTAGGAATAATGTGGTTTATTTTAGTGCTATCCCAAGGGATGGTATTTTTGAAATTGATATGTCTTGTTCTGAAACAAATGATAGTTCTATGTTTGCTGTTAGCAATAAAAGAGCCAATCTAACCTTGGACTCTACTCTCTTGTGGCATTGTCGTCTTGGACACATTAGCAAGAAACGCATGGAGAAGTTGCAACATGATGGACTTCTCAACTCAACTGACATCAAGTCATTTGAAAAGTGTGTTTCCTGCATGTCTGGTAAGATGGCAAGAAAACCCTATTCACATCAAGTGGAAAGGGCTAAGGATCTACTTGGACTAATACACACTGATGTATGTGGCCCATTTAGAACTGTGTCAAGACAAGGAGCAAGCTACTTCGTCACTTTTACTGATGACTATAGTCGGTATGGTTATGTTTACCTGCTGAAACATAAACATGAAGTGTTTGAAACATTTAAAGTGTTTCAAAAGGAAGTAGAAAACCAACTCGGGAAGACCATTAAATCACTACGCTCGGATCGTGGAGGTGAATATATGAGTCAAGAGTTTTTGGATCATCTTAAGGAGCATGGGATTATTGCCCATCGAACTCCTCCTTACACGCCACAACATAATGGTGTGTCTGAGAGGAGAAATCGAACACTGCTAGACATGGTTCGCTCCATGATGAGTCAAACTACTCTTCCAAAGTCCTTTTGGGATTATGCCCTTGAGTCTGCTGCACGCATTCTCAACATGGTTCCAACTAAGAAGGTTGATAAGACACCATACGAAGTATGGCATGGGCAAGCCCCTAAGTTGTCTTACTTAAAAGTATGGGGTTGTGAGGCACTTGTTAAGCGTGATACACTTACCAAACCTGACAAACTGGAACCCAGATCTATTAAGTGTATCTTTATAGGATACCCAAAGGAAACAATGGGATATTCTTTCTATCTTCCATCCGAGAACAAGGTATTTGTTGCTCGGAATGCTGAATTCTTTGAGAAAAATCTCTTGGATCATGAAGCAAGTGGGAGTCTAGAAGATCTTGAAATAATTCAAGAAGAAGATACAAATCCTTCTGTAGACACTAGCTTAAATCATAATGAGGATGATCAAGAAATTGATGAACCTCAAAGTGATATCAATCCCATTCGTAAGTCCGCTAGGACACGCCGTGCCCCAGATCGAATGTGTTTATACGTCGATGCTGAGGAGCATGAATTGGGGGATCTTGGTGAACCCAATAACTATAAAGCTGCATTGTTGGATCCTGAATCCAATAAATGGCTTGATGCAATGAATGTGGAAATGCAATCCATGAAAGACAACGAAGTCTGGGACTTAGTTGATCTTCCTCCTAACGGTAGAACCGTTGGTAGCAAATGGCTCTTCAAAAAGAAGACTGACATGGATGGTGCAGTACACACCTTTAAAGCTCGTCTCGTAGCAAAGGGCTTCACTCAAACCTACGGGGTTGATTATTGATGCGCGTGATGTGTCGTTGCGGTTTAGCAGTTTTAATGCCTACTCAAGTTTTAAATTTATATTTAGCCGACTTATCAATAACACACACACTTAACGAGCAGTGTACCCGGTCAGTATGAAGATAATGGTAAGTAGAGTGTCGATCACTAAGAGTGGAACGTATAATCTCGTTAATCTAATCAGTATTTTAATATCCTAACGCAAGGGGGTTTCAGCCTGAGAGACTGGCACAGTTTTGTTTGCAATTAAATAGTAAAATAAACAAATAGGCACGAATCAGCAAGTAGCACACACGTACACAGATAGATACTTGAGACAATAAGAGGGCTGTCCTTATGATTAAGTAGATTGTCACTTGTTTTATTGATAGCTTTATATGAAGTGTATGTAATTAACCCTTCTCGTTGGTCCTATTCTCATCGGCGAGTAAACCCTTAATGACGACTTATGTCTAAAAGTTATTCCTAAGTGATCAATTTAGAAACAACCGTGGGAGCCACACCTTGTCCCGCAGTCGGGTGCCCGCAAGCCACTAATAAACACAGAGGTGGTCAATGCACTAATAAGTAGTAACCAAAGACATCAACATATAAACTTTAATTGATGGGAAAGCAAGTATTAAAGGGAGTGCAATCTTTCCGTTGTCACATTACACAAGCCACCAATCCTGATGAATTAAAGTTTGCTAAAACAATAAAACAAAACTACTTAATGAATTAAATACATGCAGCACCTTCTTACAGCTCTTGTATCTTCGATTTGGGTGTGTCTTGTGCTGCCTTCTTGACTGAATTCGTCCTTCTCTTCTGTTCGGTCTTTAGGTTTTCGAACTTCCGAATCTGTGTTACTCCCAATGTGTCTGGTCTACGGGGTATTTATAGTTTGTGTCTGAGGGAAGATGCGGCGCATCTACTTAAGTAGATGCGGCGCATGTACTTAACTTCGCGTGGGGTCCAAGATTATAATATTCAGGAATATTCGTACACCGCCAGAAGATGCGGCGTAACTCTTTATTAGATGCGGCGCATGTCCTCTTGTATCTTGGATCGTATCTGGTGATATCTTGATAGAGATGCGGCGCATGTTGATAGTGAGATGCGGCGCATCTGGAACAGAATTGACTTGATCTTGTCCATGTCAGTAGACTTCCACTTTATGCACGTTTTGCTCCATTATTAGTCCAAAATCGCCAAGTTTCACCAAATGCTTGTTTTTACCTGAGAATTACAAAAGTAAACGATTAAGTATCAATCCTCATACATAATATAGTAAAACAAGTCAAATTAATAGGATAAATGATAGTAATAAAATGTACTTATTTGAGTTCATCAAATATCCCCCCACTTGAACTTTACTTGTCCCCAAGTAAACCTTAGATTAAATCTCATGAAAATGTATCCTAAAAGAAGTTAGGATTTATTTTTATATTTAAGCATGTATTCGTTTATTTCGTAATCACACAACTAAACACTTAACGAATTAGAAGTAAAATAAAATAAGTCGATAAAAGCAAATCTAATCGTTTAACTGTCCAGTCGCGACGAATATTCTATCATAGGCTTGGCAAGTATACACATCTCCACCACTAAAGCTAAGGAATAACAAGTCTAAAGCGGTAAAAAGGGTTTTTAGGCTTAAGGGTTAATTATTCTTATTTACACTATCGATCTCAAATTCCAGAAAAGGCGACAAAATCACAAATACATGATCGAATCCACGAACACGATACTTGCAATTGCTCAAATCCTTAACTCGAATAGGCTAAAGATAGGTCCAAACTTCACCAATAATAATATATCAAAAAGGGCGACAAAATCATAAATACATAGCCGAATCCACGACTACGATACTTAAGATTGCTCAAATCCCTAATCTCAATAAATCAAAGGTTTGGTTGGATAAAGAACAATACAGGGTATGGATAACATTTAGGATATAAATTGGTGTAAAAATAAAAATAAACAAAACGAATAAATTAAAATCCTAAGTGTGGTTAATCACTATCCCAACCATCCCATGAATAAGACTCATATCATTGAATAACTCACGCTTTAACACTTGAAACACACGCTTTAGGTAGACACGAATTATACTCAACAAAACCTTAATCAAAGAATAATCCTTAATTGGCATTCCCATAACTGCCAATTCCCATTCAATCCATAGGTATAATACAACAAATAGTGGCCATATGAACCACTTACATAACTCTACATTGTTGGCTTAAAATAAACATCCAACTCTTTTTTCTTTCTTTTTCTTTTCTCATTTTTTCGATTTTTTTTTTTTTTTTTTTTTTTTTTTTTTTTTTTTTTTTTTTTTTTTTTTTTTTTTTTTAACTTGAAACATAAACATAGATGTGTAAAATTTCACCACATCACTATAACTTTCTTTCCGGATAATTTTTCCATACTTTTCATAACTTCAGAAATAATGGGAAATAGTGAAAGTAGTAAACACACGAAAAATAAACTCTAAAATATACAATATTTACTTTCACTCCAATTGCATTGTGCAATTTCCCGACCTAACCATATATAATGAATTACGCACGCGAACACAGGTAATGTAAGGAAACACACTCTGCCTATAGCAATTAACCAACCACGGATTCTAATCTACAGGGTAGGCTAAGGTTTAAGGTGTAACGAAACATTTTAAACATAGGTGTAAGAAACGAAAGGAATGGCTCTGAGTGTTTTTCTAGGGGTATCTTACTCTAAAAGTGAGAGTAACAAAAGGTTTTATACGGGGGTTAACTAACCAGTGTAGTTAGCTAATAACACATAACATATAAAGGCTTTTTGGGTGTAATCCTAGAATTTTACCAAGTTAGACAAGTCATTCCAATTAAATAAATAATACTCATTATGGTGGTCTCGAATAGTATACAAGCCAAGTTCTAAAGTTTACAAGTCACCGGCACACTCATAGATTTGTGAATTTTGGAAAATCACAATTTTTGAAAATAATGTCATGTGTGCAGTTATGCAACTTAGATCTTAAACAAAAACATGCTAAAAAATTTTTAAGTTTGATATATTAAGCACATTTTAAGCATAATTTTTGAAAAAGTTTAGGACAAGTAAGTGTTAAGTGTTCTAATTCTCCTATCCCCCCACTTAAGTTAAACAACGTCCTCGTTGTTTGTATAAAAGGTTAAAAACTGGAAATAAAAGAATTAGAACGGAAAAACTCCCCTGAGATTTGCTCGGTATGATCCTCCATTAGTATATGAGCAAAAATCATCTTTCTTGTGGATTAGAACGTTAAAGCTTCATACTTGATGTATCCACAGGAAATTCAGGAAACTATAATACCACCAACACTTTAAAACACACCTAAGATAAGAAAGGTTCAACTTGCATAATACATTAGTAGTTAGGTAAAAATAAAACTTAAAAATTAAAACTGAAAATCATCAGGTCAGTCGATGCGCCGTATCCTATTGAAGAAGATACGCCGTATCGAGCCTGGAATAAATACGGATCAGAATAAAGATGCGCCGCATCCTTAACCAGGGATGCGCCGCATTAAAATAACTGATAAAAAGTTTTAAAGTCGAAAATAAAAATGCAGAAAAATAAAATAAGATATGACCATTGCAGAGGATGCGTCGCATCTCAGGACTGAGATGCGCCGTATCTTCGTGCGGCCTGGACTGACTCGACACAGAAAACAGAATAATAAAAGATAAATCCGGGTTGTCTCCCGGTCAGCACTTGTCTTTATTCCAGAGTCTTCAAGTTAGACTCACGTTCAGCTCTTTAGTATCGATCATTGAAGGAGTCGGAAACATCACGCTCCTTCATCCCCAATTTAGTAATATTGAACACTCCTTGCTCGTCCTTAATTTCCACGCCGTTTTTCTTTAATATCTGTATAAACAAAGTCCTGTCCCTTTCGGGCAGAGATGACAAAATGATAGTCGGGAAATTCTTATTATCATACAGGCACAAATAAGCAAGGTGGGGTGGTAGTTCAATAAACACATCATGATTCAAATTCGTTTTCTCAACTATTCTCCTACGTTTATTAATTACTACACAATCATACCACTCATCATCAGAATCACTAACAACATCGCGTCTAAGTTCGGTAGGTACATTAAGGTCAATGAATTCCTCAAAGTTTTCATGATTAGGATTAGTTGAGTTGTTTTGAATCAATGTTTCTCCCATAAGTCTAGCTTCAAGATCGAGGTCCATACGCTCCCTTAATCCTAGCACATAAACACCTCTAATAATGCTTTTAACCGGATCTTGGCACTTGTAGACTAGTTTATTATTCCCTACCCTTAATGAAATTTTTCTCTTAAACACATCAATCTTAGCATGGGCAGTAGACAAGAAAGGTCTTCCGAGGATTAAAGGAATCTTAACATCCTCGGGCATGTCTAGTATAACAAAGTCTACGGGAAAAATAAATTGCTCAATCTTAACTAGCACATTATTAGCAATCCCATCAGGTCGTTTTACTGTTTTATCAGCCAATTCAATAAGTAATTTAGTTGGTGCTAATTTTCCTAGTCCTAGGGTAGCGAATGTCTTAAGAGGCATAACACTAACACTAGCTCCTAAGTCAGCCAACACATTATTGAAAGATATATTATTAATAGAACAAGGTAGAGTAAAACTTCCTGGGTCTCTTTCTTTATGAGGCAAGGCATTTGAATCGGTTGCAGGGCTCTCTTCTTTCATGGTTGCCTTGATTTCCTCTTCAATCTTTGTCTTTTCTTTTAGTAGTCTCCTTAAGCTGATCGAAGAATTAAAGAAAAATTTGGGTCTTGCACCATCATCACCATTCATCGATCTTCTAGGTATATTAGGAGTGACTTCTTCAGTGGTGCTTATGGCCTTGACATGATCTCTTGGATTTGTTTCAGTCGAGCTCGGTAAGCTTCCATATCCCCTTTCTTGAAGAACTTTGCTCATTTGACCAATTTGTTGTTCTAATGCTTTGATCGAAGCTCCTTGATTTCTTGTAGTAGTGTCCGTTGAGGCTCGAATTTCCTTGATCATAGCAGTATTCTCTTCATGTCTTTTAGCAGCATCGGCCATAATTTGCTTTAAAGTATCATCTAAAGTCTGCCTCCTCTCTTGATAAGCGGGATTGAAGTTGTTCTTTTGATAGAATTCCGGACTAGCTTCCCTAAATCTTGCTGAAGGTCGGAATGGTTGTCCAAATTGGGTGTAATAAGCTTCTTCAAACGTCTCACTTTCATTCTTGCTCGGGCAATCCTTAGTGTAGTGCGGTCCTTCACACTTTTCACATCCAACTTGGGCAGCATATGCTCTTTCATCGCGCTTCTTCATTTCTCTACTAATTTTATCCAATTGAGCTTGAATAGCAGCAATCCCGTCAAAATTAGTGCTGCTCTTAGATCTAGTAGAGGTCCCATCGTGCCATTTCTGAGAATGATCAGCAGCTTCTTGGATCGCTTTCCTAGCATTAGTTGCACTCATCTGAGGTACAGCTCCCTTAGCATCCAAAATCTGTCTTGTAGGCACGTCCAATCCCTGATAAAACAATATTATTTCCTGCATAGGGGTTAGATAGTGTTGAGGACATTTTATCAATAAATCTTTAAATCGTTCCCAAGCTTGATAAAGGGTTTCATCAGGCTCTTGCTTGAAACTATTGATAGCCTCCATCTTCTTAGCAGTCTTAGCAGGTGGACAATATCTCTTCAGGAATTTGCTTTTCAAACCTTCCCACGTAGTGATTGAACTAGCAGGTTCATTCCTTAGCCACTTGTTAGCAGCTCCTTTTAGTGAGATTGGGAAGATTCTTAGCATGAGTTGATCGGTATTGACACTTTCTGTAGTAAACAAATCTGCAATCTCCAGGACCTTTTCGACATGCTCATTAGCATCCTCTTGTTCCGTCCCACTGAAAGCATTCTCTCTTAGTTCTTTGAGAAATTGTCCCTTCAACTCAAATTTTGACTTGTCATCAAACTTAGGTCTAGCAACTCCTGAAGTGTAATCAGCACGGGTATTGTTCATGTATTCCTCCATAGTAGTGTTTTCGCCCATTGTTTCTGTTTCAACTTCCTCTTTCTCTTCAGAAAAATAATCAAGCTCGAGTGAACTTGAAAGATCAAAGCTTCTTGTGTTGAAAAGCCTTTTAAGTGAATGTAAGGCTCGTTCGGGATCTTCGAAAGGTTGAATCAAGTTCTTCGTAGAACTCCTGGTCATGCACTTCCTGAAATCAACACAAAAATATCAGTAGGGTATGCTCGAGAAAGTAGTATATCAGATAATTAATAACGAAAACGGAATACGAAAAATTAAAGTTACTGATATCTGCAGACGATGCGCCGTATCCAAAGAGTTGGATACGCCGTATCTTATGATCGTTAAAATTAAATCAGACTTTAGAAAATAGATACGCCGCTTAGAATTTATGAATGCGCCGTATCGAATTAATCAATCAAAAATCAATTTATCTAATTAAGATTAAATGCGTCGTATTAACGAAAGTTAATGCGCCGTATTTTCGTTACGTTTAAAAATAAAAGATTTTTGATTCAGTAAGATGCGCCGTATCGACGGAAATCGATACGCCGTATTTGTTTAATAATTCGCAAACTGTTTTTAATTAAAATAATAGATACGCCGTATCTTCAAAAGAAGATGCGTCGTATGGCGTTAACGTTTTAGAAAAGTTTTTATCAAAAACAGATACGCCGTATCTACAAAAGCAGATGCGTCGTATTACTTTATCGCTTAGAAAAATTTTCTTATTAAAAACAGATACGCCGTATCTTGGGGAAAAGATGCGTCGTATCGAATTAATTAAACGCGTTGTATTAAAAAAAATTAAACGCAATACGCCGTATCTGAGAGATCAGATGCGCCGTATCGTTTGATTTAGCACAGTACAACGATAGCAGAACAGAAAAATACGAAAAATAAAAATAAAAATTAAACACACCAAACAAAAAATAAAACACACAAAATAAAAACAAAAGCAAACAAATAACACACAATACAACAAATATGCAAAATAGTACAATGATGCAATTAATCTAATAAAAAGAAAAACCTAATTAAAATACTAATCAAATTAACAGAAAATAACAATTCACTCCCCGGCAGCGGCGCCAAAAACTTGATGCGCGTGATGTGTCGTTGCGGTTTAGCAGTTTTAATGCCTACTCAAGTTTTAAATTTATATTTAGCCGACTTATCAATAACACACACACTTAACGAGCAGTGTACCCGGTCAGTATGAAGATAATGGTAAGTAGAGTGTCGATCACTAAGAGTGGAACGTATAATCTCGTTAATCTAATCAGTATTTTAATATCCTAACGCAAGGGGGTTTCAGCCTGAGAGACTGGCACAGTTTTGTTTGCAATTAAATAGTAAAATAAACAAATAGGCACGAATCAGCAAGTAGCACACACGTACACAGATAGATACTTGAGACAATAAGAGGGCTGTCCTTATGATTAAGTAGATTGTCACTTGTTTTATTGATAGCTTTATATGAAGTGTATGTAATTAACCCTTTCTCGTTGGTCCTATTCTCATCGGCGAGTAAACCCTTAATGACGACTTATGTCTAAAAGTTATTCCTAAGTGATCAATTTAGAAACAACCGTGGGAGCCACACCTTGTCCCGCAGTCGGGTGCCCGCAAGCCACTAATAAACACAGAGGTGGTCAATGCACTAATAAGTAGTAACCAAAGACATCAACATATAAACTTTAATTGATGGGAAAGCAAGTATTAAAGGGAGTGCAATCTTTCCGTTGTCACATTACACAAGCCACCAATCCTGATGAATTAAAGTTTGCTAAAACAATAAAACAAAACTACTTAATGAATTAAATACATGCAGCACCTTCTTACAGCTCTTGTATCTTCGATTTGGGTGTGTCTTGTGCTGCCTTCTTGACTGAATTCGTCCTTCTCTTCTGTTCGGTCTTTAGGTTTTCGAACTTCCGAATCTGTGTTACTCCCAATGTGTCTGGTCTACGGGGTATTTATAGTTTGTGTCTGAGGGAAGATGCGGCGCATCTACTTAAGTAGATGCGGCGCATGTACTTAACTTCGCGTGGGGTCCAAGATTATAATATTCAGGAATATTCGTACACCGCCAGAAGATGCGGCGTAACTCTTTATTAGATGCGGCGCATGTCCTCTTGTATCTTGGATCGTATCTGGTGATATCTTGATAGAGATGCGGCGCATGTTGATAGTGAGATGCGGCGCATCTGGAACAGAATTGACTTGATCTTGTCCATGTCAGTAGACTTCCACTTTATGCACGTTTTGCTCCATTATTAGTCCAAAATCGCCAAGTTTCACCAAATGCTTGTTTTTACCTGAGAATTACAAAAGTAAACGATTAAGTATCAATCCTCATACATAATATAGTAAAACAAGTCAAATTAATAGGATAAATGATAGTAATAAAATGTACTTATTTGAGTTCATCAAACCTACGGGGTTGATTATGAAGAGACCTTTTCTCCTGTTGCAGACATTAGAGCTATAAGGATTCTCATAGCCATAGCTGCATTCTATGACTATGAGATTTGGCAAATGGATGTCAAAACCGCATTCCTCAATGGACATCTTTCCGAAGAAGTCTATATGGTGCAACCTGAAGGTTTTGTTAATCCAAAATATCCTAACCGAGTATGCAAGCTCAAGCGTTCCATTTATGGACTTAAGCAAGCATCTAGGCAATGGAATAAACGTTTTGATGATGAGATTAAGAAATTCGGTTTCACTCAAAATCAAGATGAGCCATGTGTATATAAGAAAGCTAGTGGGAGTTATGTCACTTTCCTAATTCTATATGTTGATGACATATTACTTATGGGAAACAATATTCCAATGTTAAAAGATGTTAAATCCTATCTTGGAAAATGTTTTGCCATGAAAGATCTAGGAGAAGCGGCATATATTCTTGGAATCAAGATCTATAGAGATAGATCAAGACGGTTAATTGGTTTATGTCAAAGTGCTTACATTGAGAAAATATTGAAGAAATATTTCATGGAGAATTCCAAACGAGGAACTATCCCAATGCAAGAAAAGCTTAAATTGAGTAAATCACAAGGTGCTGAGACACCTGCTGAAAAAGAGCGCATGCAAAGAGTTCCTTATGCCTCGGCTATAGGATCAATTATGTATGCTGTGAGATGTACTCGTCCTGATGTTGCGTTCTCTCAGAACATAACAAGCCGATTTCAACAGAATCCAGGGGATATTCACTGGACTGCTGTTAAGAATATTCTTAAGTATTTACGCAATACTAAGGATATGTTTCTGGTGTACGGAGGTGATATGAAACAAGAGCTCAGGGTTTCTTGCTACACTGATGCTGGATATCTGACAGATGCTGATGACCTAAAATCTCAGACTGGATATGTATTCGTTTTGAATGGAGGTGCTGTTGACTGGAAAAGCACGAAGCAAAGTATTTATGCTACTTCATCTACAGAAGCTGAGTATATAGCTGCTTATGATGCATCTAAAGAGGCTGTATGGATTCGAAAATTCATTTTTGGGCTTGGCATTGTTCCCACAATTGAAGAACCCATAGATATGTATTGTGATAATACTGGAGCCATTACTATAGCAAATGAAAGTGGACTCACCAAGGGTGCTAGACATTACCGTGTAAAAGTTCATTATCTTCGAGAGACCATTGAGATGGGTGACGTGAAGATATTAAAAGTTCACACAGATGACAATCTAGCTGATCCATTTACGAAGGCTTTAGCGTATCCTAAGCATTCTGAGTTGACTAGAAATATTGGTTTGATACCAGCTAGTAGTCTCATGTAAATCTGTGTGTTTAATTAGTATTTGAATAATTTGGAATTGTAAGGCAGTTTTATTTTCTGATAAATAAAGATACGAGGTATTTGTTATTTTATTCATATAACCTGTTTTTCCATATTTGCATGTTTAATCCATGAAATGATTCATCATTCTAAATATGTCCATTGTCGGTTAACAATATGGGAATATTGTTATGCAAGGCAAATGTGAGTGTTGGTTATATTCTATGAGAATGTGGACTGTTCCAGCCAAACTCATATGTATTCACAAGGGATGCATATTGGATACCCCAACTTTAAAACATTTACTTTTGGATCCTTGTCATGAGTAAAATGTTGAAATGGTTTGTTAAGTCATCCTTAGACTTGAGATACAAGCAAGTTCTGTTATGTGTGGATATCACTTTTGTAATTATATGCCAAACGCTGTCCTGAATAAGGTAGTTATAAAAGCTATTTTTCGGAGTGATGTGAAGCAGCATCCACAACACTTGTAGTCAACAAAGGATTTGTTACTCCACTTGATATGTGCAGAAGGATACCATGGGCCCTCTCCAGAATTAATCAGATAACTGTTCGGCCGAACCCAAAGGGTAATGCAAGATGATTCTTGATTACATTTGGTATATCTAAATTAAATTCTATAACGAGAATCTAAATGGTTAAACTATATGGAATGAGTTAGGATCCATATCCATGGTTTGACGGTATCTATAACGAAAGGATGATAAAAGCAAGACATAAATGACCATGCTACTGAGAATGATTTATGAAACTATATCTCAGACACCTTTAGTTTAAATAGCGAGTGAGAGCGTTGCTAGACGTTTCCGTCGTTGGTATTTGTGCTATCTGCTACTCCAACTCTCAAGTGGGAGCTGTTGGATTATGTGAGTTGGAATAGCCTAAATGCGACTAGAGGTGTGTGAGCCTATTGGGGGCACACACGTTAAACACTTAGAGTATGTTAAATTATTCGCGTAAACCAAAAAGACATGAAATGAACTAGACAAGATGCCTTACTTGTCCTAACCAATGTGGCCAGATTATGAAGGATCTAGAAGGGATCTTGGAGTGTCTAGATTCATTAGTGATAAGGAGGAAAGGAAGAGTTGTGATAAGGCTTAAAGTTGGAAGAGTTTTAAGCTTATCATAAATGTGTTTTAGCTTTATCATGAGTAAGAATTGAGAGGCTATATAAACCTCCCATCTCTGCACATGATAGACGAACACTATCTCACTAGAAAATACCCACGTGAAAAGTTCTTTTCTCCTGTCCACCGCTACTGTTTCAATCAGAGAGCTAAAGTTAGTTTTTTGGTTTGACTTTTTCAACCTTATTAAACTAGTATCCGAATACTACTTGTCCTATTATATTTAACAATTCGAACGTATACATATTCTTGTATTCGAATTGTTATTTGGTTGATACGTGACACTCGGCTAGCATTCCGGACATACTTGGTTGACGTGTTTGTGTGAGCAACTATAGAGGTAGTATTTATTTGCTACTTAGTTTCATTTGCGGGTGACTACAAGGGTTAGTTTTCGATTTATTTTTCTTGTCCCTTTTATTTGTTTTATGTGTTTATTATTTGTGTTAATTCTAATAGCCAAACTAGATCCAATAATCCGCTGCGTACTCGTAGTGTTAATTGGTTAACATATTAATAAATCCCAACAGCTTGTACTTCATGAGTTGATTATCAAATGGTTGAAGACTTGGAGTTATGAGTTATGTTGGTCGTGGAGAGGTGCTTTCTATTCAAGGTGAATTGTGTGGCAACCTGTGGCCGCGGTAGTTAAGGTAAGATGTGTTTAATTTTGCAGGTGTTGGTGAGAATTGATTAACATGAGGTTTTATGTTTACATGTATGTGTGTTAATTTATGATGTTCAAATTAGTGATCTGTTGATGTTTTAGACTAACGATGGGATTGATGCTGATACACGATAATAAATGAGCATATGTGACTATTTTTGTTGCTTCATATCTACTAATCTTGGTATTGTGTAGGTGTCATAAGTGTTGAGAGGAGATTGGCTGGTTGGGACGGAATGGGAAGCTGGGTTGGTCTCGTACACCCACAGTCCTTTTCGCAAGTGGTTTACGAGCAAAAACAAGATGTCGGGAAAATAAAGTAGACTGGCTAACTGGAGAAACACGGCGTCAAACTTTAATAAAACAATGAGCAAAATTCCCTGTATACGATCTTATAGTGCTCAAATAACAAGCTTGTAGGCAAGGAAAAGTTGTCCATAGGCTTTTAGAAAGTTAGACATGGTTACTCTGAATAGTAGATTAGTATCCTTGGCTTCCTATTTATAACCATCTCCCACATGCTACTTTCCTTCTCAAAGCAAAGTGGGATGCTCAAAAGTCAAAAGTCAAAACCCAATTTATGCAAATTGTAGTACTCTGGTATATTTGAATTTATCTTGACTATAGTGAGTACATATTCAGATAAACTAAACACTGATTACTGAATCTTATGATGTTATACTTAGCAGTTAGCACTTGTTTTATTTCCCATAGTTGTATACTTGTATGATTGTTTTATAATTATCTTAAGTAATTGCAACATTTTGAAATGCAAGTTACTGACGTCAATTTCAGTTGATATATATGTTCCATATAAAAGATATTTGAAGCAATCAAATATATGAATTATAAAACTTATAAATTCACACGTACTCATAGTTTGAAACATGTGTGTGCCAAGCAATATAATTTGTTAACTATTAATACATTTAACTGTATGTAAAAAAAAAAATTTATTCACCTAAGCAAAAACAAAAAGTAAATTACTAAATTGAAAAAGTCTGAAACATCTGTTATTAATTTGTAACATTAACAATTTATATTTGTGTCGGGTCAAGGTTTTGTAACTTTAGGTTTAAAATTGTAGGCTTTCTGCTGCTCACAAAAATATATAACTCAAATCATAAGCTTGCAAGCAATAGAAAAAGGCATAGGCTAATAAAAGAATTCAACAAACCCAACTTTAATCATATCATTCCCTCCTTATTTAGACCATCTCCAACAGTTTCTGGTTCAAACCAGCCACATCACTGCCACATCAGCTTTCTTAAAAACCACATTTTTTACTCCAACAATACATCTTCTTAAACCATCTTTACATTTCCACATCATCACTTACTTTTACATTTATTTTAAATAAGAATTACACTCTTAGTGTGTAAATGTGATGGTGGGGCCCAATTGGGGTGGTTTTTGGTGGTTTGATTTTTCAAACTAAGCTTGGTACAAACCAATGCTCCAATGGTTTACTTGGTTTTTGGATTGGTTTGAACCAACAAAAACAACCCTTGGAGATGGTCTTATAACTACCTCCCACAAGGTACTTTCCCTCACAAGGCGATGTGGGATGCCAAAATTCAAAACCCAATTGATTTTAACCATTTTGAATTTTTTCAAGTTAGACATATATGTGTCTAACACATATCATTGAATTTTTTCCAAAAGTGAGTGATCATGCATAAGGAATGGATGGTGCTTGTACTTCAAGGGTTGATTGTCAAATGGTTTAAGAGTTGGAGTTATGTGTTGAAGGCGCGGCTTCGTGGTTTTCTTTTCAAGGTTTTGTGTGGCAACAGGTGGTCACGGTAGCTAAGGTGTGTACGTTTAAGGTGTGCTTTTATTTTGCAGGTGTTGGTGAGAATTGATTAATATGAAGATCTATTTTAATTTTTAACTTGTATGTGTGTTTATTTATGATGTTCAAGTTAGTGATTTTGTACATGTTTTGGACTAATGATGGGATTGATGCTTGATACATGATATGAATATTTTTGTTGCTCCATAGCTACTAATCTTGGTCTTGTGTAGGTGTCATAAGTGTTGAGAGGAGATTGGCTGGTTGGGACGGAATGGGAAGCCGAGTTGGTCTCGTACATGTTGAATTGTGGTTAACAATTAATACGTAAATGTCTAGTTTCGAACCCGAGACCTCGGGATTGCACACAATACAAACGAGAATAAAAGTATAATAATTATATATGTTAAATGTTGTGAATATATAATTATTTAAACACTTAACGGAGTTAACGGTCGTTAGTACTTAACCGTATGGACTAACTATCGTTAAAAATAAACGAGAAGGACTAATACGAAAATAGATGCCAAGAAGGATCCGGAAGATCCTCTTGGATCCCATAGGCCGGTCGACTTAGGGTTGGGGAAACCCAATCCTAGTCCAACTTGTCTTCCAAGTTTCTATTAGTATATAAACAAACTCAAGGGTTATTGTTTGGCTAATCTTTTGTGCACACACACATAACCCTAAAGCTTTTGTTTTCTTTTTCCTCTCCTTGCCGATCGTACAATCCCATCTCATTAGGGTTGTTGATTTTTGGTGATCAAAATCAAGTGTTTTCTTAGATCTTGCAATCTCTTTTATTCGTTATAGTTTGTGTGTACAAGAACGAGGTAACAACACACTATTGTTGTTATCAAGAGATCGATAAACAAAACGGTAAGGGGTTTATCATTGATCTAGTTTAAATTATAATCAAGATTTATTGAAGTGCATCGGGTACGTTTTCTATTTATGTTTAAGTTAATAATTATGTGTTATACTTATTTGTTTACACGCTTTCGCATACTTGTGTACTTTGATTATGAAGTTTTATGATTGTCATGATCTTCTAATTCCAACAGTGGCATCAAGAGCCATGTATAACATGTAATTGATTACTTAAACAATAAAAAAACGTATCTTTAAATTGTTTAAATTATACATGTTTTATTTACTAGGGTTTTATTATTATAAAATTTTGGTTTTTTTTTAATTAAAAGTCGAAACCCTAACCCTAATTTAGGGGGGTGTCGATTTGATCCATAAACCCTAATTAGGGTTTGTGTTTTTCAAAATTAATTGTGATTAATTAGAAACCCTAGGTCTTTAAACAATTGTTGTGTTGTGTATCTTGTGACCTAATTGCTATATGATATGCATGAATCCGTGGCTATACATGCATATTAGTCACGGATAATTACTTGAATTAAATTGTTTAGATGTTTGCTACATGTTTAGATAAATCTAAAATTAGGGAAGACCTAATATATTAAATTAATGAATCGGTTATGTGCAACGTGGTATATTATTATTAAAACTTACGCGGCCAATTGTTGGCGACTGTGGTCTATTGGGTACAATGAGCTCGAAAACCAATGGGAGTTTTATTGATTCTATACATAATAATTCACATATAGATTATTAATAGGATTTGTTTAAAAGGTTGCATGTGGCTAGATGTTTCACTAACAATTAATTGTTTTCTTATTAGTTGATTGTTTGTTTTTCTTTTAAAATTACTTGTTTATTGTTTTTTTTTATGTGATATGTTAAAGTAAGCAATAAAAAGGGTAATTTTTAAAGAAAAATTAAATTGGACTAATAACGGTGAAACATAAAGTGATAAAGTAAGGATCTTGCAGAGTCTTATGTGCCACTAGTGGTCCGATTCGCACGGTAATCAGCTCCCAGGCGAGACTAGCAAGATCTAAACTTTGTTACTTAATTTTTAAGATTAAGATCATAAACTTTTGCTTGATTGATGTTTTTGTACAATAGTGTGATAAAGGCGGACCAAAGTTGACAAATTGTGTGGTGGGTTTATCTGGAGAGGGGTTTTTTAAGAGATTCGCTCCTACCGGTTCTCCGGGCCCGCTTGTGCGTCAACTGCGACTTACCTATATCACTATTTACGTACACTATCATCTTAAAGGTGATTTACCTCAATTCCACACGCCACTTTTGTGGCAAATATCCGAATAACATGTAAGAGTAGGATATGTGGGCGATAATTGTTGGTACTTCTTTAATTGGTGAACCCAATACCTCAAGTACATAGTTTTTGGTTTACTCTTAACTAATTGGTTAATTAAAATTGTTTTGAAAACTAATGATACAAAGATGAGTGCATGCATCTTTGTACATGTTTTTGTCACATCAAAAACTAAATACCCTAAAATTTAAGTTACATGTCATCTAACTATAAGGAACACTTGAAGTTAATTTTGGGTATGCATGAGACCTGGACCAAAATTAATGACAAGGTAAATTCCCGAGTGTGCGTGAGACCATACATGGATTAATTTGCAGTTTCTAAGTTAGACAACTTAATTAAGCTGATGCGTGAGACCTAGAGCTTAAGGCATGAGATGGTATAAACATGCTTACATGACATATTGATGAATCAATATGTAGTAAATCCCATAAATTATCTAGGAATTGGAAAACTTGTTTGCCAATTATTGTACGACAGATTACCATCTTTTGTACTTCCACTACTAGCAGATCAACTGATGTAGTGGAATTATGTAAAGTTGGATCCTAGATTTTCAAGGAAATTAAGTTGGTTATATGAATATATCCATGGGTATTATATTTTCTTGAGAATAAGTATTATCGAAAATACTAATGTTTGAACTTTCCTATTTTCTGTAGATTGGCTCAACCCGATAACTCCGTGTTCGCTGCTTTCAAGAGTCATCTTGAAAGAGCCAAATTGACTGGGAAAAACTTCAATGATTGGCACAGATCGCTCAGAATTGTCTTGAGGGCGACTGGTAAGCTCAATTACTTGAATACTCCTTGCCCTGATGAGCCTGCTGCGACCGCTACTGAAGAGGTCAAAGCAGCATGGAGAGCTGAGTATGCTAAGTACAATGAGATTGGGTGCTTAATGCTTCAAAGTATGGAACCAATGATGCAAAAGAAGTTTGAGTATTACTTTCCATATAACATGCTCGAGCAGCTCAAGAAGTCTTATGAAAAGACTCCTGAAATTGAAATGTATGAGTCTCTTGACAAACTACACAGCTGCAAACATGGTGATGGTAAACCAGTTGAAGACTATGTGAATGAGATGAGAGATTTCTTTGATCAACTTCATAGAGTCGGATTTGGTTATCCCGAGAATGTTCAAGTTAACATAATCAACAGGTCCCTTAACAAGGATTTTGCTGGTTTTGTACAGAACTTCAACATGCATTGCTCGGGGAAGACAGTTTCTGAGTTACTCGCATTGCTTGTTGACTACGAGAAACACTTACCACACAAGGGCAAGGCTCCTACTCCGTAAGTGTTGGCAATTCAAGGAGGTAGGATCCAGAAAAAATCGCATGTGAACAAGGGTAAGGGTAAAGGTGATAAAGGCAAGCAGGTCATGGCCTATCAACCAAATCCTAAGGTGAATCAACACCAGCCCAAGAAGAACAAGGTGAGTCCTCCAGGAAAGAAGGATCAGGCTTGTCACCACTGTCATGAAGTAGGGCACTGGAAGAGGAACTGTTCGCTCTACATCAATGACTTGCGACAGAAGAAGCAAAAGAGTGAAGCTGGTAAACCCAGCTCTTCAGGTGCGTTCTTTGTAATCGAATTATTTACTCTAACTCGTAAGTTAAATTCTTGGGTATATGATACGGGATGTGGTATTCAAATTTGCAATACTATGCAGGGGTTTAGAGTTGAGAGAAAGCTGGCCTATGGACAACAATTCTTGCACATGGGTAATGGAGCACATGCAGAAGTTGAAGCTATAGGCGTATTTGATTTAGTGTTGCCTTCGGGCTTAGTACTATCTTTAAATAATTGTCATTATGCACCATCAATTGTTAGAGGTGTTATTTCATTTTCGTGTTTGTTGAACCTTGGTTTTGAACATACTATTAATAGCAATGGAATTTCTGTTTCTTTAAATGGTGTATTTTATTTTAATGCTATTGCTGTGAATGGTATTTTTGAACTTGATATGAATGATAATGGTAATGCTTGTGTTAAAAATAATTCGATGTATAGCATCAACAATAAGAGAATCAAGAAAAGTCTGGATTCGTCTTATCTTTGGCATTGTCGACTTGCTCACATAAGCAAGGATCGCATGAAAAAGCTGCAACATGATGGGCTTTTAGAAAAGATCAATGATGAATCATTTGATAAATGCGAGTTGATGCGTGGTTTTGCGACCTTACAACAGGTTTTACCTCTCAAGGGATCTTGAGAAGTTTACAATCCCCACCAGGCAGTGTACCTGACCGATGTAGTATAGTGAAGTGGCAAGTACCGGGGGATTGATCGTTCAACTCAAAGAATAGTGTTCGTTAGGATTGAAATTATTCTAACTAGGTCTAGAGGTGATGGATGATTCTTTTTGTATTTTTATATTTTATGGAAAGCAAGTAAAAATCTCGTGTTTTGGAAGAAGGGGCGGAATTAGTTGCTAATTAACTAACCCAAAAGCTGCTAACTAAACTAATATGCACGAAAAGTAAACTAGGGTTCTACAATGGAAGTGAAGCATGTCTACCTATGATATGTTACTCCTTGCTAGCTATCCAATTCTACCTATTGAATTGTCACACCTTGTTTTAATTGACGGGTTGTATTCCTTAATACCATTCGTGGGGTGGCGTACGTACTTCCCCAACTCTATAAGCACCTACTTCACTCCTATGTCGAGCCGGCTAAGAAGCTCCTAACATGGGATCACTAGAATTCACTCATGCATTAAATACAACCAAATAAACCTAGTACGCATTGGTTCATGTTTCTTAAGACGCTCAAGCAAGTTACCGTATAGGAGGTTAGCCAGTTTTCTTAAGCCTAACATCGATATCACCCAATCAAACAAGAGACAATAGGAAACAAGAATTATAAGCTAAATCAATAAGATCTATTGAAGTGTCACACCTTTATTGATGACGATAGACACATACATCAACAAGGAATCAATAAGATCTAATTAATTATATACAAGTTTCACACAATCATAAGTAGACACAAGGTGAATTAGCAAAGCATGATCAATGAAGGGCAAACAACCATAATAATGAAAGACATAATTAAGTTAGAATCAACAAACCAATATTTGATGTTTATGAAATGATTGAAACCCTCTAAGTTGCTGGAAAAAACACCTACCTAAACCCTAGAATCGGACTTAGGGTTTAGGGCTTGCAAATAATGAAGTTATAAGGTTATATTTATAGGTAACTTTCTGTCGGCCCGATCTGACGGCGTCAGCCCATACACTTGACGGCGTCAGATCCCCTTTTTCACCAAATTGTAGATTTCTTCGTCCCGAATCCGTGGCCTTTTGAATCACCTAAATCCGAGTTCGTATGAGGATTTTATGGCCAAAACAGTAACAGCTACTCCGCGCGCGAGTTGTGATTGTCTTGATTAACTTGTGGCGGTTTCACTAAGGTTCCTTCTCGTGTAAGAATACTTTGACGCCGTCACTCTATATCATCTGACGTCGTCAGGTCTATGATCCTGACGCCGTCACCTTCAAAAATCCTCTGGCCCTTCTCTCTTTAACTTAACACTTGACGGCCTACATCCATTAACACGTGACGCCGTCACCCTTTAATTCCACAAAACCTTCTGGCGCGTCACGTGTAAATTCATATTCATCCTTTTGCCAGTACGTGACGCCGTCAAGCTCTGTTTCCAGCTTGATTTTGGAGACTTTGCCGTTTTCTTCACTTTTCGCTCCAAAAACGTCCAAAATGCTTCCTTTTCCAGATTTCTTCTCCAAAGTACCTAAAATGACAAAAGGAACAATTTAGGGCAATATTTGATCAAATAATCACGAATTAGGGCTTAAATGACCCCCTAAAAGCGGTACACTTTTCGTCTCATCAAATATCCCGAGTCTTGTATTAGTGGAAAGATGACAAAGAAACCCTTTAATAATAGGATTGAAAGGGCTACTGATCTACTTGGTCTTATTCATAGAGATGTGTGTGGACCACTCAGACATGTGTCAAGGATAGGTGCTAGCTACTTCTTAACATTTACGGATGATTTCAGCCGTTATGGTTATGTTTATTTACTTAAACATAAACATGAGGTGTTTGAAACATTCAAAGAGTTTAAAGCTGAAGTAGAGTTGCAACTTGGAAAGAAGATTAAAGCTCTTCGATCCGATAGAGGTGGTGAATACCTGAGTCAAGAGTTTGTGGATTATCTAGCTAAGGAAGGAATTGTCCAGCACCTTACTTCTCCATATACACCACAACAAAACGGTGTATCTGAGAGAAGAAATCGTACATTGCAAGACATGATACGATCTATATTTAATCTAACTACTCTTCCCTTCTCATTCTGGGATTATGCCTTAGAGTCTGCTGTTCGCATTCTTAATATGGTTCCCACAAAGAAGGTTGATAAGACACCATATGAGTTATGGACTGGAAATGCTCCTAACTTGTCTTATCTCAAGGTCTGGGGATGCGAGGCGTACGTTAAACGTGACTCGGGCGACAAGCTCCAACAAAGATTTGTAAAGTGCATCTTCGTAGGATACCCAAAGGAAACAATGGGTTACTACTTTTATTATCCTCCTGAGAACAAAGTATTCGTTGCAAGGTATGGAGATTTCTTGGAAAAGGATCTCATATCTCAAGAATTAAGTGGGAGGATATATGATCTGGAAGAAGATCAAGATGATGCATTGCCTTCTGAAAACACTAGCCAACTTCCTAAAGAACCAGAAAGTCTGGGTCCTCCACCAGAAGTTGAAGTGGTTCCCATTCGCAGATCCGTAAGGACAGTAAAAGCTCCTGAACGTCTATGTCTTAACGTAGAATGTGAGGAATATATACAAGGGGATCTTGATGAACCGCCTAGTTATAAAGCTGCCATTAATAGTCCTGAAAAGGAAAAATGGTTAGTTGCTATGAATGGGGAAATGCAATCCATGAGAGACAATGAAGTCTGGATTGAAGTAGACCTTCCTCCTAATGCCAAGGTAGTTGGGAGTAAGTGGCTCTTCAAGAAGAAAACTGACATGGATGGCAATGTACACACCTATAAAGCCCGTTTGGTAGCTACAGGCTTTACTCAAACGTATGGTGTTGACTATGAGAAGACCTTTTCTCCTGTAGCTGACATTAGGGCTATTAGGATTCTCATAGCTATAGCTGCATACTATGACTATGAGATTTGGCAGATGGATGTCAAAACCGCCTTCTTAAATGGTCGCCTAGATGAGGATATCTATATGGCGCAGCCTGAGGGATTTGTGAATCCAAAGTTTCCAAATCGTGTGTGCAAACTTCAAAGATCCATTTATGGATTGAAGCAAGCATCACGACAATGGAACAAGAGGTTTGATAGTGAAATAAAATGGTTTGGTTTTACTCAAAATCTTGATGAGCCATGTGTATACCACAAAGCTAGTGGGAGTGGAGTAATTTTCCTTATATTATATGTCGATGACATATTGATCATGGGAAAAGACATTTCAAGTTTGCATGAAGTCAAGGCATATCTTGGAAAGTGTTTTTCTATGAAAGATTTAGGGGAAGCTACTTTCATTCTGGGAATTAAGATATATAGAGATAGATCTCAACGATTAATTGGACTAAGCCAAAGTGCTTACATCGATAAAATATTGAAGAGATTCAATATGCAAAATTCCAAGAAGGGATATTTGCTGATGCAAGAACAACATGTCTTGAGCAAGAAAATTTGTCCTTCAACACCTGAAGAGGTGAAACGCATGGCAAAAGTTCCTTATGCTTCGGCTGTGGGATCTATTATGTATGCGGTTAAAAGCACAAGGCCAGATGTGGCGTTTGCTCAAAACTTAACCAGTCGATATCAGCCGAATACAGGTGAAGCTCACTGGACTGCTGTTAAGAATATTCTTAATTACCTTAGGGCTACTAAAGATATGTTCTTAGTTTATGGGGATGATCCACAAGCAAAACTTGATGTTACAGGTTACTGCGATACTTCATGGAAAGGTGATAAGGATGATATGAAGTCTCAGACTGGATACGTCTTTGTCAATAATGGAGGAGCTGTGGATTGGAGGAGCAAGAAGCAGAGTACATTAGTGATGTCTGCAGCAGAAAGTGAGTACATAGCTGCATCAGATGCTGCAATGGAAGCCGTCTGGATTAGGAAGTTTGTATCAAGGCTTGGAGTTATGCCTTCGATTCAACAACCTATAAAAATGTATTGTGACAATTCAGCTGCAATTACATTTGCCAATGAACCTGGAATCATGAAAGGCACCAGACATTATCCGATCAAATATCACTATGTGCGAGAGCAAGTAGAGATTGGGCAGATCGAAGTACTCAAAGTTCACACAGATGATAACTTGGCAGATCAATTGACGAAAGCTCTTCCTGGCACTAAGCTTTATAAGTTAGCTGAAGGAATAGGTCTTCGTAAGGCTGAAAGTTTCATGCCCATTTGTGATTAGTATTTGGATAAAGGATGTAATAGACAATTATTGATTTTATGAAATAAAGTATTGTTTATGTTTTATTGTCTTGTTGAAATATACATATATCCTGTTTTTGCATGTTTATATCCTTGAATAATTTTATTATTCTAAATGTGTCCATTGTCGGTTAATGATATGGGAATATCATTAAATTAAGACAAATGTGAATGTTGGTTAGAATATACTTGAAAGTATATTGATGCGTAGACATACCAATTTCACATGATATTCTATGAATAGAGTATAGGACTTATCCCAACTAAGCATGAGATTACTTATGGATCTTGTCATCAAGTAATTCATGAAATAGTTATCCTCAGACTTGAGATACCAGATAAGAGTCATGGATGTAGTGCATTTTTGTGAAGCAATCTACCGCTTACCGTAACTGGAAGTTATAAGGATTGTTTTCAGAAGTGTTGCAAAGTCCATGGGTTATTCTTGTAGTCAAGAAAGAATTTGTTCCTTCAAATTTTGTTTTGAAGTGTAATACTGTTGGGCCCCTCGTAGGGTTGACAAAATGTTTGCGTGGCCACGCCCAAAGTATATCTGGAATACGTTCAGATGTTTTGGTAATTTTGTTCAATCATTAACAACGAGAAACAGAAACATTAATAAAGAGTGACTTAGATCCATTTCTTTATTAATACAGTATTAGTAACAAAAGGATAATAATAATGATGAATCATTAAAGATTTTCCAGGAAATCTAGCTCGAGTCGAACTAGGGGCGTTGGAGTGTTGCAAGACGCCAACCAATGTCATTTTGCTATTAATAATTAACCAAGTGGGAGTTGTTGAATTGTGGTTAACAATTAATACGTAAATGTCTAGTTTCGAACCCGAGACCTCGGGATTGCACACAATACAAACGAGAATAAAAGTATAATAATTATATATGTTAAATGTTGTGAATATATAATTATTTAAACACTTAACGGAGTTAACGGTCGTTAGTACTTAACCGTATGGACTAACTATCGTTAAAAATAAACGAGAAGGACTAATACGAAAATAGATGCCAAGAAGGATCCGGAAGATCCTCTTGGATCCCATAGGCCGGTCGACTTAGGGTTGGGGAAACCCAATCCTAGTCCAACTTGTCTTCCAAGTTTCTATTAGTATATAAACAAACTCAAGGGTTATTGTTTGGCTAATCTTTTGTGCACACACACATAACCCTAAAGCTTTTGTTTTCTTTTTCCTCTCCTTGCCGATCGTACAATCCCATCTCATTAGGGTTGTCGATTTTTGGTGATCAAAATCAAGTGTTTTCTTAGATCTTGCAATCTCTTTTATTCGTTATAGTTTGTGTGTACAAGAACGAGGTAACAACACACTATTGTTGTTATCAAGAGATCGATAAACAAAACGGTAAGGGGTTTATCATTGATCTAGTTTAAATTATAATCAAGATTTATTGAAGTGCATCGGGTACGTTTTCTATTTATGTTTAAGTTAATAATTATGTGTTATACTTATTTGTTTACACGCTTCCGCATACTTGTGTACTTTGATTATGAAGTTTTATGATTGTCATGGTCTTCTAATTCCAACAGTACACCCACAATCCTTTTCGCAAGTGGTTTATGAGCAAGAACAAGACGTCAAGCTGGGAAAATAAAGCAGCCTGGCTAAGTGGAGATCGAAACATAAAGTCAAACATTATAAAAGCAATGAGCAAGATTACCTGTAAACGAACTTATAGAGCTCAAATAACAAGCTTGCGGGCAAGGAAAAATTGACCATAGGTTTTCAGAAAGTTTGACATGCTTACTCTGAATTCTATCCTTTCCTTCCCAAAGCGATGTGGAATGCTCAAAAGTCAAAACCCAATCGACTTTAAGCAAATTTGTAGTACACTGGTGTATTTGAATTTATCTTCTTGACTATTATGAATTTGATAAACAGTGATTAGCACTTGTTTTACTTTCCATAGTTGTATATGTTGGAAAATTTAGTGCACTTGAGGGATTAATTCACACCTGGTAATGGGTTTGGAGGTACGGAGTGTACACCCATTTGGTCAATGTTTACCCTGACTCAATTTAAGTGGTTTGTGGTTCTGCTGCTAGTGTAAATGATAATACTGCTAATGCAGATCTTTCTGCTGCTAGTGTTATTCATATTACTGCTGATCAGAACATTCTGCTGCTAGCTTTATTGTTCCTGCTGCTAGTACATTGTTCCTGCTGCTAGTTCAATAATGTTGCTGCTGGTCTGCTAGGCAGCGATTCTGCTGCTGGTACGCAAAATAGAATTTGTAACAAACTTTGACCTATTTTGGGTAAGTTCAAATTCATAATTAAGACCATGATCTTCTGGTCTTGTAACCACTTTGGCTAGTATTAAGGAAAGTATATGGAAAATATTTGGCCGATATTTTCTGGATTTCCTTTGACTAGGGTTTTGAGTATATCTCTATTATATATAGAGATTAACACAGCCGCATGGAGATATATACAGAAAACCTAAACACTTGAAAGCATTGGTTCTTGATTTGTGCCTAAAACAAGAACATCACTTGGTCTTATCCCATAGAGATATTCGTGTAACCCAGGCATAGGGTCGAATAGTTTCTATTGGAAAGTGATTACACGATTTCAAGTGAATATCCGGTACCTTGATTCATTGATTATCTTAACCCTGATCTGGAACACACCAACAACCAAACACACAAACAAATTCCAACAGTATACTTAGTATGATTGTTTTATAATTATCTTAAGTAATTGCGACATCTCAAAACGTAAGTTACTGACATCAATTTCAGTTTGTATATATAGTTACCCATATCGACGTTTTATATACATATGTAAAAGTGATAGTTACCCGAACAAGAATCCTCAAGTTCCGCCATTGTCTTTGCGTCTTCAAATATATGTTTCATATAAAAGATTTTGGAAATAATCAAATTTATAAATAATAAAAGTTATAAATTCATACGTACTAAAAGTTTGAAACTTGTGAGTTATGAGTGCACAATCATTATAACTAGTTAACTATAATACATTTAACAATATGTTAAAAAATTAACGACCTAAACAAAAATAAAAAGTAGGAGTAAATTACTAAATTGAAAAAATTTGAAACATTGTTATTAATTTTTGACATTAACCATTTATATTTGTGGGTGTCCAAGTTTTCTAACTTTAAGCTTAAAATTGTAAGCTTGTCAAATAATGTAAAAGCCAACAGCAAAAGATTCTCCTTGCAAACTTATAAAACTCAAATCATATGATTGCAAGCAAAAAAAGTTGCCATAGGCTTTGAAAGGAATTCAACATGCCTACTTCTACTGGTATCCTTCCCTCCTTATTTATAACCAACTCCCACAAGCTACTTTTCTTCACAATGCTATGTGGGATGCCAGTGGTGTATTTTAATTTATCTTAACCATTCCGGCTCCAAGGTAACTACAAGTTGTAGAATATGATAGCAATCCAGTGCACACTTGATGTTGAAAATCTTCTAATAATTGGTTTTCTAATTGATAGCCTCATTAAGTTTAAAAAAAAAAATAAATAAATAAAAATATATTGATGGCCTCATGGTGGTGTGCAGGTCAATGAGATAAAATCTGCTGTTGGACCCCTTACTAGATGTGACTCAGTGTACTGCACTGATGCATGTTTGAAATATATTTAGAAGCCCAGAATCGAACGTGGACAAAGCAACAAAGATGTTGGAAGAACCACTTACGTGGAGATCAACCTATGAGTTTGAAAAAAAATCGTTGGGTTAGTGATTAATGTTCATTAATGAGTTTATGTTAATAGTGAGTGGATGTGGTAATTTGACATTATTACGTAAGAGGGTGAAATTATATACCTTAATTTTATAAAATATACCATATAAAATTATAATTATATTAGTGTCATCATGGTTCGTAAAAAGAAATACTCCCTCCATCCCAAATATTTATTGTCCCTTTTTAACTTTTTCGATCTTTCTTTCTCAATTTTGACTATAAATATTTGTGTTTGCGTTATACAATTTTTGATAAAAATTATACCAATGAAAATACATTTAACACTCAATCCGTTCATATATTTTGTATAAATTATTATGTAATATAAACAAAAATACTTAAAGTCAAAGTTGAAAAGTAAAGACCGAAAAAGTCAAAATGGGACAATAATTTTGGGACGGAGGGAAGTAGTATTTTTATGGTTTGTTTTTCAGTTTATTTTGCTAGTGATTTATTTTCATATATGCAATATATAAGGATTTTATATATGAAAATCAATCATTTTTTTTATTTTGTATACTCCAGCTTCAAGCAAACTTTTGTACGTTTAACTATATTGTTTGATAATGACTAAAAGTTCTTATATAAGTACTCTTTATGAGAGCTATGTGCAGGTTCTAAATTTGAGCTCTGTGTTTGCAGCTCACTGAAATCGAAAGATGGGAAGATGGTGCCTAATGCCTAAGATGTCATCAAATTTTCCAAATATAAAAGAAGTGATCAATATTCTAAAGTTGATTTAGTGTCAGTGTCCTTCTAAAGGCCAAGAAAACACAGCTACTCAATGCACATTCGGATCTTGAACCACCGACCAAGATAACGGAGTGAAAAAAGGAAGAAAAAAACAAAAAAAAAA
The DNA here is from genome assembly GCA_021014915.2 of Artemisia tridentata subsp. tridentata. NCBI lineage: Eukaryota > Viridiplantae > Streptophyta > Magnoliopsida > Asterales > Asteraceae > Artemisia > Artemisia tridentata. The sequence continues at coordinate 394,130,168 of CP139505.1, forward strand.
ACCTTTTATTTAGTGTTCTTTATTGTCTAGAAAAACCTATAAAATACTACGAGTATAATAGCTGACAGTAACCATAATTAACAAAAAACATAAATTAAACTATTTTCTTTTTACTAGTGCTCTAAAGTCAAAACCCAATTGATTTTAAGCAAATTGTATTACACTGATATATTTGAAACTTTGTGAGCGCAAGCATTATAATAGCTGTTTAACTATAATACATTTAACTGTATGTAAAAAAAAGTTAATCAACAACTATGCAAAAACAAAAAGTAAATTACTAAACTGAAAAAATTTGAAACATCCGTTATTAATTTATATCATTGACCATTTGTGACATGTCAAGGATTTTCGAACTTTATGTGTAAAATTGAAAGCTTGTTAAAAAAATTAAAAAACCACAGCAATGTCTCATCCATGCAAACTTATAAATTTCAAATCATAAGCTTGCATGGAGAAGCTGTTACCGTAGCCTTTTAAAGGATTCAACATGCCTACTTTTAATGGTATCCTTCCCTCTTTATTTATAACCAACTCCACAAAGCTACTTTTCCTTACAAAGCGATGTGGGATGCCAAAAGTCAAAACCAGTTTATTTTAAGCAATTTGTAGTTCACCGGTATCTGAATTTATCTTACCCATTACGACTACATGTTTGAACGTGTTTCTGTTCGTAAATGTTAAATTACACGGAGTATGTTATAAAACTGCACCAATGCAATGCATGGGTACAATGCTAGTTAATGTATATTATGATGATATACTTGCACCGGTTGTATTTCCCATAGTTTTATAAATTATCTTTAAGTAATTGTGAGTTGTGACAGCTAAAAACATAAGTTCCTAATATAAGTCGATAGCTCCTTTTTTTTTATGAGTTATGAAATACTAGTTCTGCATTAAATACGATAACTTTGGAAAGTACAAAAAACTAGAGAAGATGCTATAGAGTATAATAAGCACAATCAATTTCTATAAAATTTTATGTTTCTTATAACTGGTTTCCATTTCTATTTTACACATGTATATTGTAATTTGTTTTTCTTCTTACTAGTGCTTTAACTGAAAATAAGTATTACGTCCAAGAAAACCGTAAAAATCTTGTAACTTGGAGGAAACGGTTCGGTTCAACTAGTTTATTTATAATAGAATCTGCATGCACAAGTTAAATGTATTTTGCAAGACATACTCATACGAGCACAAGGTACCGTAACGCCGGCCCGAGCGTTATGCCGACGTGGCTCGGCGTTACGAGGCGTTATGACACCGGCCCCAAGCAAGTTGCAACGCCGTTATGCCCCAAGTTGCTACAGAAACGTGCGTTGTAACGTGAAGGGTTTTTTTTTTTTTTTTTTTTTTTTTTTTTTTTTTTTTCCAGATTTAGAAGTGTGTTTGTATGTTTCTATAGTGTGTGTTTTGGTGTTTTTATAGTGTGTTTTAGAGTTCATGAGGTACAAGAAGCAAAGAGGAAGAAGATCGACAAGGTAGGTGTGTGTGGTGGTGGTGGTAGTGTCCCAATAAAAAGTATATGTGTGCAAATCAACACATACTCTAATGAAGTACAGTAACTCATACCGGCTGTTATGAAATGAAAGGTGCTTCAATCCGAACCCATGAGGTTTAAGCTAGACATATATGTGTGTCTAACGCATATTATCAAAGGCCGCGTTGGTTGTGGTTTACTAGCTGATAGAGTTACTTGAAGCTCTTTTATCCAAAAGTGAGTGATCATGTATAAGGAATGGATGGTGCTTGTACATCACGAGTTGTTTATCGAATGGTTGAATACTTGGAGTTATGAGTTATGTTGGTTGTGGAGAGGTGTTTTCTATTCAAGGTTTGTGTGGCAACCTGTGGTCGCGGTAGTTAAGGTAAGATGTGTTTAATTTTACATGTATGTGTGTTTATTTATGATGTTCAAATTAGTGATCTGTTTATGTTTTAGACTAACGATGGGATTGATGCTGATACACATGATAAATGAGCATATGTGACTATTTTTGTTGCTTCATATCTACTAATCTTGGTATTGTGTAGGTGTCATAAGTGTTGAGAGGAGATTGGCTGGTTGGGACGGAATGGGAAGCTGGGTTGGTCTCGTACACCCACAGTCCTTTTCGCAAGTGGTTTACGAGCAAAAACAAGATGTCGGGAAAATAAAGTAGACTGGCTAACTGGAGAAACACGGCGTCAAACTTTAATAAAACAATGAGCAAAATTCCCTGTATACGATCTTATAGTGCTCAAATAACAAGCTTGTAGGCAAGGAAAAGTTGTCCATAGGCTTTTAGAAAGTTAGACATGCTTACTCTGAATAGTATCCTTGGCTTCCTATTTATAACCATCTTCCTTCTCAAAGCGAAATGGGATGCTCAAAAGTCAAAACCCAATTTATGCAAATTGTAGTACTCTGGTATATTTGAATTTATCTTGACTATAGTGAGTACATATTCAGATAAACTAAACACTGATTACTGAATCTTATGATGTTATACTTAGCAGTTAGCACTTGTTTTATTTCCCATAGTTGTATAATTGTATGATTGTTTTATAATTATCTTAAGTAATTGCGACATTTTAAAATTTAAGTTACTGACGTCAATTTCAGTTTATATATATAATTACCCGTATCGATGTTTTTTATATATAAAAGTGATAGTTACCCACAGTGGCGCAGCTCCCCGAATTTTTTTTTGCGATGTAGGGGTATATAGTTTTCGTGTAGAAAAATTTTGGTATATTCAGTTTTGACCCCCCGAAATTTTCGGAATACCTGAAAAATAGCCTTAGGAAGAAAAAAAATTTAGATCCCGACCCCCCACTTAAAAATTCCAAGCTTCGCCACTGGTTACCAGAACAAGAATCCTCAAGTTCCGCCCTTATCTTTGCGTCTTCAAATATATGTTCCATATAAAAGATATTTGAAGCAATCAAATATATGAATTATAAAACTTATAAATTCACACGTACTCATAGTTTGAAACATGTGTGTGCCAAGCAATATAATTTGTTAACTATTAATACATTTAACTGTATGTAAAAAAAAAAATTATTCACCTAAGCAAAAACAAAAAGTAAATTACTAAATTGAAAAAGTTTGAAACATCTGTGATTAATTTGTAACATTAACCATTTATATATTAACAATTTATATTTGTGTTGGGTCAAGGTTCTCTAACTTTAGGTTTAAAATTGTAGGCTTGTCAAAAAAATTTAAAAACTTATCACGCTTTTTGCTGCTCACAAAAATATAAAACTCATATCATAACTCATAAGCTTCCAAGCACCAAAAAAAGGTGATAGGCTAATAAAAGAATTCAACAAGCCTAACTTTAAACATATCATTCCCTCCTTATTTATAACTACCTCCCACAAGGATTTTAACCATTTTGTAGTACACTGGTGGAGTATTTGAATTTATCTTGACCATCACAAGTACAAACACACACTACGTTCTCTAGTTTTATTTTAGGAGTGAAAGTGAATGAAATTGAGTGAAACATAAAATTTGTGTGTTCTTGAGTTTTTTTGTACCTAGGAGTGAAAGTGATTGCAAATGAAAAGGAAAGAGCATTAGTTGATTTTTGACTCATCACTTTCACCTCATATTTGGGATGAAAGTGAGAGGGATAAAATATTTAGTAGTAAAAATACCAAATCGTCCTTGCATCTTTCTTTTATTTTTTATTTTGTAAGGGCGTGATTGTAAATGTATAACATTCTTTCATTTTCTTTCTTCTTATTTTATTGATACTCGAGAACACAAATAAATATCTATCTTTCTTTCATCTCCACTCCATTTCTTTTCTTCACTTTCATTTTCTTTACATTTCACTCTTAATTTAACTCGAGAACGGAGCGTAATTAATGTATGTTATGATGTTATACTTTCACTAGTTTTAGTTCCCATAGTTTTATGATGTTATATTGGCTGTTTGTAATGAAAGGTGCTCAATCCGCACCCATGAGGTTTAAGTTAGACATATATGTGTCTAACACATATTATTGAAGCCGCGTTGGTTGCGGGTTTACCAGCTGATAGAGTTACTCGAAGATCTTTTAATTTTTTCCAAAAGTGAGTGATCATGCATAAGGAATGAATGGTGCTTGTACTTCAAGGGTTGATTATCAAATGGTTTAAGAGTTGGAGTTATGTGTTGAAGGCGCGGCTTCATGGTTTTCTTTTCAAGGTTGTGTGGCAACAGGTGGTCACGGTAGCTAAGGTGTGTACGTTTAAGGTGTGCTTTTATTTTGCAGGTGTTGGTGAGAATTGATTAATATGAAGATTTATTTTACTTTTTAACTTGTATGTGTGTTTATTTATGATGTTCAAGTTAGTGATTTTGTTCATGTTTTGGACTAATGATGGGATTGATGTTGGATATGACTATTTTAGTGTAAAATAGATTGAGTTTAATATGCAAATAAGGGTCGACACTTATTTGGATATTAACGGGACTAACGGGGGTTCCAAGGGGGCGTAGCCCCCTTGGTGGGGGTTCGGGGGCAACGCCCCTGAGAGAAGCAGGGTCCAAGGGGCGGCAGCCCCTGGCAGGGTCTAAGGGGCAGAGCCCCTGGCTGGGGGAAATTTTTTTACTCCCTCCGTCCCATATTAAGTGTCCATAATGGAATCTTGGGATGTCCCAAATTAAGTGTCCAGGGAATATTTTCAACCAATGAGAAGAGACTTTAGTGGGTAATAGTGATATTTGATTGGTGGAGAGTGTAGTTGGCCCCACTTTCCTAAAACTTTGTGCATTTGGAAAGTGGACACTTAATATGGGACGGAGGGAGTATTTGGTATAACATTGCTATGTTAAAAATTCATTAGAATTTGTTTTTTCCACCAAATAAAACATATTAAGTTGATGCTCGTTTCTGCTGCTAATGCTTGGTTCCTGCTGATAGTACAGCGGTTCCTGCTGATGGTTCCTGCTGATAGTGCAGCGGTTCCTGCTGATGGTGCAGCGGTTCCTGCTGCTAGTGCAGTTCCTGCTGCTAGTGTTTTACAGTTATTAGGCCCTAATAACCGCCCCTATAAACCGTCTTATATATTCTCTAATTCGAATAGAGAAAGTAGAAGGCTGATCAACCATATTTTGATCACGTTTTACTGCAAACATACGATCATTCACAAACTTGAATCAATTAGATTTTATCCGGTCGTTAATTGGTATACACTCCAATTTAATCGATCTGAAAGCGTACTATTCGTGACTTCTAATTGCTATCAGGATACCAATCTCACCACAATTACCACACATAAACAACATGTTTTGGACTAATGATGGGATTGATGCATGATATGACTATTTTTGTTGCTCCATAGCTACTAATCTTGGTCTTGTGTAGGTGTCATAAGTGTTGACAGGAGATTGGCTGGTTGGGACGGAATGGGAAGCCGGGTTGGTCTCATACACCCACAATCCTTTTCGCAAGTGATTAGCACTTGTTTTACTTCCCATAGTTGTATACTTGTATGATTGTTTTATAATTATCTTAAGTAATTGCGACATCTCAAAACGTAAGTTACTGACATCAATTTCAGTTTGTATATATAGTTACCCATATCGACGTTTTATATACATATGTAAAAGTGATAGTTACCCGAACAAGAATCCTCAAGTTCCGCCATTGTCTTTGCGTCTTCAAATATATGTTTCATATAAAAGATTTTGGAAATAATCAAATTTATAAATAATAAAAGTTATAAATTCATACGTACTAAAAGTTTGAAACTTGTGAGTTATGAGTGCACAATCATTATAACTAGTTAACTATAATACATTTAACAATATGTTAAAAAATTAACGACCTAAACAAAAATAAAAAGTAGGAGTAAATTACTAAATTGAAAAAATTTGAAACATTGTTATTAATTTTTGACATTAACCATTTATATTTGTGGGTGTCCAAGTTTTCTAACTTTAAGCTTAAAATTGTAAGCTTGTCAAATAATGTAAAAGCCAACAGCAAAAGATTCTGCTTGCAAACTTACAAAACTCAAATCATATGATTGCAAGCAAAAAAAGTTGCCATAGGCTTTGAAAGGAATTCAACATGCCTACTTCTACTGGTATCCTTCCCTCCTTATTTATAACCAACTCCCACAAGCTACTTTTCTTCACAATGCTATGTGGGATGCCAGTGGTGTATTTTAATTTATATTAACCATTCCGGCTCCAAGGTAAGTACAAGTCGTAGAATATGATAGCAATCCAGTGCACACTTGATGTTGAAAATCTTCTGATAATTGGTTTTCTAACTGATAGCCTCATTAAGTTAAAAAAAAGAGTCGAAGCGCTAGTGGTGAACGGGGTGAGAAGGAGAGGTAGACACAAACTCAGATAGGATGATAGAATTAAGCTCGATATGAAAGAGCTGCTCTTATCCGATGACATGACCTCAAATAGGAAGGCGTGGAGAGATAGAATTAGGTTAGGCGGGTAGCTCAGGCTAGGTGTGTTGGGTTTCTTTGCTTTAGCTTTAGGCCCCGTGCGTTGTCCGGCTTTGCTTTGTTTAGTTGCTTTGCCTTAGCTTTAGGCCCCGTGCATTCCCCTGCTTTGCTTTGCTTTGTTTTGGTTGTTTTGCCTTAGCTTTAGGCCCCGTGCGTTGCTCTGTTGTGCTTTGTCTTGTCTCCTTAGGTTTGCCTGTTTTGCTTGGTATTTTGCTCTGTGCTTTTTGTGCTTTTGTTCCTTATCTGTTTTTGTGTTTGCGTTTGTTGTGTTGCTTGTTTTGCTTGCTATTTTGCTTTCTTGTTGTCTGCTTTGCTTTTCTCGGTTGCTCTCTTTCCCTTGCTCTCTCACGCGCACACATGCACCAGCCGGAGGTCTCTTTGGAAGCAGCCTCTCTACCCCCGGGTTTACCTGGGGGTAGGGGTAGGGTTTGTCTACAGTTCACCTCCCTCATACCCTGCCCCGACGGGATTGGGTTTGTTGTTGTTGTTGTTGTTGTTGTTGTATTAAGTTAAAAAAAAATAAAAAAAATAAAAAAAATTGATGGCCTCATGGTGGCGTGCAGGTCAATGAGATAAAATCTGTTGTTTGAATTATATTTAGAAGCTCAGAATCGGAACGTGGACAAAGCAACAAAGATGTTGGAAGAACCACTTACGTGGAGATCAACCTATAAGTTTGAAAAAAAAATCGTTGGGTTAGTGATTGAGTTTATGTTAATAGTGAATGGATGTGATAATTTGACATTATTACGTAAGAGGGTGAAATTATATACCTTAATTTTATAAAATATACCATATAAAATTATAATTATATTAGTGTCATCATGGTTTGTAAAAAGAAATACTTCCTCCGTCCCAAATATTTATTGTCCATTTTTGACTTTTTCTATCTTTATTTCTCAACTTTGACTATAAATTTTTCATACCCTCGGTCTAGTTACTTAGGATCAAAAACCAGATATTCTTAAGTAATCTTAAACATATTTGTAACAACCAAATGAGGGGGGGGGGGGGGGGTGAATACATTACCGTTTTAAAATCTTTATACTTGTTGTATCAAATATCTTATTAAGCTTGTTGTAATATGAAAAATGCCAATTGTAGTCTATGACTAGCATATACTAAAACAAGTTGTCACACTAGTATAACCATCAAGTCACACCACAAGCAATAATATAATGCAAGCAGTAAGTAAAAGAAAGTGCAAACCGGACACGAGAATTTATAGTGGTTCGGTAACGGATCTCCTCTACGCCCTACTCCACTCCCCGAGTACCCAACTCGAGAGTTACTTCACTAGATCAACAAGCTCCCTTCTCGGCGGAGAAAACCTTACAAACGTCGCTTACACTTTTTCCGGTACAAAGCTAAATACCGGGTTCTAGTTTGAGATAGAACCAACCTAACGTCACCTGTACAATATTTTCGACACTAAGCTAGATGTCGAGTTCTTTTACAAGGGTACAGCCACTCCCGTTATGTTTTATGGCCCAACATAAAAACCTTGTGTTTTATGGCACAAACACATAAACCATCTAATCTAGTTTGGTGAATATATTGTGATGATACAGTGATGTTTACAATGATGATCCATGACACAAATGTCTAATGGATATGTATGACTAATCCAAATGAACTTCCATTGATAGGAATCCTTCAATGGATGAAGATCACAAGTTCCCTAAGATTGTTGTGATTAGGGGTGTTATCGGGTCGGGTTATCGGGTCTGTCGGGTCGGGTTGAGTCGGGTTTGGATTTTTTAATAACTCACCCGACACCCGACCCGATAAGGATTCGGGTTATCGGGTTCGGGTGGTAGTCGGGTCGGGTTATGTCGGGTCGGGTTATGTCGGGTCGGGTGATTCGGGTTATCGGGTGACCCGATTAAGTAACAGTACCTTATGTTTGTATCGGTGGTGTAGTAGTTATTGCAGACTTGTGTTTATTGCAGACTTGGCAGTAGGGAGTGAAACATGGCGTCTTCGAAACTCTTTGAATTCCCTATAACATTGTTCATTTTATTTTCTTTATGATTCTAGTTTATAGCAAGATTGAACTGGAAGTTGGGTGCAGTTGTGTAGTTGCATCATTTTACAGGTTGGTGAGTCAAACCTTCCAACTAATCCAACGAGCTTTGTCATTTTATTTTTGTACCATATATGAGCTGATGTTCATGGTGTATAAGTTTGATTCTAGCTGCATTTATTATGTTTGTTTTGACCTCTAGCTGGCGTGCTTCACTGTATTTATTGAAAGCAGTTTGTTTGAATTTGACTGAGGTTTGGTCTCTTATTTTCTTTGCCTTTATGTGCATGTCATATAAACCTATGAAGTGTTGCTGGATATATGTTTAAACATTGAAGTGTCTGGTACAAATAATGATCCCAAATGGTTCACAGGAAACAGGCCTATAATTAAAACTAAGCTTATAATATGCCAAGTTAAAAAGCAATAAGTGATTGTCGGGTCTTATCGGGTTGACCCGATAACCCGATAATATTTTTTATTTAACCCGAACCCGACCCGATAACACTATCGGGTTATCGGGTTCGGGTCAAATCAACCCGACTAGATTTTTTGACCCGATTAGACCCGACCCGATCGGGTTCGGGTTCGGGTCGGGTTGACCCGACCCTACAGACACCCCTAAGATTGTTGTGATAGATCTTCATATATGTATGCTTGTGGTGGATGATGACTCAAGATCTCTGAGCTTGCTTCACAGGATCATTTCGGGAGTATGCTTACAACATAATGAAAGTTAGAAGCATTATGATTATGATAATGAGGGTGTTTAATGTATGTTACTACATTGTTAATGACTAATCTAAATGTATGCAAGATGTTAAAGAAAATGTGTTTTGAAATGGTGATTAAACAACATGGTGTGGGCTGCTATTTATAGCCATTTGGCTTCAGCAACCCACAGATTGGGCGGAACCAAAAAAAGGGTTCCGCCCTTGTTAATTTTTGGTTCCGTCAGTCCTGACAGAAAATCTTTCAAAATCTTTGCAAATCTTGTTTCAAATATTTCCAAAATATTTACACAATCTTTCCAAGATATCTTTTGTGATCTTTCAAGATTTTGATGACACTATGCATGAGGTAATAAAACCATTTTCATTTTGATTAAAATGTAAACAAAAGTTTGTTTGTAAAATGTATTACTTAACTAGTTAATATATGTTTAACAAGCTGTACCATGTTAGTTTATGTGTTACTAAAAATGTTAAACTACTTATGCTATTATACGACTTAAGTTATTATGTCATTACATCATCTTTAGAAGTATGTAAACACATTTGTCTTAGTTTGACACCTAAAGTGCACTTTGACACCTACTGTGGCACTTATCCTATTTTGACACCTAAAGTGCACTTTGACACCTAATGTGACACTTATTCTATTTTGACATGAATACAACTTAGGAAGCATGATGTACAAGTAAAAATACTTGTATATGTAAAATGTAAAATAAGGTTTAAAATATAATGGTTAACCTTTTAAAATACTTAATGACTCTAAACGTATTTTAAACATTCTAAATGATTTGTTAAGGGGTTTGATTATAATGCCACATAACAAACATGTACGAACCTGTGTTGTAGCATAAGAGGACTTGAGATGTCGAGAGGTGTTGAATGTATGTTGAGACAAAATATGATTACAAGTAACTTGTACATTTTACGTTATGTATCAAGTTACATGTTTGTCATCAATCAAAACAAACGAGACTGTATAGATTAAATATCGTAATATTTGCACTAACAATCTCCCTGATTAAATATCGTAATATTTGCACTAACACCCATTTTTGATGATGACAAAATATGTAAACGTGATAGATAGTAAAATGTAAAATGTTACTTGTGTCCGTACAACATTTTACATTACCTTCTCCGTTTACACTCTTCTCCCCCTTTTGTCGAAACAAAAAGGGTGTGTCCTTAGAGTTTTAAACTTCATTTCTCCCTGAAAAGGTGAGCTTGCATCATCCCTAGTGTAGTTAAATTGTCCACTCCAATCCCCTATGGTTTTTGCCCTTCTTTGGTAGCGGATCCATGGATCAAATTTAGATGCTTAACCTACATCAAGGTTAGTTAAGCAATTAAAAAAAAAAAAAAAAAGGAAAAATGTATGATGAAGAAAATACACATAGCAAACGATATACGTGGGTAAGCTATGTTAGACTATCTTCTCCTCCTTTTTGTCGAAACACAAAGGTGTGTCGAAGGATGAGAATGATTATGAATGCGTGCATGCTCCCCCTTGACGGTTGCTCCCCCTTAATCGAGGCGTCAAGGTATGATTAAAAGGCTACAAAACAAATATTAGTGCAAAACTATATTCGTCCTTGGACGAGTATGTGATATACAACAAAGTGTGTATAAGATGCATTCATAAATGCTTGACGGAAGCTTCCCCTTGATCTAGGGCATCAAGATAAACCTTCAAAACAAAAATTAGTACAATAGAAGTTTTGGTCTTTAGACAAATATGTCATATGCAACCAAGTGTATAGACGATGCAAATAATCGATGCAAATTTTATCCGTAGATGAGTATGTTATATACAATTGAGAGTATATGATGATGAACCTACAATGAAAGAGTTAGTGCAATATATTTCATCTTTTGACAAAGAAAAATAAGATGTATATATGCAATTTATGATATAATCACAAGTAATTCAAAGTAGAGAACCATGATTATTGACCGGATCTAAACACACGAATTGTATTGAAGATACTTTGAGTGTATACTTAGTAGCACGTGGAATTTACCCCCAAGTACTTAGAAGATTTAGTGTTTGGTGATTGTATGTGATCGTATGAATGTAACAGTAAGAATGATAACACACAGTTTAACCAAACGATTATAGCTTCAATATATTACGAGTGATCTTGGAATATCACAAGAATTACAATGAAATCGTGAAGCTCTATCAATAATGCATGTATATAAAACTTAACCTAGGATCTCCTTTTATAGGACAAGGAGTCCTTTACAAGTAAACTATTATGCGTATCAATCTATACAAATAAGATATACATCATATCTTTTCTATATTTATCCATGCACAATTTAATCTTTATCTAATAAACAGTACTAACTTCTTGTTCCAACAGTACTAACGGGCTTAGTACTGATAGTATATTCTTGAACGATCTTCAACAATACTAGTTTATGTATGAGCAGTACCAACTGTTAGTTTAATTCCCAACAATCCTCCCCTAAACTTATGATTTCTGTGTAAATCAGTAAGTTTTTCGAATTAAACTCCAATGTTGATGATGGGGTGGATTCTTTCAAACACATATCTTCAATCTTGAATCACTTGAGAATTTTCTTCACATATAAGCTTTTGAAGAAACCATAACAGTAAGTACTCCAATATAAACTTCACAATCTTCATAATTATCTCTGATTTTGAGTTGATATCCTCCCCTGAGTTACATAATCATCTTTAACAGCAACGAATTCCTCCCCTGTTTGGAAGAATCTTCACCATCACATGAACTAGAACATATGACATTTAAGCTCAGCCTCCATTATGACAATATGTACAAGTTACCATCAATTCAGTTGTGTAGTTTCAAACTGCTCTCAACACTTCCAGATGTGTGACCTTCTGAGAGAGGTGAATCATAGAGCATAAACTCAGAATGAAACCAAGTTTAAACCATCAGTACAAACTAGTTGAAACTAGCAGTACAAACTGTTTAGCAAAAAAAAATTCAGAGATTAGGATAAACTCAATGTGGAGATGAAAACAGTTTTGTCCACTTATAGTTTTTAGCAAACTATCAGCTATCAACGGATTTGATATGTCTTTACCAATAGTCGTTTGCTTTTGACTAGTCAACTCTTTACACTTAGATATGGTGAGTTAATGACCATCCAGTTTTTGGTAAACTGTCAACCATGAACGGATTTGAGTAGTCTTTACCAGAAACCATTTGATCTGGACTAGTTGATTCTTATGTGGATTAGACATGGTGAACCAATTACCATTTGTTGTGTGACAAGCTTTCACACCTTACATGACAAGCCACCATACTTTCCAAAGCATAATCCATATTAAAAAGCTTTCTTAACCTGAAATGTTAGTCCAAAACCAAAGAAAACACAATACACAATATTTTCTGTTAACAGTTATCACATATGACTAACAAATGTCCATAAGCAGTACCTAAAAACAATCAAGCAGTACAAATCATACAAATAGCACAACTAGCAGTACAAAAACAAAAACACTTAGACATTAATCTTTTGAAGGATTAAGCATTCCAATACCTGTTACCAAGTACTAAAACCTTCCTACATCAAAACCTTTTGTTAATAAATCAGCAAAGTTGTCATCAGTATGTATTTTAACAACTTTTACTAACCTCTTTTCAACACAGTCTCTTATAAAATGATGTCTAATTTCAATGTGTTTCGTTTTTGAATGTTGAACTGGATTTTTAATAATACACAATGTACTGCTATTGTCTATGTGTATAATTGTGTTTAAGAAATTGTACCCATAATCAAGCATCTGATTTTGAATCCAAAGAACTTAAGCGCAACAACTTGCTGCAGCCACATATTCAGCCTCAGTAGTAGAAGTGGCCACCATAGTCTGCTTCTTACACTGCCAAGAGATCAATCTACAACCCAAGAATTGACAACCACCTGTTGTAGATTTTCTATCCATGCTAGCACCAGCATAATCAGAGTCTGAGAATGCCACCAGATCAAATGCAGACTCTTTAGGATACCATAGACCTAAATTAGGTTGACCTTTAAGGTATCTAAAGATTCTCTTTACAGCTGTTAGATGAGACACCTTAGGATTGACTTGGAATCTTGCACAAGCACAAACTGCAAACATAATGTGACAACTCGTAAAAATCCCTCGTAATAAATCTCAGTGATTTATGATAATCACAACTTACGGTTTAATAAAACCCATTTTTAGGGGAAAATTTAAACTTTTCTATCATCGCTATTGTTATCATGAAATATTTTCGTGATATATATAATAGCAAACATTACTCGGAACGATAGTAAACTCACGAGATTTCATTCTCACTAGATTCGAAACCTCACTAATTATAATAGTTAGTGATGACAAATCCCTACACACAAGTATATGCCTTTGTCCTAATTACCCTTAATTACTACGTTTAATTCACACTAAAACTCTTCACTAAACACTTGCAAGACCAAGTGGGCTGTTTCAGATTCTCAGCCCAACTACACGCTCCATTAGCCCACTTCCAAATGAATAATTAACTTGTGACTTCATGACAAATCCAACCAACCATAGTCCCTCCAAAACGTCTTAATATTTTTCGATTATCAAACACGACTAATAAATATTATTTACTCTCTCAGTCAACAATTAGGACGTCAAATAGTGGCTCGAGATATAAACGTTTGATACGTTTAAATGAGCCCAAGCGTTTGTCCCATTCCTACCAAATCGATCATATATATTTTTGTAAACTAATCCGATTTTATTCGAACTTGTTTTAATCTTATTCCAACATTTATACTTGATAACTTGTGATTTATTAAGAGTATTCAACATCAAACTCGACATTAAAACCCGATTCATTTATACACTAAATTACTTGTCGACACATAAAGAGTAAATCAATTCCAAATTGATCTCCTTTACTTTTACAAATGTCAATGAGGTCTTCATGTCAGTAGCTTCACTTCAATACAACCAACATTAAATTACTAACTCCCAATAATAGAGCAATTGATCATTGCTCACAAAACTCTACTCGTTTCAACAACAATTGTACAAACCGAATAGATACATAAGGTAGAAGACAAGACATTACTAAAATCATTTTAGCCAAACTTTCACTCTTTATTTAGGCACTTGCACACGCAAACTAAAATATCTACGGAATATGTATAAATGACAGCTACTAAAGACAAAGGCTTCCTAAACTCTCCATACTATTTCTATGACTGCAAGAGCAGAAATTCATAATGCTTTGTTAACTTTTCTTTTTGGACCAAATAAGAAACGTGTGAATATAAGTTACTAATAAACTCCAACAACAAAGAACAAATGTCCTATGAACCGTCCCATGTTCCTGACAATTTTTATGTCATACGCATGCTAATAGTGATGAATCACTCGAACAGTAGCTATGTGACTAGTCTTGAGGATAAATAGTCAATATTGTGTAGCTATCCTCTATAAAATCCCACTTGATCTTTCACTGCCAAGGTCACACACACTTATCTCACTTAAATTCGCTCCCCTTGGCCTTATCATACTCACCCAAACCCACTTGTCCTAAGCATTCTTCACTGCTCAAAACTCTATACGCTATCCACTCTCATTCACACTCTAAAAGTCTCAATCACTTTGTCTCACAAAGAGAATACAAGACAAGTAGAAGGATACGTGAAAACGCATTTGAACCCATCAAGCTCTCTGTCTCTCTTCGAGTACATTTCTGTTCGATCATCACTGCTACCTTCTAAGTCGCATTCCATTCATCACTGCCCTCCCTTCACCACCTTAAATGGTGTAGTAAGTATCTTAAGACTTTCTCGTTTCCATTTCTCGCACACACAAAGCACAACATGCATCTTAAAACGTGGCATTCGAACTCATAAGTTACATTTCAGAAGTCAGGCATGCATCTTTATTCGAATAGGTTGCATGATAACCCATTTAACTATAACTTTCAATAAGGGTCAGTTAAAGACCACAGTGGTAAGTACCACAACCATGCATACACTATCTCTTATTCGATTCAAACGAAGCAGTTTCTTTTAAATATTGTTGTACGTACTAGAGTATGTCACCACCCACGTAGACAATTCAAAACTCACAACCCACTTCATATTTAAAACACTAAAACGCATGCATGCACCCTCCTTGTTTTTATTTTCCATTCGACCTAGTAAATAGCTATACTTTGGAAGCCGCTTTTGAACTAAGACAGTCACCTCACAAGACTTCAACCATGCATGCATGCGTACTCTCTTTTAATTCTCACTTAAACGTATAAATTGAAAGCATGTTGAATTGGTTGAACTGTTAGAATGTCGAGCCTCTTTAGAAATCCCAACAGTCATCTCAAACCACTCTCATATCTATCAACCATACATACATCACTTTTATTTCAACATGAGCGAATAAACTGTTATATTTGAAACACACAAGTACTCGAAACTAGAAATTTAATCAAGTTTTCCTATTATAAAATGTGCTCAATAAACCCATAAACATTTTGTAAAATCGACATGCGACCCATGATCTATTTTATAAGACCTACTTCTCAACGTAACTAGTTACATTTAGTATAAACACCTTACAAAAATACTCGAGACTCGACTCTTTAAACTAGCCCAAGTGAATCGTCCAAAACCTTTTTAAAAAAAAACAACTAGAAATCGTTTATGGGCTAAGTTTGTAAATCGTTAAAGGCCCAAATTATGTGATAAATAAGCTGATGAAATAAACTGTTTTATCTTAAATATAACCTATAAAAACTCGTCCACTTTTTCCGTTATCATTTTAACATTTTTGGACTAAAAACGTAACGCATTTTAACTAGAAGGACTAAAAATGCCAAGTTGTGAAACTCGAGGACTGAAACTGTGAAAACAGTTTCTAAAGGACTTGAATTGATTTTTAAATAAACTTCAAGCCTTATAATAACATTAAAATTATTTTGAATATTGTTAAACTTTATATTTAACAAAGGACTAATTACGTAACGCAAATACAGTTAGGATAAAAAGTATAAAAATCGGGAAAGGTCAAGGACCAACTATTTTTCACTTAACATCCTCATTCTCATCACCACATCACTTCACATGCATTCATTTCATTCTAGTACATATATTTAACTTTCGTTAAATATTAAACGATTTCACTTGCATATCATCTCATCATAATTTGAGGAGATAATACCTCGAGTCAAGTGACATAAGAATCAAGATAATATCATTGTATGATATTATATTTTCTTAACTTGAGGCATTTTAGGCATATCACGCTTACGTCATCAAATCGTCATGCGATTTCTCACGATCACACTCATTGTAATTATAAGTCGAATACTTAGATATTCCTCACATTCAGGTCTCGTATTGAAGACGTTTACGTGATCGTTTCTATAAGTCTTACTTGAACTTATAATTCTATCTTGCCAGCTACACTCCAGGTGAGTCGTGGTCCCCTACTCTTTATTAATTATTTTAATAACTCTTTTGGGGGAGATACATGCTTCAACTGTTTTAACTTACTTTTATACTCTGAGAAATTCTTATGAATTATTCAAAACCATCAACTGTGTTTTACATGTCTTAAACCACTCTTGAAAGAGATATGTGCTTGTATACTTACAAATTACTTACTAGCTTAACATTGTATTGAAAGTCAACATTTTCAAACTACGTGTTGTAACACGATACTGAAACTTATTATAGGCATTCAAATAACAACTGAGTGTACTATTAAATCTTACTATGATAATTCTACATTTCAATTAGAAATAATAGCCAAAACTAAAACACATATATGCTATGAACTCCTAAACTTTATATTGTCTAAGTTTACCTAAGTTGCCATAAAGTCCCTCGATCATGAGCCATTAATCACTACGGTGAGCGCG
The DNA here is from genome assembly GCA_021014915.2 of Artemisia tridentata subsp. tridentata. NCBI lineage: Eukaryota > Viridiplantae > Streptophyta > Magnoliopsida > Asterales > Asteraceae > Artemisia > Artemisia tridentata. Next base: position 394,147,268 of record CP139505.1, read on the forward strand.
AATATAGTGGACAGCTTCGAAACCTGTAGAGGCTGACGACCTATCCCACTAAGTATGGACGGAAAGCCTTAGGGCTAGTCGTATTTAGTCGCGATACACTATATTTGAATAAATAGTAGGATGAGGCAAACATCTACTACCTGGGGGCAAACCATCATAACCTGATGTGACCTTACCGTTTTTACGGAACCTTTGTTAATGCTTTGCGCGTCATGAGGCTTAGGGACAATATAACTTTATGAATATATATGTCTTCCTATATATATTTGGATACAGCTGTAGACCACTACTCTTTACTGATAGATATCAGACCTTATACTATTATTTGTACTATGTGTTGTACTAAAAATTTAACTGAAATTATATGTGACATAGTTGTGTTTTTATGATAAAAACAACTAAATGTTGGCATATCATATTTTAAGAGCTTAACCATTATTTCATTACAAGCATAACTCATTTTACTTTAAACTTGAAATATATGATCCCTTGAGATCATAAACGATTTACTCATGGATTGTTATAAAATTTCAAATCTACTAGTTACTCCAAGAAGTACTAGTATTTATTTCAACTCTCAACTCTTGAAAACATTGAAAGAAAGATATTTTCTAACAAACTCCGCGAACTCACCAACCATTGTGTTGACGTTTTAAGCATGTATTTCACAGGTAATCAATGGAGCAGGACAAGACACGGAGCGGGCATTTAAATACTCTGATAACTTATATGGTGTGAAAATCAAATATGTCATTCTTTTTCAAATCATCATAATTTTTGGAGTTTTCAAATCAAATGTTACAAACTTTTACTAAGACCATTCTTTTGAATGACATATAACTTTTAAAATGCCTTTCCCGAGCCATTTTCTAAAATTTTGACTTCGATCCTCAGTGTAACACCCAAATATTTTCCGCTGCCACAAAACCAAATTTGGGGGTGTTACAGATTGGTATCAGAGCCACAGGTTATAGAGAATCAAATGTTTTCAAACATTGAACTATAACCACACTTTCAAAATAAATGATTTTACACCATACCATTTTACGCCCTCCGTGTCTGCAGACTGTCGTGCTCAATGTATTACCTACTAAGATTTGTTTTGTACTAATCTTTACATGCTTAATGTCCACTCTTCTCATATAACACACTATGTTATTCTACACTCAACATCATACTTAAACGTACAAATATTCATAACTACTGTTGTTACAGTACCATGTCTTCTAAACTAGTTGATATCATCGAGACTACCCCTCCTACTACACATTCGTCACCTACTTACCAAATTGCACCAGATACTGAAGATCCCTATGTGCAAATGTCACCACCCCAGCCTGACATAGAACTCACCCAGAAATCACCTCAGTCATCACCTTCTCACTCACCTCCACGTCGGAAACTTAGGAGAACAACTGAATCCGATTCAGATGAAGATTTGATTGGTGGTCAACCGACATTTGAATTTGGACAGAGTTCACACCAAGAGATAACTTGGAAGAACATCGAACTAAATTCTCCTTTGCTTAACACCTCAGATTTCTCCATGCCAGATGTTCCAAACGATGTATCCTTACCCAACTCCCCTGACCACAATGTAGACACCTATGACTCCATATGGACTCGCCTTCATCAACACACCAGCATACTAGATGCTCACACTGAACAGCTAAAAGAGTTACAACCATTACGATTCGAATGGTATGATCGTAACATTGATACCCTGTTCAAGAGAACGGATGCTGGAAGACGAGAAGTGTTTGGTCTAAAAGTAAATGTTGGTAACATGAAGGACAACTACGAACATGAACTTAGAAATTTGGATGCCAGAACCCGCTGTTTGGGTAGAGGCCATACTCGAACACACATTAGGGTCGAGGACATTGAAAGAACCCTATGGATGGCCAGAGACACGGCAAGAATCCAAAGCCAAAAGATTGTAGCCTTAGAGACCATGTTGGCTAACCAGATGAACATGTGCCAAGCCCGCTTCTCAGCCATGGAAGCTACTCAACTGGATCTTGAGGCTGAAGTTAGACGTTTACGTCAGAGGCGTAACTGAACCTAAGATCTCATGTATTACAATTGTACCCACTAAACCAAAAAGTTTTTGGTTAAGTGTTTCATGTATTTCTAATAATTCTGTAACCCTCAGAAATTGTAATCGACTCTTAATCTAGGTTAACCTGTCATATCTTTATGTGGAAAAGATATTCCTCCTATCAAACCTTATCGCAATACTGCATATGCAGACTCCCATGCAAAAATCAAATCGTTGTTGCACTCTTAATTAAACAAAAGACCATACGTGATCCAATAAGATCTTTAATAGAAGACCTTGCGTTGTCAAAAATCAATCAAGCTATTAAAGTTATGCCACAATTAGAATATAAACCCTAGAAAATTTCAAGGATGGAAAATTTTCGGAAGAGAATTTGACGAATGGAGAGAAATTGTCAAACCTCAACTTTTGCAGAGGAATCAGTTTAGTCCTTAACAATCACATATCAAGAGATGATTATCATTTTACAATGTTACCCAGACACATCGTAACTTTATAATCCTCAAATGACTTTGATCTTGTATTATTACCACTTTGTTAGCACTAAATACTCTATTTGGGTTACTCTAACAAAGGAATGAATACTAAGTCAGTCTATTATGATGTGTATAGGAAATGGCCAACTTGAACACCCCAATACCCACAACAATCATGACGCCCGAGACCATTGGGAAGTTGATAAGCAGTGTCATCGCAGTAGTACTCGAAGTGACTACGACAGCTCATTTAAGTGTCAATAACACGACAAAAGAAACCAACGTGACAGCTATACCTCGTAGGCATGGCCATGAAAGTTTCATGAAACATGGACCAACTTACCCAAGGAGTCCAAGAAAAGCGACTAAACCTATTCGCGACTGTGCCAAGAGAATCAGGCAAAGTGTTGCACCTAAGAAAAAGAATCAGAAGCGGAAACTTGATGAGATATGGACTGTTGTTCCCAACAGATGTGAGATCCACAAAAACGTCTGCATCCGAAATCATCAACAAGATCACATTGGCTACCTTCGCCAACAAAGATTCAAACCAGAAGCCAGAGGAGGCTACGTCATCAGCCAGGCTAACAGAGACAACTGCCATGGGAAGCAATCTCTGTGTCAAAGATATAAGATGCATCACACAAGGCGCTGCCCTGCTAAATGCGAGAGATGCAAAAAGATAGGCCACAGGACCAGAGAATGCAAAGCTGTGAATGGAAGGAAGCAGCTATCACCCATAAAATGCTACGGATGTGGTGGAATGGGGCATTACAAGAATCGTTGTCCGAACTACAATGCCCATTGGAAGCTCAAGACTTGTACAAGGGAATAAGAACTCGTCAAGGAATCTCAACCATGTCAAGGAATGACATCTATGTTAAGCAGAAGAATATATTCCTGCTGAAAAATAAATAAACTCTAGTCTAGAACTATCAAAGTTATATTTCCGTTTGTATTTACCTTAGGTACGATGGATGTAACCTAAGTGTAAACAATTATCCTCCTACCGTATGAGAACTTTACCTTGTAATATTTCCATGATAATTATAATCTATGTCAATTTCTATTCCACCTCTTCATACATAAATTGTTATGTAACAACATGCTGATATTAATCTTAAGAATTTCATTAACTCTATTTTGACCAAACCATAGGTCGATACTACATTTTAAGGAGCCCTCACCTAAAACTTAGGTATATGCCAAAGATATTATTTTAGAAATTCCTGACCAATCCTCGGAACATGAACCCCACTTTTCAAATTCTTTTGAAAATAATCAGAAAATGTCTAATTATGTGACAAAACTATTTTAGTTGAACCGTAAAAAAAAAAAAAAAACCTTTTGAGGAAGAATAAATATCATAACCACTGCTCCAAGCGTTACATTATTTGGTCCTCAATTATACATAGCCTAGCTACCTATGTATAATTTAGGAAGAATCATGTTATAAATGGAACAGCTATCTTTTTAAGATTTTAATAACAATTTTCATCCCAAGACAAAAATTTCAAGAAAATAAATTGTTCATAAACCTCCCCTTTGAACCGAACCAATCTACAATTATTATCCATTTCATTACAATAAGAATTCGAGGAAAGCACGAAATTAGAAACTATAAAACTTCACAACGATATAAGGCATACGCAAATAATATAAATTTTATTAGAACCCACGAAAATTAATACATAGCAAGATGATTAACATCGAAAGTACTAATAGTACAATAAACACAATAAAAGTCTTCAATAGATTGGTCCGCCATAGCAACAAAACCACCACCAACCCAGCTATAGCAAGCGCTACTATAGGATGAAGAACCTTGATTATTCAGGAAGATAAATCAAAACCGAATCATTAAGGACCCGGATTAAGCATAAGCGAGACTTATTCGACACACCACTAAGCTACATTCTAACCACTCTAGCGTGCGACCCTCACTTCCAAAAGTCATCCGCAAAAATGGCAAGAATCGTGAGAGGTACGATAACCAACAAGTATCCGATCCAACCTTTGGTATCTTCGGCAGGAAGAAGAGCCAAACCAGCAACGACGAAAATGATGAACATGGCTGCAAGCACAATAGCAATCGGCGGCATGTTTAGTATTTGGGAAAGTAGGATGAAAGTGATGAGTGAAAAAAAAGGTGAAAAGAAAGAAAAGGGAAAGTTAAATAGGGATGTAGGTGGAGAAAAAGTATCCGCTATTCACTATTCACGATCATTAAGTTACAAATCGCTACCCTTAAAAACCCACTAGTCTCGATCGCCAGAACACTAAACATTAAGTGTTAGAAACTCCTTACTCTCGACCGTTACTTTCAATATTCATAGACCTATGAATGCATTAGTTGATCTAACGTTCAAATTTAATTCATCCGGTACAAATAAGTCCTAATTGGACCCCGTTTCTTCGATATTCGAACGAAAATCTCTTGAGGATAATTTTTCATAAACTCTCACCTCAGAACATCACATTTTCAACACCCATCGCGGCCTGAACTTCGGGACGAAGTTCAAAATTAGGGGTGGATAATGTGACAACTCGTAAAAATCCCTCGTAATAAATCTCAGTGATTTATGATAATCACAACTTACGGTTTAATAAAACCCATTTTTAGGGGAAAATTTAAACTTTTCTATCATCGCTATTGTTATCATGAAATATTTTCGTGATATATATAATAGCAAACATTACTCGGAACGATAGTAAACTCACGAGATTTCATTCTCACTAGATTCGAAACCTCACTAATTATAATAGTTAGTGATGACAAATCCCTACACACAAGTATATGCCTTTGTCCTAATTACCCTTAATTACTACGTTTAATTCACACTAAAACTCTTCACTAAACACTTGCAAGACCAAGTGGGCTGTTTCAGATTCTCAGCCCAACTACACGCTCCATTAGCCCACTTCCAAATGAATAATTAACTTGTGACTTCATGACAAATCCAACCAACCATAGTCCCTCCAAAACGTCTTAATATTTTTCGATTATCAAACACGACTAATAAATATTATTTACTCTCTCAGTCAACAATTAGGACGTCAAATAGTGGCTCGAGATATAAACGTTTGATACGTTTAAATGAGCCCAAGCGTTTGTCCCATTCCTACCAAATCGATCATATATATTTTTGTAAACTAATCCGATTTTATTCGAACTTGTTTTAATCTTATTCCAACATTTATACTTGATAACTTGTGATTTATTAAGAGTATTCAACATCAAACTCGACATTAAAACCCGATTCATTTATACACTAAATTACTTGTCGACACATAAAGAGTAAATCAATTCCAAATTGATCTCCTTTACTTTTACAAATGTCAATGAGGTCTTCATGTCAGTAGCTTCACTTCAATACAACCAACATTAAATTACTAACTCCCAATAATAGAGCAATTGATCATTGCTCACAAAACTCTACTCGTTTCAACAACAATTGTACAAACCGAATAGATACATAAGGTAGAAGACAAGACATTACTAAAATCATTTTAGCCAAACTTTCACTCTTTATTTAGGCACTTGCACACGCAAACTAAAATATCTACGGAATATGTATAAATGACAGCTACTAAAGACAAAGGCTTCCTAAACTCTCCATACTATTTCTATGACTGCAAGAGCAGAAATTCATAATGCTTTGTTAACTTTTCTTTTTGGACCAAATAAGAAACGTGTGAATATAAGTTACTAATAAACTCCAACAACAAAGAACAAATGTCCTATGAACCGTCCCATGTTCCTGACAATTTTTATGTCATACGCATGCTAATAGTGATGAATCACTCGAACAGTAGCTATGTGACTAGTCTTGAGGATAAATAGTCAATATTGTGTAGCTATCCTCTATAAAATCCCACTTGATCTTTCACTGCCAAGGTCACACACACTTATCTCACTTAAATTCGCTCCCCTTGGCCTTATCATACTCACCCAAACCCACTTGTCCTAAGCATTCTTCACTGCTCAAAACTCTATACGCTATCCACTCTCATTCACACTCTAAAAGTCTCAATCACTTTGTCTCACAAAGAGAATACAAGACAAGTAGAAGGATACGTGAAAACGCATTTGAACCCATCAAGCTCTCTGTCTCTCTTCGAGTACATTTCTGTTCGATCATCACTGCTACCTTCTAAGTCGCATTCCATTCATCACTGCCCTCCCTTCACCACCTTAAATGGTGTAGTAAGTATCTTAAGACTTTCTCGTTTCCATTTCTCGCACACACAAAGCACAACATGCATCTTAAAACGTGGCATTCGAACTCATAAGTTACATTTCAGAAGTCAGGCATGCATCTTTATTCGAATAGGTTGCATGATAACCCATTTAACTATAACTTTCAATAAGGGTCAGTTAAAGACCACAGTGGTAAGTACCACAACCATGCATACACTATCTCTTATTCGATTCAAACGAAGCAGTTTCTTTTAAATATTGTTGTACGTACTAGAGTATGTCACCACCCACGTAGACAATTCAAAACTCACAACCCACTTCATATTTAAAACACTAAAACGCATGCATGCACCCTCCTTGTTTTTATTTTCCATTCGACCTAGTAAATAGCTATACTTTGGAAGCCGCTTTTGAACTAAGACAGTCACCTCACAAGACTTCAACCATGCATGCATGCGTACTCTCTTTTAATTCTCACTTAAACGTATAAATTGAAAGCATGTTGAATTGGTTGAACTGTTAGAATGTCGAGCCTCTTTAGAAATCCCAACAGTCATCTCAAACCACTCTCATATCTATCAACCATACATACATCACTTTTATTTCAACATGAGCGAATAAACTGTTATATTTGAAACACACAAGTACTCGAAACTAGAAATTTAATCAAGTTTTCCTATTATAAAATGTGCTCAATAAACCCATAAACATTTTGTAAAATCGACATGCGACCCATGATCTATTTTATAAGACCTACTTCTCAACGTAACTAGCTACATTTCGTATAAACACCTTACAAAAATACTCGAGACTCGACTCTTTAAACTAGCCCATGTGAATCGTCCAAAACCTTTTAAAAAACAACTAGAAATCGTTTATGGGCTAAGTTTGTAAATCGTTAAAGGCCCAAATTATGTGATAAATAAGCTGATGAAATAAACTGTTTTTATCTTAAATATAACCTATAAAAAACTCGCCCACTTTCTCCGTTATCATTTTAACATTTTTGGACTAAAAATGTAACGCATTTTAACTAGAAGGACTAAAAATGCCAAGTTGTGAAACTCGAGGACTAAAACTGTGAAAACAGTTTCTAAAGGACTTGAAATGATTTTTAAATAAACTTCAAGCCTTATAATAACATTAAAATTATTTTGAATATTGTTAAACTTTATATTTAACAAAGGACTAATTACGTAACGCAAATACAGTTAGGATAAAAAGTATAAAAATCGGGAAAGGTCAAGGACCAACTATTTTTCGATTAACATCCTCATTCTCATCACCACATCATTTCACATGCATTCATTTCATTCTAGTACATATATTTAACTTTCGTTAAATATTAAACGATTTCATATGCATATCATCTCATCATAATTTGAGGAGATAATACCTCGAGTCAAGTGACATAAGAATCAAGATAATATCATTGTATGATATTATATTTTCTTAACTTGAGGCATTTTAGGCATATCACGCTTACGTCATCAAATCGTCATGCGATTTCTCACGATCACACTCATTGTAATTATAAGTCGAATACTTAGATATTCCTCACATTCAGGTCTCGTATTGAAGACGTTTACGTGATCGTTTCTATAAGTCTTACTTGAACTTATAATTCTATCTTGCCAGCTACACTCCAGGTGAGTCGTGGTCCCCTACTCTTTATTAATTATTTTAATAACTCTTTTGGGGGAGATACATGCTTCAACTGTTTTAACTTACTTTTATACTCTGAGAAATTCTTATGAATTATTCAAAACCATCAACTGTGTTTTACATGTCTTAAACCACTCTTGAAAGAGATATGTGCTTGTATACTTACAAATTACTTACTAGCTTAACATTGTATTGAAAGTCAACATTTTCAAACTACGTGTTGTAACACGATACTGAAACTTATTATAGGCATTCAAATAACAACTGAGTGTACTATTAAATCTTACTATGATAATTCTACATTTCAATTAGAAATAATAGCCAAAACTAAAACACATATATGCTATGAACTCCTAAACTTTATATTGTCTAAGTTTACCTAAGTTGCCATAAAGTCCCTCGATCATGAGCCATTAATCACTACGGTGAGCGCGAATATAGTGGACAGCTTCGAAACCTGTAGAGGCTGACGACCTATCCCACTAAGTATGGACGGAAAGCCTTAGGGCTAGTCGTATTTAGTCGCGATACACTATATTTGAATAAATAGTAGGATGAGGCAAACATCTACTACCTGGGGGCAAACCATCATAACCTGATGTGACCTTACCGTTTTTACGGAACCTTTGTTAATGCTTTGCGCGTCATGAGGCTTAGGACAATATAACTTTATGAATATATATGTCTTCCTATATATATTTGGATACAGCTGTAGACCACTACTCTTTACTGATAGATATCAGACCTTATACTATTATTTGTACTATGTGTTGTACTAGAAACTTAACTGAAATTATATGTGACATAGTTGTGTTTTTATGATAAAAACAACTAAATGTTGGCATATCGTATTTTAAGAGCTTAACCATTATTTCATTACAAGCATAACTCATTTTACTTTAAACTTGAAATATATGATCCCTTGAGATCATAAACGATTTACTCATGGATTGTTATAAAATTTCAAATCTACTAGTTACTCCAAGAAGTACTAGTATTTATTTCAACTCTCAACTCTTGAAAACATTGAAAGAAAGATATTTTCTAACAAACTCCGCGAACTCACCAACCATTGTGTTGACGTTTTAAGCATGTATTTCACAGGTAATCAATGGAGCAGGACAAGACACGGAGCGGGCATTTAAATACTCTGATAACTTATATGGTGTGAAAATCAAATATGTCATTCTTTTTCAAATCATCATAATTTTTGGAGTTTTCAAATCAAATGTTACAAACTTTTACTAAGACCATTCTTTTGAATGACATATAACTTTTAAAATGCCTTTCCCGAGCCATTTTCTAAAATTTTGACTTCGATCCTCAGTGTAACACCCAAATATTTTCCGCTGCCACAAAACCAAATTTGGGGGTGTTACAGCAAACATAATGTCAGGCCTGGATGATGTGAGATACATCAAAGACCCAATCATAGATCTATACATGTGCACATCCACATCTTCACCACTGTGATCTTTTAATAACAAATGTGTCTCCTTATCAATAGGTGTGCTAACAACCTTGGCATATGTGAATTGAAATTTTCTCAAAATTTCACCAACATATTTATCTTGAGAGATAAAAATTCCATCTGGCTTCTGCTGTACTTGAAGTCCAAGAAAGAAAGTAAGCTCACCCATAGAGCTCATATCAAACTGATCTTTCATTAATTGCTCAAACTCTCTGCACATTTCTTTCTTTGTAGAACCAAAGATGATGTCATCCACATAAACTTGAACCAATAGAATATCACCTTTGTCATTTTTAATAAAGAGAGTTTGATCAATTTTACCCCTATGGAACCCATTCTTCAACAGATAAGTAGCAAGAGTCCCATACCAAGCTCTTGGAGCTTGATGCAAGCCATAAAGGGCTTTAACCACCTTATAAACTTTGTCAGGATGGTCTTGGTCTATAAAACCTGGAGGTTGAGAAACATAGACCTCCTCATCAATAGTACCATACAGAAAGGCACTCTTCACATCCATTTGATAGACCATAAAACCCATAAAGGAAGCATAAGCAAGAAATAGCCTTATTGCTTCAAGCCTGGCAACAGGAGCAAAAACCTCCTTATAATCAATCCCTTCTTCCTGAGTATAGCCTTGAGCAACCAGTCTTGCTTTGTTCTTTATCACAAGACCCCTCTCATCCTTCTTGTTCCTGAATACCCACTTAGTACCAATCACTCTCATTCCCTTTGGTAGATCAACCAGAACCTAAACTTTCTGAATTTTGAATTGAAGCAGTTCTTCTTGCATTGCCTCAACCCAACTTGAGTCTTCTAAAGCCTTTAGTACATTCTTGGGTTCTACCTGAGATAGGAAACATACAAACATACACTCATGCTCATCTTCATGATGTTTTTCCTCATAAACAACACTAAGAAAGCCATGATGATCTGGATCTTGAATCTGTCTTCTAGTCTTTACTCTAGATTGTACATCTCCTATGACATTGGTAAGTGGATGATTTCTGTGAACTATTGTTTGAGGAGTAGAAGGAGCCTCATAGTTGATAGGCATATTGTGCAGACCATCTCCAAAGAAATCAATATCATCATCTTGTTGAGCAGTAGTAACTGGTGAAGCAAGAATAGGTTGACTTGGTTCAGCAGTAGAGACATTTGGCTCAGCAGTATGATTATCTGACTCAGCAGTACTAACTCCATTTGTACTGCTCTCAGGAATATCTGATTCTTTTCCAGCTTGTCCATTGTTAGCAGCATCATTCTTCTCTCCATTAGCATCCTTTGAGGAAGAATCAGACACTGGACTATCCTCCATGATTGGCATCAAAATATACTCTTCATCATCTTCTTCTGAACCTGCATCATGGTTAGTATTTGTACCTGTAACAGGCACATAATTCATAGAATCTGAAAGCATATCAAGATCAAACAACCAATCTGGACCAACACCTGCAACATTTTGTATATTTTCCTGAAATTCAATGTGCAGATTTTCTTCAACATGTTTGGTGCTTTTGTTGTACACCCTAAAAGCCTTACTGTTTAGAGAATAACCAACAAAGAAACCCTCATCAGATTTCCCATCAAACTTTCCTAGTTGGTCTTTGGTATTCAAGATAGTGACATGACAACCAAAAGGTCTCATGAAGCTTAAGGCAGGGGTTCTACCTCTAAAAAGCTCATAAGGAGTCTTATTGTAAGGTTGCACTACTAGAACCCTATTATGAACATAACAAGCAATGCTAACTGCTTCAGCCCAAAATGAAATAGGCAACTTAGAATCTGCTAACATTGTTCTAGCAGCCTCTATTAAGGTCCTATTTTTCCTTTCAGCTACTCCATTTTGCTGGGGGGTTCTAGCCACACTAAATTCCCTCTTAATACCTTTTTCTCTGCAAAAATCATCCATAACCCTATTCTTAAATTCTGTTCCATTATCACATCTGATTATTTTGACTTTCTTATCAGCTAGGTTTTCTACCTCAACAATAAATGACTTAAGGATTTCACTAGTCTCATCCTTAGTTCTTAGAAAGAAAACCCAAGAAAACCTGGAATAATCATCAGTAACAACCAAACAATATCTTTTAAAATTCAAGCTATTCACAAAAGTAGGACCAAACAAGTCCATATGCAACATATATAAAGCTTGAGAATTTGAGTTATGAACCTTGGGCTTACAAGAGGCTCTATGTTGTTTACCCTTAAGGCAAGAAACACAGGTTTGGTCATTTTGAAAAATCTTATTTGTTAATCCTCTTACCAATCCATTTTTAGCAATTTTGTTAATGGTTTTAAAATTAACATGACCTAGCCTTCTATGCCACAACATTGATTCCTCCAATGTGGCTTTTGCAGCAAGGCAAGTAAGACCTTCTTTAGGAACAAGGTTGTTCATCTCAATACTGTATGTATTACCCTTTCTGGGGATTTTAAGCAAAACTTGATTTTCATCAGGCAGCTTGAAATCAGGAGAAAGAATAAGGCAGTCAGTATCAGTAAAAAGAACCTTATTCTTTTTATCACATATCTGTGACACACTAAAGAGGTTGTACTTTAACTCTGGTACAAAATAAACATTATCAAAATCAAGATTACCAGTTTTAATTACACCTTTACCAATAATCCTTCCTCCAACACCACCTCCAAAGATAACAGGTCCTCCATCCAGAGCAATGAAGTCTGAAAGGTATGACATGTTACCAGTCATGTGCCTGGAACATCCACTATCTGAGTAGCCTCTGTCTTCTTCACCATTTGAAGGATGTTCCTGCACACAAAATAAAGGTTTTAGTGCCTTTTGGGGATCCAAACCATCACTGGCTTGGATCTGCCTTGTGCATCAATATGAGAAAATTTATTGAAAGTCATTGATGCACCATTGGGTTTGTGAGATTTTCTAACCCAATGTGCTGAGGCCTTGACAACATTGCCCCATTTACCCTTAACAACATTAAAGTTTCTAGCAGTAGGAACTGCTGACCTAGCAGTTGGAACTGTTGGCCTAGCAGTTGGAACTGCTGGTTTAGCTTTAGACACCCATTTTTGATTTGTCATTGCTGTTTTCTTATAAAAATGCCTTTTAACTGTTTGTGCATGATTTGAAAATTGTTTTGCACTGAAAACAGTTTGTTTGTACTTAAACCATTTGTTTGGTGTAGCAGTTGAAACTGTTTTGATGCCAGACCTTAACATAACTGCTCTAGGTGACATTTTATGGTTCACATTAGGGTCTGTCAACATTGTTGGACTATTTTGAGTTACCCTAGCATTGTTATTCCTATTCACCATTGAATTCCCGAAAACATTCTTTTTCCATGGGTCAGAATCACAATAAGCAGCCAAATGGTCAAAACTTCCACAAACAAAGCATACTTTTCTAATCATAACAAACTCATCATCTAATTGCTTAGATTTTGAGTGGTTCCAATTCCTCTGATTATCTTTAGAAACTGGAGATCTGTTCTTAGTCCAATACATCTCAGCATACTTGACATTTTTCCTAACTGGTTTTATGTTTTCAGTTTTAACCACCTTAGGACCATGTTTAACTTCTACCTTAACAACATCAGGTTTAACCTTAACCTGATCATCCTCATCATCAGATGTCCAATCCTCAATAATTGGAGCATCTGAGTTCCTATCAGAAGACATCTTTTCCTCAGAGAGAGATTTATCACTAGCACTAACATAGGAATCCTCAGCCTTAACAAATTTAACAGGATTCTCACTAATTTTAGTACCATATCCAGGAAAATCCATATCCTTAAACTCTTCTAAACCTGTATGAGCCAAATCAATTCCTGGAGGGACAAACATTCCTCTATTTGGGGGTGCAACTAACTTATAACCTAAACCAGACTTAGCTTTATTAAGTATTTGACTCTCTACTATTTTCTGTACCCCTTTTGATGTGTACTCTAGAGTGTCAACACTTAACTTTAAATTTTCTTTTTCTTTCTTAAGTGTCTCTAGTTCATATACAAGTCCACTCATCTTGTCATCTTTCAGTTGCAAATCTCTTTTTAACACAGCTATATCATCATTAAAGTTAGACTCATTCTTTCTATAAAAATCAAGTTGTTCTTCCAAAACAGCTAGTCCTCTTTTATGATTAGACAGACTAAAATTCACTTGATTAAATTCTACTCTAAGATCATCATACTGTTTCTTAAGAGTTTCATAATCTTTTAAAGCATGAAAAGTGTTTGAGCATTTTTGAACTATATGTACCTCAGAGTCTGAAAAGGCCATCAATGCAATGTTGGCTGGCTCCACTTCCTCTTCCATAAAGCTCCAATCAAAACCAGCTCCATCCACAACAACCATTGCCTTTGAGGAAGAAGTTTCTTCCACATTCACTGTCCTCCTATTCTGACTCTTGTTTCCATTCCCATTGCTCTGTTGTCTAGGACTTCTACATTCCCTGGCAAAGTGCCCCATCTTATGACAATTATAGCACTCCACCTTGGACTTATCATACCCAGCTACATCTCTTCCATTGAAGGTAATCTTGTTCCCAGTTCTTTGATAATACTTCTTAGCCCTAATACTTATCAAGGCCAACTGCCACTTTAAATCCATAGCTTCCAAATCATCTTCAGCAATCTGAAGAAGGTCTTCATTGTAGATTTGAGACCCACCAGATTGTTCTGACACAAATGCATATATGGTCTCTTCAGTCAAGCCAGCAGTACTAGTTTTTACACTAGCAGTGCTAACTTTAGGGCTAGCAGTACCAACTGCTTCAACATCATCAGAACTGTTATTGTTGGAAGATGATAAGAATGCTGTGTTTCCAGAACTAAAACTAGTGCTTCCTCCTTTCTTCACCTTTTGTTCAACAATCTTGAGATTGTTGTACAATTCATTCAGTGACATCTTTTCCAGTTCTGGCTTATTGCTCCAGACAACCACATAGGTGTTCCACTCAGGAGGTAGACTATTGAGAAACTTCATATTGATATCTTCTTGTGGAATCACAATTTTCAGAACATTTAGCTGGCTGACAATCTTTTGAAGTCTATTAAAGATATGATCAAGTGATTCAGAGTTTGAGGCACTAAAGTTCTCATAATTCTGCTTAAGTAGGGTTTTCTGTGCCTTCTTGGTGGCTTCATTGCCACCAAATCTCTCCACAACTGCTTCAAAAAGTGTCTTAGCAATCTCATAGTGGCTAAAGTTTAACACTTGATCATTAGGAATTGCCATGAGTAACAAATTCCTAGCCTTCTGATCATTCTTCTTTTTGACTCTCTCATCGTTTGTGACTGGCTCAGTGTTGAGCTTTGTGGTCTTGGAACCATCCGCACGTGTTTCCTCAGAAGTAGTTGGTTTGAAGGAATCACCATTGATTATGATATCCCATAATGCATAGTCTTGCACCATGAAATATTGCTCTATTCTGAGTCGCCATAAATCGTATTCATTCTGTTTCAGCATGGGGAGTTTAGCAAGAATAGATGTTTGTGGTGTCTCCATGTCCATCTTCTTGGTAGCAAGAGAGTAAATACTTCTGGATCTTCTAAATCAAAGTATCAGAAACCTGGCTCTGATACCACTTGACCGGATCTAAACACACGAATTGTGTTGAAGATACTTTGAGTGTATACTTAGTAGCACGCGGAATTTACCACCAAGTACTTAGAAGATTTAGTGTTTGGTGATTGTATGTGATCGTATGAATGTAACAGTAAGAATGATAACACACAGTTTAACCAAACGATTATAGCTTCAATATATTACGAGTGATCTTGGAATATCACAAGAATTACAATGAAATCGTGAAGCTCTATCAATAATGCATGTATATAAAACTTAACCTAGGATCTCCTTTTATAGGACAAGGAGTCCTTTACAAGTAAACTATTATAGGTATCAATCTATACAAATAAGATATACATCATATCTTTTCTATATTTATCCATGCACGATTTAATCTTTATCTAATAAACAGTACTAACTTCTTGTTCCAACAGTACTAACTGGCTTAGTACTGATAGTATATTCTTGAACGATCTTCAACAATACTAATTTATGTATGAGCAGTACTAACTGTTAGTTTAATTCCCAACAATTATGAAATCAAAGATCTTTTGAAGTGTAGACTTCTAATAAGAATTACAATCATAAGAAAAATGAGAATATAATATGTTAAAAGCCTACAAAATAATATCTAGAAAGAAGATATGAAGTGAAGTTGAAATATTAAGAGTTAGAGTGAGTAGTGCTAGTGTTGGTGTCGGTTTACTAGTAGGATTCATAGGAGGTTGTGGCGATAAATTGATAGATGACTAAAGATTGATTAAAGTAGGTTTTTTGCTAATCCATGGTGGAGATGATTAGTGAAGATGGTGATGGAAGGTGGTGGTGAAAATGTAGACAACTATTAAAGAATTAGAAACTCAAATGCTATAACGAATATAAAAATAGAAAATATGAACTCATGCAATCCTTATCTAAAATTCACATCTCGAGGGATATGTCTCTCGTAATGTATAAGGGTTACGATATGAATGATATTATTGATGCTAACAAGAACGAAATTTATTCATTGATTGACACAAATTATAAAAATGACCTATTCTAGGTGAAAATGGGAGAGAGAGAGTATTAACATGGTTTTGACCGACATGATCTTTTATGACATTATCATCTACCAAAGATGATGTATCATGCCATAATATATGCTCAAATGGAATTAAAAGGAAGTGAAAACAATGAGCACCTAGGAACAGAAATTCCATATGAAAAAATTAAAAATACTAAATACCTATATGAGGATGAGAATGAAATCATATGATGGGAGAGTGTTGGTTAGACCAACGTGTTGAGAAAGTGTTAGGAATGACGGTTTTGATTAATATATCATTTGCACTGACAATGACGTGCATGATATGTGTCGAGGAAGAAAAGGATGAGATCCTATGATGGTGTTCTAAACAATGAAGTTGTGAGGTCCTGGTTTAAAAAAATCCTAGACTCCATTTACATTAGTTGTTGGTTGTGGAGATGAAGAAGTTTGTCAAACACATGGTGTGTTTTAAACTTGATGAGGTATTGGTGCAAACTTGTGATGTTGGGTTAAAAAGTCTTGAAACACTTGTGGGTTTGTAAACCGATTTTAACTAAGTGGTGTGTATCTATGTGTTGGTATTTTAGGGTGTAAGAAACATGAGTAAGTGTTTTTTAATACATTCTGACAAAAGATAATTGTGTGAATGAATTTCTTTCCGCCTTAATTGGTGGACATCTAACATAATGTGTAAAGCATCGACTGAAGAATGACGATAAAGTGTTTAGGAGGTTGCAGGTTAATGAAAGCGATGAGTTTAGTAATGTTTTTGCGGATGTTGGTTAGCATACAAAGAACTTCATACTTGAAGTCACGTAGCTCTTCTCTATCAATGCGAGATGATCGCATGACGAGGCATGTGGTTTCCTCATAGGAGGTATAGAGGATTAGAGTATTGTTATAACTAAATAGTGATGGAGGTGATTTTGAAAAGTGGAAGCAATAATGAGATTTGGAAAGAGGTCGGTTGAAAGATACAAAAATGCAATGCCAACCCTCTAAAACTTAATTCTATATGCTTCAAAATTATATGCAAGTGCAGAGGTCCATAAAACATACAAGACAAATGGATTAGTGTTTAAAGATGTCAAAAAGATAGAAATCATAAGATAATATCCTATACAAACAACACATTAGACTACTAGACATAAAGTTACCACATAGCAAGATAGCATCAAGACAAACAATCATATTATCAAAGAACATGACATTATTTGAAACACTTCATTGTGAAATTGTTTTGTTGTTAGGCTAAGACACTTAAGCATACTTATCATTAATTAATACAATGATCTATGTGATTAAATTCTAGAATAAAAAGACTTCTAAATGTTTATTATACCAAAAGCACTTTGATAAATTATAAGTGCACAAGTAGCAAACAAGTAGTGTGGCAAAGTCACAAAAGAAGTAAGACAAAAAGTTCATGCAAGCCATGTTTAGATTGTAACATTTTGGAGCATGTATTATTTAGACCATCCTAAGCATAGATTTAATAAATTCCAACAAAAGGCAAGAGCTTTCAAATGTAGATACATTATAAAAAACATCATGTATCAAAATGACATATCATGAATTAACAAGTAACACGCTAATCTTGCGAAACGTCATATAAAGAAAGAATGAAAAAAAATCATACAAATCATGTTAACATTTAGTAGCATGAAACATATAAGCATGCAAACAAAACCTTTCCAAGCTTTACACATTTGACAATCAATCAAGTAGAAATCAAACACCAAGATAACGTCAAGATTATGTAATCAACACATGTATGTGTAATGCAAGTGGTTCTTAATAAACTAAATCAACACATGTATGTGTAATGCAAGTGGTTCTTAATAAACTAAAGAAAGAAAAGTCATATCTACTATTTGATTGATTAGTATTTCTAAGGCTAGGTAAAATATCACTATTTTAACACTTACTTTAGGCAAGTATAGGAATAAAGATTTTTCAAGTTGGAGAATGAATATGAGACTATTACTAGCGGTGCTCAATTAAGGCTAAACACGACCATTTTTACGGGTGATTCCACATACCCAACTTCTCTTCTGGAAGCAATTTCGCCGTTAGGTCAAATTGAGTTTCTAGTGCAATAGGTTCTCCAGTAATCATTCTCATGTTAGAAAGATTGGAATTCCTATTTTTGCCTATTGAAGTATATAAAAGATGATAGATCACCAATACTTGGCTTAATGAGACTCAACTAAATTCATTATAACTATGGTAATGAAGATGTCATGTTATATACGAGAATTTAACAAAGATGTGTCAACATTTAAAAAGTAAGCAATATATTTCAATCTTGTGTTTGGAATCTAAGGTTGTTCGAATTACATAGCTTATTGCATGTTGAGTTGAAGTATGTGTTATAAATGTGATTTGATCATCTAAGACCAAGAAATGTATTTGTGTGTGATAATGGAATATGTTAAATTAAGAACGTTCTCAAGAAAGCTCTTTGGAATTTTATTCAACAAGAATCTAAGTAAGGTTACCAACTTCAATAGATCTTGTGTATGCTCTACGGATGTGTAATTTTAACCTTGGATGTGCACAAGGTTTGAACTAGATTATGAGCAAGGTTTGGTTATGATGTACGCTTGAAAGGAAACAGATACAAACAGTATCTTTCAACAAGTAAGATTATCCTACGGGATAAAGTTATCATGCTTATGAAAACAAGTATGACAAGATGAAGGAGATACGCTAGTTCATAGAACTTGTAGATGTTTGTTCAAGATCATTTAGCCAATGAGGTGTAATGAAATCTCTTGTAACACAACCTTTCATGTCGCAAGGAGAGAATGATGCATAGGATATACATTATCCTTTATTTCCCTTTTAACAAGATGAAAACTTAACGCATGATAATGTTTTCCAAAACATCATGTTTTCCTAAATGAAGATATGAAGCCAAAGTGTTTGAATTGGATAGTGGTGGTTCTAGCCATAATGAATTATCTAAGTTCTCATAGGTGGGAAAGTATGGTTGAATTTAGAACGTTCTCAAGAATCTAAGTAAGGTTACCAACTTCAATAGATCTTGTGTATGCTCTACGGATGTGTAGTTTTAACCTTGGATGTGCACGAGGTTTGAACTAGATTATGAGCAAGGTTTGATTATGATGTACGCTTGAAAGGAAATAGATACAAATAGTATCTTTCAACAAGTAAGATTATCCCACGGGATAAAGTTATCATGCTTATGAAAACAAGTATGACAAGATGAAGGAGATACGCTAGTTCATAGAACTTGTAGATGTTTGTTCAAGATCATTTAGCCAATGAGGTGTAATGAAATCTCTTGTAACACAACCTTTCATGTCGCAAGGAGAGAATGATGCATAGGATATACATTATCCTTTATTTCCCTTTTAACAAGATGAAAACTTAACGCATGATAATTGATGCGCGTGATGTGTCGTTGCGGTTTAGCAGTTTTAATGCCTACTCAAGTTTTAAATTTATATTTAGCCGACTTATCAATAACACACACACTTAACGAGCAGTGTACCCGGTCAGTATGAAGATAATGGTAAGTAGAGTGTCGATCACTAAGAGTGGAACGTATTATCTAGTTATTCTAATCAGTATTTTAATATCCTAACGCAAGGGGGTTTCAGCCTGAGAGACTGGCACAGTTTTGTTTGCAATTAAATAATAAAATAAACAATAGGCACGAATCAGCAAGTAGCACACACGTACACAGATAGATACTCGAGACAATAAGAGGGCTGTCCTTATGATTAAGTAGATTGTCACTTGTTTTATTGATAGCTTTATATGAAGTGTATGTAATTAACCCTTTCTCGTTGGTCCTATTCTCATCGGCGAGTAAACCCTTAATGATTACTTATGTCTAAAAGTTATTCCTAAGTGATCAATTTAGAAACAACCGTGGGAGCCACATCTTGTCCCGCAGTCAAATGCCCGCAAGCCACTAATAAACACAGAGGTTATCAATGCACTAATAAGTAGTAACCAAAGACATCAACATATAAACTTTAATTGATGGGAAAGCAAGTATTAAAGGGAGTGCAATCTTTCGTTGTCACATTACACAAGCCACCAATCCTGATGAATTAAAGTTTGCTAACACAATAAAACAAAACTACTTAATGAATTAAATACATGCAACACCTTCTTACAGCTCTTGTATCTTCGATTTGGGTGTGTCTTGTGCTGCCTCCTTGACTGAATTCGTCCTTTTGCTCTGCTGTTCGAACTTCGGTTTTAGGGTTTCGAACTCTTTAATTCGTCTGGTCTACGGGGTATTTATAGTTTCTGTCAGAGGGAAGATGCGGCGCATCTACCTAAGTAGATGCGGCGCATGTACTTAACTTCGCGTGGGGTCCAAGATTATAATATTCAGGAATATTCGTACACCGCCAGAAGATGCGGCGTAACTCTTGATTAGGATGCGGCGTATGTCCTCTTGTATCTTGGATCGTATCTGGTGATATCTTGATAGAGATGCGGCGCATGTTGATAGTGAGATGCGGCGCATCTGGAGCAGAATTGACTAGATCTTGTCCATGTCAGTAGACTTTCACTTTATGTGCGTTTTGCTCCATAATTAGTCCAAAATAGCTAAGTTTCACCAAATGCTTGTTTTTACCTGAGAATTACAAAAGTAAACAATTAAGTATCAATCCTCATACATAATATAGTAAAACAAGTCAAATTAATAGGATAAATGATAGTAATAAAATGTACTTATTTGAGTTCATCAAATATCCCCCCACTTGAACTTTACTTGTCCCCAAGTAAACCTTAGATTAAAACTTATGAAAATGTATCCTAAGAGATGTTAGGATTTATTTTTATTTTTAAGCATGTATTCGTTTATTTCATAATCACACAACTAAACACTTAACGAATTAGAAGTAAAATAAAATAAGTCGATAAAAGCAAATCTAATCGTTTAACTGTCCAGTCGCGACGAATATTCTATCATAAGCTTGGCAAGTATACACATCTCCACCACTAAAGCTAAGGAATAACAAGTCTAAAGCGGTAAAAAGGGTTTTTAGGCTAAAGGGTTAATTATTCTTATTTACACTATCGATCTCAAATTCCAGAAAAGGCGACAAAATCACAAATACATGATCGAATCCACGAACACGATACTTGCAATTGCTCAAATCCTTAACTCGAATAGGCTAAAGATAGGTCCAAACTTCACCAATAATAATATATCAAAAAGGGCGACAAAATCATAAATACATAGCCGAATCCACGACTACGATACTTAAGATTGCTCAAATCCCTAATCTCAATAAATCAAAGGTTCGGTTGGATAAAGAATAATATAGGGTATGGATAATATTTGGGATATAAATTGGTGTAAAAATAAAAATAAACAAAACAAATAAATTAAAATCCTAAGTGTGGTTAATCACTATCCCAACCATCCCATGAATAAGACTCATATCATTGAATAACTCATGCTTTAACACTTGAAACACACGCTTTAGGTAGACACGAATTATACTCAACAAAATCTTAATCAAAGAATAAACCTTAATTGGCATTCCCATAACTGCCAATTCCCATTCAATCCATAGATATAATACAACAAATAGTGGCGATATCGACCACTTACATAACTCTACATTGTTGGCTTAAAATAAACATCCAACTCTTTTTTCTTTCTTTTTCTTTTCTCATTTTTTCGATTTTTTTTTTTTTTTTTTTTTTTTTTTTTTGACATCAACATATACATAGATGTGTAAAATTTCACCACATCACTACAACTTTCTTTCCGGATAATTTTTTTCATACTTTTCATACTTTCAGAAATAACGGTAATAGTGAAAGTAGTAAACACACGAAAAATAAACTCCAAAATATACAATATTTACTTTCACTCCAATTGCATTGTGCAATTTCCCGACCTAACCATAGATAATGAATTACGCACGCGAACACAGGTAATGTAAGGAAACACACTCTGCCTATAGCAATTAACCAACCACGGATTCTAATCTACAGGGTAGGCTAAGGTTTAAGGTGTAACGAAACATTTTAAACATAGGTGTAAGAAACGAAAGGAATGGCTCTGAGTGTTTTTCTAGGGGTATCTTACTCTAAAAATGAGAGTAACAAAAGGTTTTATACGGGGGTTAACTAACCAGTGTAGTTAGTCAATAACACATAACATATAAAGGCTATTTGGTGTAATCCTAGAATTTTACCAAGTTAGACAAGTCATTCCAATTATATAAATAATACTCATTATGGTGGTCTCGAATAGTATACAAGCCAAGTTCTAAAGTTTACAAGTCACCGGCACACTCATAGATTTGTGAATTTTGAAAAATCACAATTTTTTGAAAATAATGTCATGTGTGCAGTTATGTAACTTAGATCTTAAACAAAAACATGCCAAAAAAAATTTTTAAGTTTGATATATTAAGCACATTTTAAGCATAATTTTTGAAAAAGTAGGACAAGTAATTGTTAAGTGTTCTAATTCTCCAATCCCCCCACTTAAGTTAAACAACGTCCTCGTTGTTTGTATAAAAGGTTAAAAACTGGAAAATAAAAGAATTAGAACAAGAAAAACTCCCCTGAGATTTGCTCGGTATGATCCTCCATTTGTATATGAGCAAAAATCAACTTCTTGTGGATTAGAACGTTAAAGCTTCATACTTGATGTATCCACAGGAAATCCAGGAAACTATAATACCACCAACACTTTAAAACACACCTAAGATAAGAAAGGTTCAACTTGCATAATACATTAGTAGTTAGGAAAAATAAAAACTTAAAAATTAAAACTGAAAATCATCAGGTCAGTCGATGCGCCGTATCTTATTGAAGAAGATACGCCGTATCGAGCCTGGAATAAATACGGATCAGAATAAAGATGCGCCGCATCCTTAACCAGGGATGCGCCGCATTAAAATAAACTGATAAATAGTTTTAAAGTCGAAAATAAAAATGCAGAAAAATAAAATAAGATATGACCATTGCAGAGGATGCGTCGCATCTCAGGACTGAGATGCGCCGTATCCTCGTGCGGCCTGGACTGACTCGACACAGAAAACAGAATAATAAAAGATAAATCCGGGTTGTCTCCCGGTAAGCACTTGTCTTTATTCCAGAGTCTTCAAGTTAGACTCACGTTCAGCTCTTTAATCCATTACGTCGGGCTCAAACTCCACCACCTCATTCTCATTATCCTCGATTCTATTATCAAAGTATTTCTTTACACGTTGCCCGTTCACTTTGAATATATAACCATTTTTATCGCATATTTCAATAGTTCCATATGGATACACTTTCTTGACAACGAACGGTCCCGTCCATCTTGATTTAAGTTTACCAGGATACATCTTTAATCTGGAATTAAATAGTAGCACTTTTTCTCCAATAGTAAACGTTTTATCTCCACGTAACCTCGAGTCATGCCATCTTTTAGTTCTTTCTTTGTAGATCTTAGTATTTTTGTAAGCCTCATCTCTTAGCTCATAGAGTTCATTAAGTTCCATGAAACGGTTCTTTGTTGCAGCTTCCATATCCATATTGCAGTTCGTCAAAGCCCAATATGCACTTTGTTCAACTTCGACCGGTAGGTGGCATGCTTTTCCGTATACAAGACGAAATGGAGTGCATCCCGTTGGTGTCTTATAGGCTGTACGGAATGCCCATAAAGCATCATTTAACTTGTCAGACCACCCTTTAGGATTATACCCAGTTGTTTTTTCAAGAATTCGTTTTATAGCTCTATTGGTTACTTCAGTTTGACCATTTGATTGAGGATGGTATGCGGTGGAAACCCTATGATATACTCCATATTTTTGCAAGGCTTTTCCCAGATGGTGATTACAAAAGTGCGTTCCCCTATCACTAATTAATGCTTTAGGAATTCCAAATCTAGAGAACAAATTTTGCAAAAATTTAAGTACTACCTTGCTGTTGTTTGTTGGAGATGCTTGCGCTTCGACCCATTTTGATACGTAATCAACAGCAACTAAAATATATTTATTACCTTTAGATTCAGGAAACGGTCCCATGAAGTCTAATCCCCATATGTCGAAAACTTCACATACATGGATATAGTTTTGCGGCATTTCGTTCTTTGATGTAATATTTCCAGATCGTTGACACGCATCACATCCTTTTATATAATCTTTCGCATCCTCCAACATAGTGGGCCAGTAAAATCCCGCATCCAGGATCTTTCTTCTTGTGATGACTGGACCGTGATGTCCCCCTGTTGGCCCTGAATGGCAATGTGCCAATATTGCAGGAATGTCATCACCATCTACGCATCTTCGTATAATATTGTCAGGACATAATTTAAAGGCATAAGGTTCATCCCAAATATACTCGCTAGAGCGAGTTATAAACCTCCTTTTCTCGTCGGATGTTAGCCCTTTTGGAATTTCATTTGCAACAATAAAGTTTATAAAATCGGCGTACCATGGTCCATTATTATTGCTCTTAATTCCTACCATCATAAGGTGTTCATCAGGGAAGTCATCAGCTATTTCCCTTTCGTCAAGCACCTCCATATCAGGGTTTTCAAGTCTAGATAAGTGGTCAGCAGCTAGATTTTCGGCACCCTTTTTATCTTTAATTTCAATATCGAATCCTTGGAGCAATAAAACCCACCTAATAAGCCTTGGCTTGGCATCCTGTTTATTGAACAAATACTTCAAAGCAGAATGGTCAGTGTAAACCATAGTTTTTGACAATATAAGATACGATCTAAATTTATCGAATGCAAAAACTACTGCTAAAAGTTCCTTTTCCGTGGTGGTGTAGTGTTCTTGGGCATTATTTAATGTTTTGCTAGCATAATAAATTGGCTTAAATTTCTTATCTATCTTTTGGCCAAGTACGGCTCCAACAGCATAATCACTAGCATCACACATTAGTTCAAAAGGCAGATTCCAATCCGGCGAAATTATAATGGGTGCAGAAGTTAGTTTTTCTTTAAGTATATTAAATGCCTTTTTGCAATCTTCAGAAAAATCAAACTTTGCATCCTTTAGCAATAATTGGGTCATAGGCCTAGATATTTTTGAAAAATCCTTTATGAATCTACGATAAAATCCAGCGTGCCCTAAAAAACTTCTAACGCCTTTTACGTTAGTGGGGTAAGGTAGTTTAGCAATTACATCAATTTTAGCTTTATCGACTTCTATACCTTTCCCAGAAATCTTATGTCCTAACACAATTCCCTCTCTAACCATAAAGTGACATTTTTCCCAATTAAGAACAAGGTTAGTTTCTTCACACCTAGCAAGCATTTTATCAAGTTTAAAGAGACAATCACTAAATGAGTTACCGAACACCGAGAAATCGTCCATGAAGACTTCCATAAAGTCTTCTACCATATCATGGAAGATAGCCGTCATACAACGTTGGAAAGTAGCAGGGGCGTTGCATAGTCCGAACGGCATTCTCCTATAGGCGAAGGTTCCATAAGGGCAGGTGAAAGTCGTCTTCTCTTGATCCTCGGGGGCAATGGGTATTTGGAAGAAACCTGAAAAACCATCCAAAAAACAATAATAATCATATCCTGATAGTCTTTCTAACATTTGATCAATAAATGGAAGAGGGAAGTGATCTTTTCGCGTAGCATCATTGAGTTTGCGGTAGTCGATGCAAACTCTCCATCCGGTAACGGTTCTTGAAGGGATTAGCTCATTGTCGTCATTGAGTACTACCGTCATTCCTCCTTTTTTTGGCACAACGTGGATAGGACTGACCCACGAGCTGTCGGAAATTGGGTAGATAAGTCCGGAGTCAAGTAACTTTACGATTTCATTTTTTACCACATCTTGGACTTTTGGATTCAAACGCCTTTGAGGTTGGATAGTTGGTTTGAATTCATCCTCCATAAGGATTTTATGTGTACAAAATGACAGGCTAATTCCCTTAATATCAGACATACTCCATGCTAATGCTCCTCTTCGTTTATATAGTACCTGCAAAAGAGACTCTTTTTCTTTTGGCGTTAAGTCAGATGCAATAATAACGGGTGAATTAGTATTTCCGTTTAAATAAGCATATTCTAAAGTAGAAGGAAGATCCTTAAGCACAGGTTTAACATTATCAATCTCAGTAGCACTAGCGGAATAAACCTGTTCTTTAATTATATCGCTGCTGTCATCGGATAGATGCGCCGCATCGAGGTTTTCGATGCGCCGCATCGAGTTACATACAGCAGAATCAGCAGCAAAATTATAATCAATAGTATTCTCATCAACTTGATCTTCTATAGCAATTGTGTATTCTAAATTTTTAAGCAGAAAAGAATCAAGTAAATTATTTTTTAACAATCTCTGAGTAAATTGATTAATCGTGTCATCAAAAACGTCGACGTTATAGCATTCATCATCATCGGAATTATCTTTACTCATAGATTGTTCCATGTTAAACTCAACCTCATCTTTTCCTATGGTAAGAGTTATTTTTTTATTAAAAACATCAATCATGGCCCTAGCAGTGGCTAAAAATGGTCTTCCTAATATTATAGGAGTTCTAGAATTTTCAGGCATATCAAGGATAACGAAGTCGATAGGTAATTCAAATTTATCAACTTTTATTAATATATTTTCCGCTATTCCTAATGGGTATTGTATGGACCTATCAGCTAGTTCTAAGCACATCCTAGTAGGTTTTGGTTCACCAAGACCTAATTTATCATACATAGAAGAGGGCATAAGACTTATACTAGCTCCTAGGTCGGCTAAGGCATTTTCAATATGCAAATTTTTAATCTGACAAGGAATAGTGAAACTCCTTGGATCTTTTTCTTTAGATGGAAGTTTGTTGAGCAATGCCGCTGAGCTTCTTTTCCCCATTGTTATGGTGCAAGCCTCTTTGAGTTTAGACTTGTTTGTAAGCAAGCTTTTCAGATATTTAGCATATTTCGGCATTTGCACTAGGGCTTCCATAAATGGTATGCTTAGCTGCAGCTGCTTGAGATTCTCCAGGAACTTCTTTTGATAGGCGTCTTCTTTCTCTTTCTTTACCCTATGTGGGAAGGGTGGTGTTGATCGTTTAGGTTCAACAGAAGGTTCTCTTCTAATTACAGGTTCTGGATCAGTCTCATTTGGTTGCTCTTGCTCAGGTGGTAAAGATTCAGGGGAAATTTTGTTTATACTGTTATCCTCAGGTGTTTCTCCGATTTGAAAGGTTGACTTTCCGCCTCTAGTTGTAATTCCTTTCAGATCGTGCCTTACCAAAAGAACCTTATTAAGTACTGTTGACAATTGGTGCACTTCAATTGCCAAACCATTGATCAAATTGTTTTGTTCCTTTAGTAATAGCTCATGACTGCCTTTGAATTCGGTGATAAAGTTCCTTGCCTCATGATATTCTTGTTCATTGGCTTGAGCGATTAGTAGTGCAAACTCTTCCATAGTAAGGTTTCTTTGGGGTCTTCCGAACCAGTTTGGGAAAATATTGAACATTGATCCTGAAAATTAAGAACAAGTAGATTTCAAAGTAAAAGCTTCCAAGTATAAGGGTAAGTCAGAATATTTTCCGTTCGGAAATTAGAAAAGAATAAGAGTTGCTGATATCTGCAGACGATGCGCCGTATCCAAAAAGTTGGATACGCCGTATCTTAAAACGTTAAAAATTAATCAGACTTTATGCAGAAAATAGATACGCCGCTTTAGAATTTAAGAATGCGCCGTATCGAAATAATTAATCAAAAATCAACTTATCTAATTAAAATTTAAATGCGTCGTATTAACGAAAGTTAATGCGCCGTATTTTCGTTACGTTTAAAAATAAAAGATTTTTGATTCAGTAAGATGCGCCGTATCGATAGAGATCGATACGCCGTATCTGTTTAATAATTCGCAAACTGTTTTTAATTAAAATAATAGATACGCCGTATCTTCGAAAGAAGATGCGTCGTATGGCGTGAATGTTTAGAAATTTTTTTATCAAAAACAGATACGCCGTATCTGCAAAAGCAGATGCGTCGTATTACTTTATCGCTTAGAAAAAATTTTCTTATTAAAAACAGATACGCCGTATCTTGGGGAAAAGATGCGTCGTATCGAATTAATTAAACGCGTTGTATAAAAAAAAAATTAAACGCAATACGCCGTATCTGAGAGATCAGATGCGCCGTATCGTTTGATTTAGCACAGTACAACGATAGCAGAACAGAAAATACGAAAAATTAAAACAAAAATAAAATAAAAAAAAAAAAAAAAAAAAAAAATTAAACACACAAACAAAAATAAACACAAATAAAGCAAACAAATAACACAAAACAAATAACACACAATACAACAAATATGCAAATTAGTACAATGATGCAATTAATCTAATAAAAAGAAAAAACCTAATTAAAATACTAATCAAATTAACAGATAATAACAATTCACTCCCCGGCAGCGGCGCCAAAAACTTGATGCGCGTGATGTGTCGTTGCGGTTTAGCAGTTTTAATGCCTACTCAAGTTTTAAATTTATATTTAGCCGACTTATCAATAACACACACACTTAACGAGCAGTGTACCCGGTCAGTATGAAGATAATGGTAAGTAGAGTGTCGATCACTAAGAGTGGAACGTATTATCTAGTTATTCTAATCAGTATTTTAATATCCTAACGCAAGGGGGTTTCAGCCTGAGAGACTGGCACAGTTTTGTTTGCAATTAAATAATAAAATAAACAATAGGCACGAATCAACAAGTAGCACACACGTACACAGATAGATACTCGAGACAATAAGAGGGCTGTCCTTATGATTAAGTAGATTGTCACTTGTTTTATTGATAGCTTTATATGAAGTGTATGTAATTAACCCTTTCTCGTTGGTCCTATTCTCATCGGCGAGTAAACCCTTAATGATTACTTATGTCTAAAAGTTATTCCTAAGTGATCAATTTAGAAACAACCGTGGGAGCCACATCTTGTCCCGCAGTCAAATGCCCGCAAGCCACTAATAAACACAGAGGTTATCAATGCACTAATAAGTAGTAACCAAAGACATCAACATATAAACTTTAATTGATGGGAAAGCAAGTATTAAAGGGAGTGCAATCTTTCGTTGTCACATTACACAAGCCACCAATCCTGATGAATTAAAGTTTGCTAACACAATAAAACAAAACTACTTAATGAATTAAATACATGCAGCACCTTCTTACAGCTCTTGTATCTTCGATTTGGGTGTGTCTTGTGCTGCCTCCTTGACTGAATTCGTCCTTTTGCTCTGCTGTTCGAACTTCGGTTTTAGGGTTTCGAACTCTTTAATTCGTCTGGTGTACGGGGTATTTATAGTTTCTGTCAGAGGGAAGATGCGGCGCATCTACCTAAGTAGATGCGGCGCATGTACTTAACTTCGCGTGGGGTCCAAGATTATAATATTCAGGAATATTCGTACACCGCCAGAAGATGCGGCGTAACTCTTGATTAGGATGCGGCGCATGTCCTCTTGTATCTTGGATCGTATCTGGTGATATCTTGATAGAGATGCGGCGCATGTTGATAGTGAGATGCGGCGCATCTGGAGCAGAATTGACTAGATCTTGTCCATGTCAGTAGACTTTCACTTTATGTGCGTTTTGCTCCATAATTAGTCCAAAATAGCTAAGTTTCACCAAATGCTTGTTTTTACCTGAGAATTACAAAAGTAAACAATTAAGTATCAATCCTCATACATAATATAGTAAAACAAGTCAAATTAATAGGATAAATGATAGTAATAAAATGTACTTATTTGAGTTCATCAATAATGTTTTCCAAAACATCATGTTTTCCTAAATGAAGATATGAAGCCAAAGTGTTTGAATTGGATAGTGGTGGTTCTAGCCATAATGAATTATCTAAGTTCTCATAGGTGGGAAAGTATGGTTGAGTTTGATCAACATGCATTTGATTCGGTACGAGTGTTGGACAAAGGGCTTTTTGAGCAATGCACTCAACGGATTCAAATGATGGTAAGGATGGTGGATTGGTTTATCTAGATGGTAGGTCTTCTAGTGTGTCTAAAGAAGGATGTAGTGATGTAGAGGTTTGTTGTGCTATGGGAGTAATTAGGTTTCGTAAGTGTTAAAAACAACAAGGATAGATACTAATTCTTGTGTTCCATTGGTTGGTACAACTAGTGGGTGAAATTCTTGAAGTTTTGATCATGTTTGTGAAGCTTAGGGGCTGAGATATATCACAGAGGTGAATGTGATGAGATGATGGTGAAAGAACAGGTGAACTTAAGTGCTAAATGTTCAAGGATGAAGACCTATTTACATTTGTTTTATTCCTATTGATTTGGAGAGTGTTAGGATAATCATATGTTGTTAAAATACTTTGATTTTTTGGATATGAATTTTAATGACTACAATCGTAAGTCAATTTTACTTGAATATTTTGGACAAAATACTTAAGTTGTCAATCCTACTTTGTTGAGATTAGATTGCACTTAAGGATAGCAAGACTTGATAATACATCTTTAACTTGAGTGTGAGTTATGACTCGATGTAAATCCTTATCGTCTTGAAGGATGACACGTTATTTTCATGTTAACCAAGTGAGGTAACATATGTAGATACAAGACAATATCTACAGTTATAAGTTAGACTTGTGATTTTGATATTGTATGTAATCTTTGCAAATAATGAGTCCGGATTTGTTAGAAAGTTGTCAAGTCACAAAACAAGTCAAGCTAATCTGTGAAGGATGAGTAAAGGATGCAGTTAATGTGTGTAATGATTACAAAATATTTGTGAACAGTGGTCCACGGATTCAAGGAACCAATGTTAGGAATTATATTTAGAGTTGATATTGACAAAATATGAAAGATGAAGGAATCTTATGAAGACAAAGATAAGGGACTAATTATGTATTATTTATATGTCTTTGTAACCCCAATCTCTATTATATAAAGAGATTAGAGGCGTTAGTTTTTATATACAGGAATTAGAGATGTAATTCCAGGAAAAGGGGTGTGTGTGTTCTAGGCATCAAGTTCCTACAATGGATGCCTAGGTTTGTAAGTTTGTTAGTTGGTAGAGATGATGGCGAAGAAAAACCTTAGCAATAATAATGAAGCTTTTGTGTTTATTCCGCTGCGTACATGTCTTATTCATTATTATTGTGTTATCCTAGATAAAAGGTCTAAACAACCTGAGTTAAACGGTTCTTCACAAGTGGTATCAGAGACAAGGGGCTCGTGATCTAGGATCCACAAGGTTTTTCGAAGAAGAGAAGGAAAATTCGAATCTGTTACAAATTTTTGTAACTTTCTGCAGGTCAGTTTTCAAACGGCGATATATTTTTCGTTAACCGTTGGATCGTGCTGAAATTTTTACTGGAGGTACTTCACATATCAAGGGAGATTCTGACCGGAGGGATCTTCAATCTGAGTTATCAGTAAAAGGTTATGGTTCATTGAAGTCTGCTGTAGAACAGCTATGGTATGACAAATTTTTCAGGTTTTCTTGTTGAAACTTCTTGAATTTGGTTCTATACTTGTTAATTAATCATGAAAGTTGGATATATGCTGGTTGTTTTACAAGGGTACAACCACTACCTTTATGTTTTATGGCCCAACATAAAAACCTTGTGTTTTATGGCACAAACACATAAACCATCTAATCTAGTTTGGTGAATATATTGTGATGATACAGTGATGTTTACAATGATGATCCATGACAAATGTTTAATAGATATGTATGACTAATCTAAATGAAATTCCATTGATAGGAAGCCTTTAATGGATGAAGATCACAAGTTCCCTGAGCTTGTTGTGATAGTTCTTCATGTATGTATGCTTGTGGTAGATGATGACTCAAGATCTCTGAGCTTGCTTCACAAGATCATTTCGGGAGTATGCTTACAACATAATGAAAGTTAGAAGCATTATGATCATGATAATGAGGGTGTTTAATGTATGATACTACATTGTTAATGACTAATCTAAATGTATGCAAGATGTTATAGAAAATGTATTTTGAAGTGGTGATTAAACAACATGGTGTGGGCTGCTATTTATAGCCATTTGGCTTCAGCAACCGACGGATTGGACGAAACCAAAAAAAGGGTTCCGCCCTTGTTAATTTTTGGTTCCGTCAGTCCTGACAGAAAATCTTCCAAAATCTTTGCAATCTTGTTTCAAATCTTTCCAAAATATTTACACAATCTTTCCAAGATATCTTTTGTGATCTTTCAAGATTTTGATGACACTATGCATGAGGTATTAAAACCATTTTCATTTTGATTAAAATGTAAACAAAAGTTTGTTTGTAAAATGTATTACTTAACTAGTTAATATATGTTTAACAAGTTGTACCATGTTAGTTTATGTGTTACTAAAAATGTTAAACTACTTATTCTATTATAGGACTTAAGTTATTATGTCATTAACATCATCTTTAGAAGTATGTAAACACATTTGTCTTAGTTTGACACCTAAAGTGCACTTTGACACCTACTATGGCACTTATCCTATTTTGACACCTAAAGTGCACTTTAACCCCTAATGTGGCACTTATTCTATTTTGACATGAATACAACTTAGGAAGCATGATGTAAAAGTAAAAATACTTATATATGCAAAATATAATAAGGTTTAAAATAGAATGGTTAACCTTTTAGAATACTTAATGACTCTAAATGTATTTTAAACATTCTAAATGATGTGTTAAGGGGTTTGATCATAATGCCACATAACAAACATGTACGAACCTGTGTTGTAGCATACGAGGACTTGAGATGTCGAGAGGTGTTGAATATATGTTGAGACAAATATGATTACGAGTAACTTGTACATTTTACGTTATGTATCAAGTTACATGTTTGTCATCAATCAAAACAAACGAGACTGTATAGATCAAATATCGTAATATTTGCACTAACAATCTCCCCGATTAAATATCGTAATATTTGCGCTAACAATCTCCCCCTTTTTGATGATGACAAAATATGTAAACGTGATAGATAGTAAAATGTAAAAAGTTAATTGTGTCCGTACTAATTTTTACATTACCTTCTCCGTTTACACACTTCTCACCCTTTTGTTGAAACAAAAAGGGTGTGTCCTTGGAGTTTTAAACTTCATTTCTCCTCGAAAAGGCGAGCTTGCATCATCCCTAGTGAAGTTAAATTGTCCACTCCAATCCCCTATGATTTTTTCCCTTGTTTGGTAGCGGATCCATGGATCAAATTAAGATGCTTAACCTACATCAAGGTTAGTTATGCAATAAAAAAATGGAAAATATATGATGAAGAAAATACACATAGCAAACGATACACGTGGGTAATTACATTATTCTTGTTAGAGCCCGCCTTTGTGGCATGTCACCAGGCATTACCATACCGCCTGTGTGGCGTTATGCTCCAAGTTGATGCAGCAACGTAGGTGGAAACGCAAATAATATTTCATTGATTAAATTACCCCTTAAATAATATTTCATTCATTAAATAATAAAATAAATTACAAATGCTTTAAAATAACATTACATAAACTTCAATTAATAAAAATAAGACATAGCTAAATAAAACCGTAAACGTACGAAAGTAAAAACATTAAACTAGAAGACTTGTTCAACATAGATTAAGTTGTTTCATAATCAGATTCCACCACCCCAAATTCCAACCTAAACAACTCATCATGAGCTTATTCTTGCCTAAAGAACTCTTCCCACTCTTGTTGAAGCCTTGCATGTTTTGCTTGAACCCTTGCTTGCTCTTCCTCTGTTTCTCTTAAAGCCCCTTCATATCGCATAAATTGATGAAACTGTTTCTCAGTAAATCCATGCTCATCAACCGATTCCTCTTCATCTAGCCTAAGTTGATGTAGCTGTTGTGATTCCACTTCATCTAGCCTAAGTTGATGTAGCTGTTGTGATATCGAACCACCCATAATGTTTTCATTATGCATCCAATGGATTTTGTGAATGATACCATATTGTATCTGTGAAACACACTTCCACAACATTTTCTTAATCTCGTAATCTTTCCAGGCTTCATCGTGCAAAAATTTGTCAATTACAACATGTCTTTCTGGCGAAATATCTTTGCATTTCGCGTATTGTTTTCTCAAATCTTCTTTCGCCGCCTTTTCCTGCTCAAACAGGTTGATAACACCGACAATAGCATCCTGGAGAGCCACGTCTTCTTGCTCGCATTGGTTCTTGATGTGTGTCGATAGTGCAAGTTTTAAATTTATAAACACGATCTACCAATGATATAAACGAAACACATACGAGCAAGTAAACTCGTCCGTATGTAGCAAGAGGTGATATGCAAGTTTTATGTAAGCCGAGGTCGTTCACAAGGATTTGTTTAGTTTTTATGTAACGTGAGTTTGATTATAACAAAGACTTAGTAATGATTCTAAAGCAAGCAAATAATGATAATGATCTAAATTCAATATATTAAAAACTACACTTGCCTAGACTAGTTTGCACAATTCCCTTGATATGATTATGACAATGGTTCAAATCGATTATGATCAATAAATTAGATGGTGCTCTAATTTGATTAGTTAGTGTACTAATCCACTTGTTTTCAACACTTTCAATCCTCGTCAAGATTTTAAGATGACAAAAACAATATTAAGTTTTGATCAAACAAGACTAACACAATTCAATCACTTGATTCGCTATCGTTTCACAAGTAATTGACAACTACACTTTTAGTTTTCTAAGTTTAACAAAGTTACATATGAAATGGTCAATATATAAGGTAACACCTTCATAGACAAAGGTTTACAATTGATTAAATAACAATGTCTCTTTCGACCTATTACACCATTAATAATCAACCAAACTTGATAACTCTTTTGTTTATGAAAACTTTGAAAGCACAATTCGATCTTAGTATTAGCTTTTCATTGAATTAGAACTATAGAGTCATAATCAATCAACATTCATGTAACAAACATTATCTAGGCAAGTGCACAAGGCACTTATCCGCTCATGGCAAACAAAGTAATAATCACAGAAATTATATCACTAGAAAACATGATTAAAGAGTCTTACAAAAGTTGTAATGATGATTACAAGACTTAGGAACAATTATGAGGTGATCAACAATGATTCATTTGATGATTACAATGATGGATAATGAATGTAAGTCAACTTCTTTCAGTGTTTTCTTCTTTTTAGCCTACTTGAGAGAGTATGAGAGATTTGGTATATGAGTATGTATGTATGTATGTATGTATGTATGTATCTTAGTGTGTGTTCTCTCTTGGCCAAGCTTCCAATTAATAGAATAGCTACTCCTTGGTCACCAAGCAAATTTATTAGGCACAAAGTGTCATAAAATTCTGGACTTGAAGTAAATGAAGAATAATGACAACCTACATGAAGAGTTAGATCATTAAAAGTAGTCATTAAGTGTGCCAGGAGTTGCAGCAACCCAAGGTTGAAGTCTCAACTTGAGGTTCAAATTCCAGCCCAAGGTTTGGAGTAAGGTTCGCATGGCAGTTTTGAACCTTGGGTTGAACTTAAGCCTTAGTTGTATTTCTTGAACCTTTGGTTGAGGAAGCAAGCCATAATTCATAGCAAACTTTGCATGTAACTTCTCATTCATTTCATCAACACTTGATCTTTTCATGAGCTCGAAAATCTTTGTAACTTGATTCTTTATCTTTGATGATCTTCCCGAGGTCTTTATTATGGGTAGAATCTTTCGTTGTGCATAAGCTCTTGATTTAGTGACTTTTCCCTATCTTTTTAGCTATTCCCTTGGACTTGATTGTACCTGAACCTTAATATATCTTTTGTACCTTTTTCATATAATATGTTCACAAACACAGCCAAATACAATGCACAAACATAGAAATAACGTGACTAAAACATGTACGAAATGAGCGTTATCAAATCCCCCCACACTTACACTTTGCTTGCCCTCAAGCAAATCTAGCTTTTAAAAATAAATCCACATGATATAAATGAGAATGATTCTAAAAAATGAGATGCAAATCCATCAAGTACAAGTACTAGATAAGATCCATCTTTTTAAGCTTTATAAGTGAAAAGTCGAGATGTTTGACAATACCATAATGATTCTCTTGCTTGATAATATGTTAAAACACCTCACGAAAAAGGAATGAAGTATAATTCACTCAACACTCATTTATTTAGTGGGTGGGTATATAAGAAAATCACACTCATCGCTCAATCATGATCTAAATATTACCATAAGCTTGTACAAGAAACAAAACTCCACCGACGTGGCGTAAGCACCAAGTGTAAACATCTAAGAGGACTTTTATTCGGGTTAAAGGGCAATATGGGGTTTATGTTCAGATATCTCTTGTAAAAACATACTAGATCGCTAACGCGAATTCTTGATTTACTCAAACAACGGATGGTCACTAAAGTAAAATACCTTAGATCGCTGGCGCGTTATTCGATCACTCAAGAACCGGATGGTCACTAGAATATTCGCACAATTGATATAGTCACAAAATTAAAAAGGTAGGGATAAGGCATGGGATATACTTATGAGAGGTGTAAAAAAAACTTTACAAATAGTCAAAGTCTACAACCAATTGCTACTAGCTACGTCAACCTCTTTCACATGAACTTGAGAATTCATCCTTGATCGATATCATACTTTCATAGCTCATTGGCTATTCTTGTCACATACAATTGCGATGACTTGTTATATTTTTTTCTTTTCTTCTCTTTCTTTTTTCTTCTTCTTTTCTTGGCCACATGTTTTGGCCATCGATCATAATTCCAATAGATCTTCTATGAGATTATCATAGAGTTTGCAACTTTCTCCAAAATTCAAGGATTTCCCACATAACAACCATCTTTCCAAGTAGCTAGTAACCAACCAAGACTTGACTATGGGTAAGTTTAAGGCTAAAAGTGTAAAATATTTTTGTATTTTTCTGGTGTAACAAAAGAAAAGAATGGCTCAAAGGGTGTACTAATGGTATCTAGCACTAAAATTGAGTGCTAACAAATGGGTCAACGATGAGAGTTTTAACTAACCGATGTGATTAGCTAATGTATGATTTGCAAACGGATGGCCATTTAGTTGAATCCTAATGTTGCCTCTTATCACACGAATACACTTTCATCACACGAATGTGATCTCACTGCGGTCTGGTAATGATTTGCAAGTACAAGTTCTAGAATAAATAAAATCACCGGCACACTCATAGCAAAAAGATCAA
Source organism: Artemisia tridentata subsp. tridentata (assembly GCA_021014915.2). NCBI lineage: Eukaryota > Viridiplantae > Streptophyta > Magnoliopsida > Asterales > Asteraceae > Artemisia > Artemisia tridentata. Next base: position 394,184,846 of record CP139505.1, read on the forward strand.
GCATAAAAGATATATGCTAAATAAGAATAGGCTCAAATCCTCACAATTTTGGTGGAATGGGCTATAATTGTGCTAGCAATGTTATCGATCCCAAAAATGGATTGCAATGTTAATCAGGACACATCTCGAATTTTTAAAATTTACATGTTTTATCAGTGGATTGATCTAGTTACTCTAATATAAATTATCCTAAATGGGAGAAAACAACTAGATCATAAGGGCAAACAATTTAAAACTAGGCAAAAAAATATAGAAAATTTAAAATCCAGTTTCATTTTTCTATTTCCTCCCCCCACACTTAAGTTTGACATTGTCCTCAATGTAAAGAACGATGAACCATAAAAATAGGAAAATGGAACATAAAAGCAATGATACTGCTTGAGCCTTGGAATCTAGATCGAGCTCCAAATGAGATATTGAGATCGAACGATTCCACATCTTCGAGATCAAGCATCGTAACCTGCAGTAATCTTCATATACAAAACAAACAAACACACAAAATGCAAAATATTTTTGTATATATATATATTTTTTTTTTTTGCAAGGCCCCCACACTTATGGTGAAACCATTGGGGCATAAAAATAAACAAACAATTAAAAACACACGGGTTGCCTCCCGAGAAGCGCTTAATTTATTAACGAGTCATCAACCTGACTCGATCTTCCTCACTTTCGTGGTTTATGTTTGGGATTCTTTCCCGAATTCTTGGGAATATAAACCACATTTCCTTTCACTATTCTTTTTCCGGTTTTATTGATGTCATATAACTTTGCTGTATCACAAGATCTAGGAAGGACATCATACATAAATCCAGAATCTGCAGCCCATGGTATTACTTTTTTATAATCTGCTGGGAAAGGTGCCATGAATGGAATAGCAGTGTATTTCTTTTTATCGAGCAGTTCAAGTGGAATTTCCTCACTTGACATTTTATTCAGTTGCTCCTCATCATGATAAATCTTGATATGATGTCCATTAACAATGAAACTTCCACCGTGCTTGTCATATAACTCGATATATCCGGATGGAAAACCATGTTTTACCACGAATGGACCATACCATTTGGTGCTTAGCTTAGGAGCTTTGAATTTGTACTTAGAATTGAACAAAAGTACTTTGTCTCCGGCTTCGAATTCTTTCCGGATTCTGAGTTTCTTATCATGGTACGCTTTTGTTCGAGCTTTGTACAACTTGGAATTCTCATACGCTTGGAGTCTTAACTCATCGAGTTCATGCAATTGCAAGAATCATTTTTCTCCAGCGATTTTGAGATCGGGGTTACATTGCCTCAAAACCCAGTATGCGCGGTGTTCAATTTCAAATGGCAAATGACAAGTTTTTCCACATATGAGTCTATACGGATTTGTGTAAATTGGAGTTTTATATGCCGTTCTAAACGCCCAAAGAGCATCATCGAGTTTCCTTGACCAAATGCAAGGATTATCCTTAAGCGTTTTTCAAGTATTATTTTTAAAGCTCTATTGGTGTTTTCAACTTGACCACTGGTTTGAGGGTAGTATGCTGTTGCAAAACGATGATGGACTCCATATCGTTTCATAGCATTCTCCATTTGATGGTTACAGAAGTGAGTTCCTCTGTCGCTTATCAAAGCTTTTAGAATTCCGAATCGAGAGAAAAACTTTTTCAAAAAATTTACAACCACTCGTGCATCATTTGTGGGTAAGGCTTCCGCTTCGGCCCATTTAGAAACATAGTCAATTGCAATGAGGATGTATTCGAACTTATGAAATTTAGGAAAAGGACCCATGAAGTCAATTCCCCATATATCAAAGATTTCAGAAACTTGTATGCTCTTTTGTGGCATTTCCTTTCTACGAGAAAGACTACCAGACTTTTGGCAAGCATTACAATTCTGCACAAGCGTATGGTCTTCTTTAAAAATTGTCGGCCAATAAAATCCCGCATCAAAGACTTTTTTCGTGGTTGTAGACGGACCGTAATGTCCTCCAGTTGGGCCGTGATGACATTCATCGAGAATTTTTCGGGTCTCTGAACCGTACACGCATCTTCTAATTATCTCATCGGGACACATTTTAAATAGATACGGTTCATCCCAAAAATAGTGTTTTAGGTCTGCGAAAAATTTGCTACGCTGAGTGTGAGTTAGACCTTTTTGTAACACTCCTCCGACTAAATAATTTGCAAGGTCTGCAAACCATGGAACTTCTTCGTTTTCAATTCCCATAAGAGTTTCATCGGGAAAATTATCATCAATCTCATCTTCACGGAATTCATCTAAATTAGGATTTTCTAATCGAGACAAATGGTCTGCTACAACATTTTCCGCGCCTTTCTTATTTTGGATTTCTATGTCAAATTGTTGAAGCAATAAAATCCGTCGGATAAGACATGGTTTGGCATCTTGTTTGGCTAACATGTATTTAAGAGCTGAATGATCGGTGAATACAATTGTCTTTGACAAAACGAGATAAGAACGAAATTTGTCAAACGCAAAAACTACAGCCAAAAGTTCTTTTTCAGTGACCATGTAGTTTTGTTGAGCACTATTCAAGGTTTTGCTAGCAAAGTAAATAGGACGAAAATATTTTCCATCGCGTTGTCCTAATACTGCTCCAACGGCAAAATCACTTGCATCACACATAAGTTCAAATGGCAGCGACCAATTTGGTGAAACCATAATCGGTGCATTTGTTAACTTATTTTTGAGTGTTTCGAATGCCTTGATGCATTCTTCATTGAAATCAAAAACTGAATCTTTCTCGAGAAGCTTCGTCATAGGACGAGATATTTTCGAAAAATCTTTGATGAATCTGCGGTAGAATCCCGCATGCCCCAAGAAACTCCTAACGCCTTTGACGTTAGTCGGGGGTGGTAACTTAGCAATAGCATCTATTTTTGCTTTGTCAACTTCGATTCCCTTGCTAGAAATCTTGTGACCAAGCACAATGCCTTCTGTCACCATAAAGTGACATTTTTCCCAGTTTAGTACGAGATAAGTGGTTTTGGATCAATTGGAATTTGGAGATAACCTGAAAATCCATCGAGAAAACAAAAGAATTTGTTCCCCGCAAGTCTTTCCAACATTTGATCCATGAACGGTAAAGGAAAATGATCCTTCCTGGTGGCGTCATTTAATTTGCGATAATCAATGCATACTCGCCAACCAGTTATGGTTCTGGTAGGAACAAGTTCATTACGTTCATTAGTTACAACGGTTGTTCCTCCTTTCTTAGGAACACAGTGAACAGGACTCACCCATGAACTATCCTCAATGGGGTAAATAATACCAGCATCAAATTTCCTTCTTAACAACTTCCTTCATGTTTGGGTTGAGTCTTTGTTGTCTTTGAACAACGGGTTTGGAATCGTTTTCGAAATTGATTTTGTGTTTGCAAAAGTTTGGACTTATTCCACGAATGTCAGAAGTTTTCCAAGCGAAAGCTTCTTTATGATTTTTGAGCATAGAAACAAGACGTTCTTTTTCATCACGTTTGAGTGCTGAAGATATGACAACCGGAAGAAGAGATTTTTCTTCCAAGAATGCATATTCCAGATGATCGGGAAGAGGTTTCATGACGAGATCCACCGGCGGATCTTCAATTGAGGTTTTAATTCTCATTTCATCATTGAATTCCAACTCCTCAAAGTTGGTTATTTCTTCCTCAGAAATTTCTTCGGTGTTTATCTGCATAAATTCAGCGAATTCTCTGTCGAGATCTTCATCACTTATTTGTCCAGATGTTTTATGAGTCTTAATTCTTTCATCAAGCAACTCATCGAATGTTTCCTCAGTAATTTCATCGATAACATCAATGCTATAACAAGTGTCATCACTCGCATGAGAATATTTCATGGCTTGATTAATTTGAAAAGAGATTCTTTCATTTCCAACTCCAAGATTGAGTTCTTTGTTTTTGACTCGAATGATAGTATCGGCGGTGTTTTGGAAAGTTCTTCCTAAGATCAATGGAACTTTGCTATCTTCCTCCATCTCGAGGATCACAAAATCAACGGGAAAAACGAATTGCCCAACTTGAACAAGCATGTTTTCAGCTACTCCAACAGGATATTGGATAGTATGATTTGCTAAACGTATACTCATTCTTGTGGGTTTCAAGGTATCAATCGAAAGCTTTGCATACAATGAGTATGGCATAAGATTGATACTCGCATCGAGATCGGCTAAAGCATCACAAGTGATTGAATTTCCCAAAGTACACGGGATGAGAAAACTTCCAGGATCACCGAGTTTTTCGGTAGTTTGTTTTCAACAATGGCTGAGCAATCTTCATTCAAGAAGGTAGCGGAAATGTTTTCCATTTTGCTTTTGTTGCTCACAAGTTCTTTCAAAAACTTCCCATAATTGGGCATACCAGCCATGACATCAACAAGAGGAACATTGATCCTAATTTTTTTGATTAAGTCAATGAACTTGCCATATTGTTCTTCCATCTTTTCTTTCCTCAAACGTTGAGGATATGGAATTCTTGGTTTATATGCTTTGAGCTGTGGAGTGGGTTTAACGACTGGTGTAGGAATTGGTTCGTTATCTTTTGGTTCCTCCTCTGCTTCATCCTCACAATCATCATGAATGATAGTGGTTGTTTGGTTTGGGTTTGGTGGTGGATCATAAGATATACCACTACGAGTGAATACAACATTTACATGCTCATTTCTCATTTGAGGTAGACGATAAGATCCAGATGATGATGGTTTCGGGTTGGCTTGAGTATTGCTTGGCAAAGTACCCGATGGTCTAGCAGCAAATTGATCAGAAAGACGACTAAATTTGGTTTCAAGGTCTTGGATAGAAGCTTGATGGTTCTTTTGACCTTGTTCGACTTTGGTTTTGAGGCTGAAGAACTGATTTTTGATAAATTCATTCGTTTGCTTTTGAGCATGCACGAATTCACGCATGGTTTTTTCGAATTCAGATTCTTCATTTTTCTTTTCAGGTGTTTGTGATGATGAACGGTTATCATCACGAGACGATGTCGGACGGTTGTCGTCACGAGGTTGGGAACTACGATTATCATCCCTCGGTGGACGATCGTGCCAATCTCTAGAATTTCTACCGTAGTAGTTTCCACGGTATCCTCCTCCTTGATATCCCCCATAAACATAATTGGCTTCGGCTTCGGGACCTCCCATGGGTTTTTCATCACACTCGGATGATGAATGGTTTCCACCACAATAGTTGCATCCATCGCGCATATCTTTGATCTCTTTTTGGATACTTTGGAATTTAGAATCGATTTTGGAGGTGAGATCTTTCATCATGTCCATGATTTTGGAATTTTCATTCGTTCCTTCGGCGAATGCAACGGTTTTTCGTTGAGGTTTGGTTTTGGCATCCTAAGACCAATCGAGCTTAAGAAGTACACGGTCTTCTAGTAAAGTGTAAGCTTCGTTAGGGGTCTTATAAAGGAAAATTCCTCCGGCATCAAGGATACCTTGAGTTGTGTCATCGAGACCATGGTAAAAGATTTGAATGATATTACCACGAGACAAACCATGCCCATGACAACTTAGGAGCATGTTTTTCATTCGAAGCCAAGCTTCGACAAGATTTTCTCCTTCCTTTTGAATGAAACTACGAATTTCACCTAAGAGACGATCAAACATGGCCGGTGGAAAGAAACGTCCAACAAATGCTTCTCTCATTAGGTTCCAAGTTGTGATCACTCCGGGGCTCTGTTATACCAAATTTTCGCTTCTCCGGTGAGAGACGATGGAAAGATTTTGAGGCGGATTGCATTTGCATCGGTAGTTCCATAAATAAACATGTCACAAATTTCAAGAAAATCGGCGATATGCTTGTGTGGATCGGATCTAACTCGACCATCAAATTGATTGTCTTTAATCATCGAAAGATGATAACCTTTGATAGTGAAGTTATCTCCAAGATTAATGGGAACAGTGGCGGCCGCGGGTGTAGGAGCTACAACCCTATTGGTGGCCCACATAGGTCGATCATCGGCCATTGGAAATGGTAATCCAAGAAAAAGATCAACAATTGGATGAACTTCAGAAAGATTATCAAATGGTGGGTTAACGGTTCTTGGTTTTCTTTGATTGGGTGGAAAAAATGGGGTTCTCTTTTTGCGAAATAAACTTTCGGGGTTAGACAATGGTGTACTTAATTCTTCGTTAGAAGAGCGAGTGGTCATACACGAGGAAAATGAGCCAATCGAAAAAGATTATCAACTAAAAAGATTTTTTCTTCTTTTATTCAGCAAAGGGCGGTTCAAGACCCAAACTGGCGGTTGGGGTTGAACTGGGTCACAGAAAGTGATGAACCGGACCGGTTGAAATGTGAACCGGCGATTGGGTCGGGTCAGAACTATTGAGCTGCGGCGGTTAGGATCTGAACCAGCGGTTCGGGTCGACAGACACTGGTGAAACGGTTCGGCTGAAAGCTGAACCGGCGGCTGGTCTGGTTTCGGGGTCACAGAAACTTTTGAACCGCTTGGTTCAGGTTTGAACCGCGATTTCCTGGGTGAAAATTTCAAAGAACTTTTAAAGAACAAGCTTAGGAACAAGAACAAAGCACAAAAATTATAAACAAAAACTCACAAAAAATGTGATCAAATCCCCGGCAGCGGCGCCAAAAACTTGATGTGTGTCGAGAGTGCAAGTTTTAAATTATAAACACGATCTACCAATGATTCAAATGAAACACATACGAGCAAGTATACTCGTCCGCGTGTAGCAAGAGGAGATATGGTAAGCCCAGGTCGTTCACAAGGATTTGTTTAGTTTTTATGTAACGTGAGTTTGATTATAACAAAGACTTAGTAATGATTCTAAAGCAAGCAAATAATGATGATGATGTAAATTCAATATATTAAAAACTACACTTGCCTAGACTAGTTTGCACAATTCCCTTGATATGATTATGACAATGGTTCAAATCGATTATGATCAATAAATTAGATGGTGCTCTAATTTGATTAGTTAGTGTACTAATCCTCTTGTTTTCAACACTTTCAATCCTCGTCAAGATTTTAAGATGACAAAAAAAAATATTAAGTTTTGATCAAACAAGACTAACACAATTCAATCACTTGATTCGCTATCGTTTAACAAGTAATTGACAACTACACTTTTAGTTTTCTAAGTTTAACCAAGTTACATATGAAATGGTCAATATATAAGGTAACACCTTCATAGACAAAGGTTTACAATTGATTAAATAACAATGTCTCTTTCGACCTATTACACCATTAATAATCAACGAAACTTGATAACTCTTTTGTTTATGAAAACTTTGAAAGCACAATTCGATCTTAGTATTAGCTTTTCATTGAATTAGAACTATAGAGTCATAATCAATCAACATTCATGTAACAAACATTATCTAGGCAAGTGCACAAGGCACTTATCCGCTCATGGCAAACAAAGTGATCCGTCCCGAAACAACACTTATATTTAAACAAATGTAGACTCAGAACAGGATGCTCGTGTGTAGTGTGTGAAACCAGGCAAGTGATCACCTGGGTCGTTTCCCAACGAGGTGTGAATGGAAAACTGTGCAAGCTTTTGGATTAAAGTGATTGATGAATCAGATATTTGATTTTGCTTTAACAATTCTAAATAACAAATGAAAACAGATATGCACAATAAAATTAAACGCGAATAAATAAATTACAAACGCGTAACGAAAAAGCTGAAATGGGACAAAAACTGAAATTTATCAAATTTAAAACCTAAAAATGTAAAATGACTTAAAACTTATTTAAAAACTTAAATTATATTTTTCTACACTTTTTATTTAATTATTATTAATTATTTATTATTTAATTTCTTATTAAACTATTTAAATTATTAAAAAATACTAAATGAACTAAGAAAATTCTAAAACTTTTTCTAAAAATATTACTAAGTAAATAAAAGCTAAGAAAATTATAAAAATGAAAATTACTTAATTAAAAATTAAAAAGATAAATTCTATTAAATAGAAGCTATCACTTTATTTCTATTTTTGGTTTTCTTAAGGCCTAAAAATATTTTTATATTTTTCCTAGATTAAAAATGATAAAAGAAAATTATCAAAATTGGAATTATATTTTTCTGATTATTTTTCTATTTATTATGATTTAATTACTATTAAAAACTAATTAAAATGATTAAAAATATTAAAACTATTCAGAAAATTATGAAAATTTCTGAGTAAATCTAAAATATTATTAGAAAGCTAAGAAAAATAAAAGAAGAAGTTCAATAAGCCCAATAATAGAATTTGGGCTAATAAGCAGTTAACAATAAGCCCAAAAATAAGCAAATAAGCACTAAAATTAACCAACTGATTAGGACAGGCTTAATACACAATTATAAGCTTAAAACAACTGAATACTACAAATAAGCACAAAGGATTAAGCAAATGAACACTTGGCTGCTAGTGGAATTCAAAACAGAAACTCAGAAAAGTGGCCAATTTGAAGGGCAATTTAAGCTATCCAATAAGCTACTGAGATTCCAACTAATGGGGGCAAAATCAAGGTGATACTACTGGCTATCTAAAAACCTAAAAAGCCCCATCATAATCTTTCCAATTGAACCTCAATTGAGTGCTAGATCAGCACTCAAAAACACATAGTCTGCTGATTATGCAGATTTTGTGCAGACAAGCACAGTACCAAAGGCAGCCTAAACCAACTTATGTGTATGCTCTAATTGGACTATATGCTACTTAGACCAACCAAGAAAAAGGTCAAAACAAGCTCAATGCTGCTGATGGCTAATTTCAGCTTGTGACAGCTCAAAATTTCCATAGCAAGCTTAAAACTACAACTCCTTAAAAATGAACTTGCTAAATCTGAGGAACAGCTTATTTGGGCTTTATATAAGATGGAACAAAGTTGGGAAATTGGCAAGTGCACAGTAACCAAGCTTTTGGCCCTTTGACTGCACAATTCCAAACACCCTCTAATGGTTGTTCTGTTTTGAGTTTACAAAGGAAAACACAAATTTGAAACTAAAGATCTATATTTTACTGATTATCTAACTTATGTAAACCCTAATGAGTAACTTTTATCAGAAATATAAGCAATCAATTAAGCTATACTAGATTTGACTAATTTTGACTTTTTAGTGTTTTTCAGCAAAATGAAAAAAAGAACTTTATAACTACTGATTTTATAGATCAAAGATGCTTAGAAACTATCAATGAGCAAATAAAAACAATAATAAGCTATGGATAAGCACATGAACAGTGAAAATGAAAATTAAGCAAAAATAAGAAAAAAGCTTACAACTGTTGAAGCAAGGAAACATGAACCAAGGACCAAAAACCCTTCCTAGCTTGTTGTCAACAAGCTAGGAACCAGAAAAACCATCCAGCTTGGCTTATAACCCATGAAACAGCTTATTACACCCCCAGTTGACTTTTGTTGACCTTTCTCAAATCTTGAATTAGAACACATTTAATCTAAGATAAACTTACAATAAGCTATGTAAAGCTTATGTAAGCTTATAGAAAGGGTGGTGAGTGTTTGTATTTGATTCTAACAACTGTATGGCAAAATACAAATTACCAGGAAACATGAAAATTTTATTATTACTGAACTTTAGTACAATACAGAAGTAAATTCATACAAAGGACTTGAAACAAACTTGAAATGATAACAACAACTTAATTTGATACAAAAACTAAGCATTAGCTAATTTCTATACTACTTTTTGGTCCTAATCTACTGACAGCTTCTTCTTTATGGCTTCTTCTCCTTTTATAGCAATCCCAATAGTTTCCTTGATTAATTCCGAACTAATCCCACCCATCCAATTGTTTTGAAGTGATCCCATTCGTTCAATCCCATTTTGGCGGGAAAAGTGGACAAGTGGTAAACACAGCTGTGATGGTTAGTGGGAGTGGGGAGGATACATTTATTGCCTTTGGATGTGTTAGGTAACGTGTTAGGAGGGGGAATGAGGTGGTGAAACAGCTGGGGGGTTGATGAGGTGGGGGGATAAGGTTGCAGAGGTGAGTGGGAAAGAGACGGGTCAAACCATGTTTGACCTGGGATATTATTTAAGAAAAAAGGTGGGCCGGGTTTATTATTTATGGGATTGGGCTTGGTGATGGGTTGTTTTAAATGGGTTGGGTAATTGATAAAAGGGTTGGTTATTATTTTTGGGTTAAAGGTTTGTGTTGGATCCGGATTTTGGTTTATTAAACATAAGGACCAAACTTGTAAAATCTAAAAAGTTGAGGACTAAACCTGTAATTTATCCAAAGTTATCACAAGGGTAAATATTGCCAAGTTCCAATAGTACAAGGGTTTAAAATATGATTTTCCATTTTTAAAACACCCGGGGACTATTTCTGTCATTTTGCAAAGTTGAGGGACTAAACTTGTAATTTTCCAAAACTTTTGAGATTTTTCACCAAAGGACTAATTATGATAAATTATGATTTAAAAAGGACCTTTGATGACTTTTCCTGTTTTTAGAGTAACCAGGGACTAGTTTTGACAACTTTTGAAAGTTGAGGGACTGAAACTGCCAATTATGCAAACTTTGTTCGTTTTTCAACTGTTTTTAAACATTTTGCATCTGAAACATATAAAACACAATTCTGGGATAATTTCAGTATTATGATGCATTTTTGAGTGTTTTTGGATGTTTTGGCAGCTCAGATTAGGTAAAAATGATGAGTATTTACACACTCATCAATCCCCCACACTAAACTATTGCTAGTCCCTAGCAATCATTTATGAAGATTTAATGGATTTTATCTCTTTACCAAAAGCCATTACTTCTGGAGTAGCCAAATGTTTCAGTTCAAGTAAGAACTTTGGTACACCGATAACCAAATGATTTTGAGCAAACCATAAGCTGTTAACGGTTTTGATTTGTCTTTACCAGAAGCCGTTTGCTTCTGGACTAGCCAACTCTTAGATAAATTATTAATATTATCTTTGGTGAGCTGATTACCAATCATGGTTTTTCCACTGCCTTTACCACAAGCCATAATCTTGCGGGCTAGCCAACTCTTCACTTATAAGGATATGGTGAGTCGAATACCATACAATTTTGGGCAAATTGCAAGCCATAAACGGATTTGATATATCTTTACCAAGAGCCGTTTGCTCCTGGATTAGCCAATCCTTATGTGGGTTAGACATGGCGGACTGATAACCATTTTTTTAGTTCTAAGTGAGAAAAAAATTTTAAAATTTTGGCTAAAATGGGGGTACTAGATGGTATATTTGATCAAATTCGCGAGAATTCCCCCCCACACTTAGAACTGAATATTGCCCTCAATATTCAAAGAACCGGTTGTTAAACCAACACTTAGAACGTGAAAGGGAAATACTAATAGCCTTTATTTTATATACTTATTTATTTTATTTTTGTTTAATTTGCATTTAAGCCGTTAAGGCATGCAAATTCCCTCTCTTTTTTTTTTTTTTTTTTTGACTGTACATATTTACAACATGTGGGGCATCCCCCCCACACTAGGGTGAGACATGGGTGAAAACCCATATTTTGCTACTGTTTTTATTCACCGAGTCGCTAGCTTGACTCGACCCCGAATTCATTGGTTCATGGGGAAGTAAGTGGAAGAAACCATCTCCATCGGACTTTCATTAAAAATGTTTGGATAAACACTGAAGTACTTGAAAGTTCCACTCCGATGAGATATACAGAGATACCCGGCTCACAAATGATCAATGAAAATGCCGGGATCAAAGATAGTGTCTTCATTCCCTAAGGAGTGAAGAACAGGAGAAGTCACCCTGTAGGTGAAGAAAAGAAAGAAAGTCATGATAAAAATCATGACTAACTCATCATCAGTAGAAAGAGAATTCATGATTTCTGGATCATGAATCTCATCATTTAAGCTCATCTGATCAAGACAATTCAAGGGTGGTAGGGATGGGATTGTGATATCAATCAAATTCTCAGTGTTGAGAATATTTCCCTCCGAGACATAAAGATTTTCATTGTCAAGATCAAGGTAAAAGTTATCATACTCCGGCGGAGATATGATATGAGTGAGTTCACAGGAGAACTCCTCAAAGGTGAATGAATCAATATCGGGAAGAGAATTATGAGAATGAGAAGTGGTATTGCCACTAATTTTCTCTCCCATCTGATCAAAACAGAAGGCTTCCATTTCCGGAATAGAATCATCGGAAAACAGGTCACTATCCTTTATGGGGATAGGAGATGAAATGGGTTTTTTATTGAAAGCCTCGATTTTAGAAATGAGAAGATTGACAGTCAATAATGTTGCTCGAAGAGCTTCATCTTTGATTTCAGTGTCAATTTCTTCATCATTCTCTTCTTCTAAGCTGACAGGCTCAGAAGGAAATTCTTCAACATAATCGATGTCCTCACAAAATAAAGAATCATCATTACTTGAAGTATAATCATTGTCAGAATTGGAAAACATCTCAACATGATCATGTGAAATGTCAAGAGAAGGCAAATCACACATATTATCAGAGACACCTTCGGACTTACTTGGGATTGGGACAAGGTTCTCAGCACTAGACTTTATGAATTCGTCCGATTCCTTTTCAGGAATAGTGCTAAGAGGCTCATCCCCCATAATAAGAGAGTCCTCGGAGTCCATAGACTGTAAGATGGGTGTGTTTGCAATAGACTGAGGGAGTTGAGAATTGATATTATTCAAAGGAATAGCACTCTCCTCGTCGTCCTCCTCATCAATATAAAGGGTTTTTATACGTTCCATTTGCTCATCATCAAGCAATTCTGCAATAGTCTTGTCTTCCTGCCTTTTTTGGACAGGTGTAATTGCAGCTGACGATTTCTCGCAATCTTCGCACATAGAATCATCATCATCGTCATCGTAGATGAAAGTTTGACGATATTTGGAACTCATTCTAGCTGTTTGTTCTTCTTCAGCTAGAAGCTCTCCAATGGTTTTCTGATGATGATCTTCTTGGCTATTTTTAACAGCCAAATCATTAAGTGTATCCATCATATTTTGAAGTTTTTGGATAACATTATCAATAGATTTTTCACGAGGAGATGGCTGAGGTTGAATCATTTGATACTGTGGAGGTTGATCATGACAAGAATAGTCATAATTGTCACAAGGGCCATGCTCATAGACAAGCGGGGTCCTCGTTTGACAATCAGATTCATAATGTGGACCACCACAGTACTCACAACAATACATTTGCTGTGACTGATTCGGTGAATCATATGGAATTTGGTCATACCCGAAATGTTGACTGTTACAAGAAACCTGCTCATAGACAAGCATGTTATTTGTTTGACAATCAAAACTTGGGTGAGGACCTCCACAATATTCACAAGGATCATTTGGCATATTTTGAAATGATATATCATTGAAGTTTTGATTAGACGGCTCTTGCCAAAATGAATCCTGAGAAGGGGTACTGAAATTGTTGTGAAAATCTGGATAATCAAGTGTGGCTGGCTGATAAGTGCAAAAACATTGCTTACACTGTGAATCATCCCCAACGGATTTTCACACATACAACAATTAAGCTGAGTGAGTGAAGATGGCTGGGGTTGTGGAGAGTGTTTGGAAAAAGAATCCAGAGGTGGGACAAGTAGTGTGCTCTGAGAGCTAGGAATTTCCACCACTTCCGTTATGGTCTCTGGTTCTTGTTCTTGATAAACGTGAAGAGTAGGCAAGTCGTTCTTTTTAGTCACCGTTCTAAGCTCTGCACGTTCTCTTGACAAACTTTTAACCGTAAATTGTGACAGGTCTGGATTAATTCTTGACTGTTTGCCATTAATAGCATGTATCTTGGGCTGTGAAGGGCAGTCGGAAGAACTTTGAGAATCATTGATGGAATTAAGCACTCTTTTGAGGGCTTCTTTACACCAATAACAAGATCCACAATCCTTTGGTATGTGCTCTCCACACAGCTCACACGCACACTTTGAACAACGAAGGCTGTCAATCAACGGGCTTTCACAATTCAAACATTTGTACCCAAGAGACGCCATAGAAGAGAGGGTATACGAAGTTTAGAATCAAATGGATAGAGGGTAAAGGGATAAAGAATCAAAAAGGGTAAGAGGGTAAAGATGAATATTTTTGGGTTTTTGGTTTTTTAATTAAAACAAGATCAAAGCACAACACAAGGAACTTAAACCTTAAATCAACCAGCGTACGGTAGCTCTCTGACTGACAAACGCACAGAGTGGCGGAGAAGCAAAGGTGGGCAATTAATGCTCCTTAAAAACCCGCTTCTTTCAGTCCGACAATTTAATGTCAGACTATCCTAGAACCTCCGTTAGAGTTTGTTTATCAATCAAAGGTGAGCCGAATTCGCAAGCGACACAAAGGCAAGTTTTAATCTTTGGTTTGGGAACTTATTATGGTCGTACCCCCAGTTAGGTAGTACTCAGTCTTGGTTTTCGATGGTAATATTTTATTATTTGTTTATTAAAGAAAACGAAAAATGTTTTTGGGTTTTTAATTTTTATATGATAATAGTAGTAATAATGTATATAGAAAAGAAAATAAAATATTTTTGTATTTTATATTGTTTTTGAGAAATAGGAACTTCTTGGGAGAAGGATCTCGAATCACTAATCGCTAAAACTTACACAACTGTCGCAGCACACCTCCCCGGCAGCGGCGCCAAAATTTGATCCGTCCCGAAACAACACTTATATTTAAACAAATGTAGACTCAGAACAGGATGCTCGTGTGTAGTGTGTGAAACCAGGCAAGTGATCACCTGGGTCGTTTCCCAACGAGGTGTGAATGGAAAACTGTGCAAAGCTTTTGGATTAAAGTGATTGATGAATCAGATATTTGATTTTGCTTTAACAATTCTAAATAACAAATGAAAACAGATATGCACAATAAAATTAAACGCGAATAAATAAATTACAAACGCGTAACGAAAAAGCTGAAATGGGACAAAAACTGAAATTTATCAAATTTAAAACCTAAAAATGTAAAATGACTTAAAACTTATTTAAAAACTTAAATTATATTTTTCTACACTTTTTATTTAATTATTATTAATTATTTATTATTTAATTACTTATTAAACTATTTAAATTATTAAAAAATACTAAATGAACTAAGAAAATTCTAAAACTTTTTCTAAAAATATTACTAAGTAAATAAAAGCTAAGAAAATTATAAAAATGAAAATTACTTAATTAAAAATTAAAAAGATAAATTCTATTAAATAGAAGCTATCACTTTATTTCTATTTTTGGTTTTCTTAAGGCCTAAAAATATTTTTATATTTTTCCTAGATTAAAAATGATAAAAGAAAATTATCAAAATTGGAATTATATTTTTCTGATTATTTTTCTATTTATTATGATTTAATTACTATTAAAAACTAATTAAAATGATTAAAAATATTAAAACTATTCAGAAAATTATGAAAATTTCTGAGTAAATCTAAAATATTATTAGAAAGCTAAGAAAAATAAAAGAAGAAGTTCAATAAGCCCAATAATAGAATTTGGGCTAATAAGCAGTTAACAATAAGCCCAAAAATAAGCAAATAAGCACTAAAATTAACCAACTGATTAGGACAGGCTTAATACACAATTATAAGCTTAAAACAACTGAATACTACAAATAAGCACAAAGGATTAAGCAAATGAACACTTGGCTGCTAGTGGAATTCAAAACAGAAACTCAGAAAAGTGGCCAATTTGAAGGGCAATTTAAGCTATCCAATAAGCTACTGAGATTCCAACTAATGGGGGCAAAATCAAGGTGATACTACTGGCTATCTAAAAACCTAAAAAGCCCCATCATAATCTTTCCAATTGAACCTCAATTGAGTGCTAGATCAGCACTCAAAAACACATAGTCTGCTGATTATGCAGATTTTGTGCAGACAAGCACAGTACCAAAGGCAGCCTAAACCAACTTATGTGTATGCTCTAATTGGACTATATGCTACTTAGACCAACCAAGAAAAAGGTCAAAACAAGCTCAATGCTGCTGATGGCTAATTTCAGCTTGTGACAGCTCAAAATTTCCATAGCAAGCTTAAAACTACAACTCCTTAAAAATGAACTTGCTAAATCTGAGGAACAGCTTATTTGGGCTTTATATAAGATGGAACAAAGTTGGGAAATTGGCAAGTGCACAGTAACCAAGCTTTTGGCCCTTTGACTGCACAATTCCAAACACCCTCTAATGGTTGTTCTGTTTTGAGTTTACAAAGGAAAACACAAATTTGAAACTAAAGATCTATATTTTACTGATTATCTAACTTATGTAAACCCTAATGAGTAACTTTTATCAGAAATATAAGCAATCAATTAAGCTATACTAGATTTGACTAATTTTGACTTTTTAGTGTTTTTCAGCAAAATGAAAAAAAGAACTTTATAACTACTGACTTTATAGATCAAAGATGCTTAGAAACTATCAATGAGCAAATAAAAACAATAATAAGCTATGGATAAGCACATGAACAGTGAAAATGAAAATTAAGCAAAAATAAGAAAAAAGCTTACAACTGTTGAAGCAAGGAAACATGAACCAAGGACCAAAAACCCTTCCTAGCTTGTTGTCAACAAGCTAGGAACCAGAAAAACCATCCAGCTTGGCTTATAACCCATGAAACAGCTTATTACACCCCAGTTGACTTTTGTTGACCTTTCTCAAATCTTGAATTAGAACACATTTAATCTAAGATAAACTTACAATAAGCTATGTAAAGCTTATGTAAGCTTATAGAAAGGGTGGTGAGTGTTTGTATTTGATTCTAACAACTGTATGGCAAAATACAAATTACCAGGAAACATGAAAATTTTATTATTACTGAACTTTAGTACAATACAGAAGTAAATTCATACAAAGGACTTGAAACAAACTTGAAATGATAACAACAACTTAATTTGATACAAAAACTAAGCATTAGCTAATTTCTATACTACTTTTTGGTCCTAATCTACTGACAGCTTCTTCTTTATGGCTTCTTCTCCTTTTATAGCAATCCCAATAGTTTCCTTGATTAATTCCGAACTAATCCCACCCATCCAATTGTTTTGAAGTGATCCCATTCGTTCAATCCCATTTTGGCGGGAAAAGTGGACAAGTGGTAAACACAGCTGTGATGGTTAGTGGGAGTGGGGAGCATACATTTATTGCCTTTGGATGTGTTAGGTAACGTGTTAGGAGGGGGAATGAGGTGGTGAAACAGCTGGGGGGTTGATGAGGTGGGGGGATAAGGTTGCAGAGGTGAGTGGGAAAGAGACGGGTCAAACCATGTTTGACCTGGGATATTATTTAAGAAAAAAGGTGGGCCGGGTTTATTATTTATGGGATTGGGCTTGGTGATGGGTTGTTTTTAAATGGGTTGGGTAATTGATAAAAGGGTTGGTTATTATTTTTGGGTTAAAGGTTTGTGTTGGATCCGGATTTTGGTTTATTAAACATAAGGACCAAACTTGTAAAATCTAAAAAGTTGAGGACTAAACCTGTAATTTATCCAAAGTTATCACAAGGGTAAATATTGCCAAGTTCCAATAGTACAAGGGTTTAAAATATGATTTTCCATTTTTAAAACACCCGGGGACTATTTCTGTCATTTTGCAAAGTTGAGGGACTAAACTTGTAATTTTCCAAAACTTTTGAGATTTTTCACCAAAGGACTAATTATGATAAATTATGATTTAAAAAGGACCTTTGATGACTTTTCCTGTTTTTAGAGTAACCAGGGACTAGTTTTGACAACTTTTGAAAGTTGAGGGACTGAAACTGCCAATTATGCAAACTTTGTTCGTTTTTCAACTGTTTTTAAACATTTTGCATCTGAAACATATAAAACACAATTCTGGGATAATTTCAGTATTATGATGCATTTTTGAGTGTTTTTGGATGTTTTGGCAGCTCAGATTAGGTAAAATGATGAGTATTTACACACTCATCACAAAGTAATAATCACAGAAATTATATCACTAGAAAACATGATTAAAGAGTCTTACGAAAGTTGTAATGATGATTACAAGACTTAGGAACAATTATGAGGTGATCAACAATGATTCCTTTGATGATTACAATGATGGATAATGAATGTAAGTCAACTTCTTCCTGCGTTTTCTTCTTTGTAGCCTTCTTGAGAGAGTATGAGAAATTTGGTATATGAGTATGTATGTATGTATGTATGTATCTTAGTGTGTGTTCTCTCTTGGCCAAGCTTCCAATTAATAGAATAGCTACTCCTTGGCCACCAAGCAAATTTCTTGGGCACAAAGTGTCATAAAATTCCGGACTTGAAGTAAATGAAGCATAATGACAACCCACATGAAGAGTTAGATCATTAAAAGTAGTCATTAAGTGTGCCAGGAGTTGCAGCAACCCAAGGTTGAAGTCTCAACCTGAGGTTCAGATTCCATCCCAAGGTTTGGAGTAAGGTTGGCATGGCAGTTTTGAACCTTGGGTTGAACTTAAGCCTTAGTTGTATTTCTTGAACCTTTGGTTGAGGAAGCAAGCCATAATTCATAGCAAACTTTGCATGTAACTTCTCATTCATTTCATCAACACTTAATCTTTTCTTGAGCTCGAAAATCTTTGTAACTTGATTCTTTATCTTTGATGATCTTCCCGAGGTCTTTATTATGGGTAGAATATTTCGTTGTGCGTAAGCTCTTGATTTTGCGACTTTTCCCCATCTTTCTAGCTATTCCCTTGGACTTGATTGTACCTGAACCTTAATATATCTTTTGTAACTTTTTCACATAATATGTTCACAAACATAACCAAATACAATGCACAAACATAGAAATAACGCGACTAAAACATGTACGAAATGAGCGTTATCAGTTCTGAACGTACGATTGAATTTCTTCGACGGAATGGGGGAGAGAACAAGCCATAATGTTTGTGTTAAAATGAAAATAGTGTTTGGGTTTAAGTGTGAAAATATTAGGTAATGTGGTGTTGTATTTATAGGGGGAGTTTAAATTTAATTAAAAAAAGTAAAAAAAAAAAAAAGAAAAGAAAAAGTAATCGTTAACCCCAAAGGTAGTGTTTTGAATCTTTTTTTGAAAATTAAATTAGTAACCATTAAAGGGGGTGAAATGATTTTTTTCCCACTAGCATGTTCCGCTCTACATTTCTGTGGTAACAACAAAGCTCACTTAAAACGGTTTCCCGTATAGCAACACCACTCAATTAAAACTCTCGTATATGTTTACCGCTTATATTAAAATATGTGGTTGGTTTGAAAATTTATGTCAACTAATATGTGGTTGGTGATGTAATTTAATATACGGTTGGTGTAAAATTGAATCTTTATTTAAGTAACAAATATGCGAACATGCGACTTGTCAAAATGTGCGACTTAAATAATTATATTATTCTAACACGTAAACTACCATACCCAGGGCCCTTATACATTCCTAGTGGTTGAAAAATATGTGTTTTATAACGGGTTCCCTTATAATAATATAGCTCAATTAAAATAGTCCACGTATAGCAACACCACTCAATTAAAACTCTAATATATTTTTACCAATTACTTAAACTAAAACATGTGGTAGGTTTGAAATTTTATTTTAATTAATATGTGGTTGGTGTAAAAGTGAATGTGTATTTAAGTAACAAGTGTGCAAATGTGCGACTTGTCCAAATGTGTGACCTAAATAATTATGTTATTCTAACACATAAACTATCACACCTAGGGCTCTTATACAATCCAAGTGGTTGAAAAATATATGTTTTATAACGGGTACTTGTATAACAATAAAGCTCAAGTAAAATAGTTCCCCGTATAGCAACACCACTCAATTAAAACTCGTATATTTTTACCACTTACTTAAATTAAAACATGTGGTAGGTTTGAGAATTTATTTCAATTAATATGTGGTTGGTGATGTAATTTAATATGTGGTTGGTAAAAGTGAATGTATTTTAAGTAACGAATGTGCGACTTGTCCAAACGTGCGACTTAAATAATTATATTATTCTAACACATAAACTACCATACCTAGGGCTCTTATACAATCCTAGTGGTTGAAAAAAAATTGTTTTACAACGGGTCCCCGTATAACAATAAAGCTCAATAAACGGTTCCCCGTATAGCAACACCACTCAATTAAAACTCTTATATATTTTTACCACTTACTTAAATTAAAACATGTTGTAGGTTTGAAAATTTATTTCAATTAATATGTTGTTGGTGATGTAAATTAATATATGGTTGGTGATGTAATATAATATGTTGTAGGTTTGAAAATTTATTTCTACTGCTTTTGTTTGGTCGACACTTGAACTAGGAAAAATGGTAACTATGTTCTAGCTTTGATCAATACGAAACCTGTTTCCCGTTTTTATAGTTATTGGTTTATATTTTGTTCCTATTAATTATGGTATCTGATTTTAGTTATTTTGTTTACCAACAGGAGAAATTTACAACTCAGGATCTTTGTACGACCATGCACCACAAGCATAACATCCGTAATGTGTCTGTTATTGCTCACATTGGTCACAGTATGTTAAGGGTGGAGGGTGTGGTTCCCTCCTTTCCCTTGCCACATCAGTGCCAACTCAGCAATTTCTCTCACCTCAACTCTTTCCCTCAGCATTCCCTCAACCTCTACAACACCTTCTCTCTCCTCCTCTCAAATAAAATATTTATTTCTCTCTCTTTTGAATCTTTCTCTCTCTCTTCTACTCACACTCACACACAATAAAAAAAAATAGTATTCTCTCACTTTAAACAATTGCGGGACTCAAATGCCGCAAAAGGGAAAAAAAAAGCGTGTTTCCTGCAAAGTGGGGTATGGATTTTTGCTTTTTTCCTGCTAGAAAGGACATTTCCTTCAAGTTTTGCCGCCCCACACCCTCCTACCTAACAGCCTTTGTTTCTAAATCAGTTTCTACTTAGTGTACTTAGTGTACTTTGAATCCGTGAATGGAAGACATTTAGAATGAAATGTCATTGTAACTTTTTATGGTTTTCTTGTGAAAAAGGAGAACCTCAAGGTTCTATTTTTTTTACTTGTTGATGTTACACATTAAGCATTTTCTTTATCTACTATATGTATGTGATGTTGAAATTTGTTCATATTAAGATTAGATTCTATAAATAGCTGGTATTAAAGTTTATGATGTGCTCAGATATATAGAATTTTACAAAAACTCGCCCCATATATGGTAGGACCTCACTTGAAAATGATGGAAGATCTACAAATCTGTTTTACTGCGAATCAAAAAAAATTATCCACGTCTTAAAACAAAATTAGATCATTATTTACCTTTCACGTGTCGATGAAAAAACAGAACCAGATCATTCGAAAAAAAACCCGACTTTCTCTAATTTTGTAATTGAATATTTGGGACATATTTTGAATCAACAACAATGCCTGCCATTTTCTGTCAAGAATTTATTACTTACGTGTTCATATTTGGTTTTGTTGTCTTCTTACATGACTGACAAGTTTTATCTATTTCAATTGCTACTTCTAATTGATATCTTTCTCTTTCATAACAGGAAAATCAACTTTGACCGACTCTCTTGTTGCTGCTGCCAATAATAATGAACCAAAAACTGGCACAGGTGAAGCAAAGAGCAGCACCATCAAGTCAGCTGGTATATCCCTATGCCACAAGATGGCCGAATCAGATCTCAAGGGAAAATGTAAGGGAGAGGAATGTAAGGGAGATGAGTACCTTATAAACCTCATTGATTCACCTAGGCAAGTTGACTTTTCTTTCGAGGTTACTGTTGCTCTACGTATCACTGATGCTGCACTGGTCGTGGTCGATTGTATTGAAGGTGTCTGTATGCAGACGAAAACTATTCTTCGTCAAGCCCTTGGTGAAACGATTCATCCTGTCTTGACTGTCAACAAGATGGAAAAATGTTTCCTTGAACTTAACCTTGATGGTGAAGCTGCCTATCAAACGTTAAAAAGGTTATTGATGAAGCTAATGCCGTTATGTACGATTATGACGACCCGCTTCTAGGCGATGTTAGGTTTTACCCCAACAAAGGTACTGTTGCCTTTTCGTCTGGGTTGCAGGGTTGGGCCTTTACTTTGACAAAATTCGCTAGAAAGTGGGCTTTCAAGTTTAAAGAAGACGAGTCTAAAATGATGGAAAAGCTCTGGGGCGATAACTTTTATGACCCGGATACAGAAAAGTGGACCCCACATAACACCGGATCTCCTTCTTGCAAACGTGGGTTTGTTAAGTTTTGTTATGAGCCCATAAAGCAGATTATCAAAATGTGCAAGGAAAACAAGAAAGACGACTTATGGTCCTTTATGAAACAGTATTGTGTGACTAGGAATAAACCAGATAGATAGTTGAATCATGACGCATTTATGAAACGTGTCTTGAAGGCTTGGCTTCCTGCTGGTAAGGATTTACTTGAAATGATGATCTTTCGTCTGTCTTCGCCGGCTATTGCTCACAAATACCGTTTTGATAATTTATACGAGGGTCGGATGAAAGATCATTACGCGAAAGCTTTCCGAGAGTGTGATCCCGATGGTCCTCTAATCCTATATGTGTCTAAAATGATTCCTTCTCTTGAGCAAGCAGGTAGATTCTTCGCTTTCGGCCGTGTGTTTGCTGGTAAAGTTTCAACCAATATGGAGGTTAGGATAATGGGTCTCAAATTCGTATTTGGTAGCGAGAATGATCATGATTTATATGAGAAGAGTGTTCATAGCACACGTATTTGGATGAGAGATAATTTTGTAACTGTTCAGAATGTTCCTTGCGGGAACATAGTTGCAATGCCCGGTTTGGATGAGGCCATCACCAAATCTGCAACTTTAACAAACGTGGACGAAGTCAACGCGCATCCAATTCGTGCCATGAAATTCTCAGTGTCGCCAGTTGTCCGTTTTGGGGATCAATGTAAGGTTTGAGAAGATCTTCCAAAGCTTAAAAAGGGTCTGAAACTCCTAGATAAATTTGTCCTTATGGTTGTTTGTTCCATTGAGGAGCACGGTAAAGCTATCATTGCTGGTCCGGGTGTGCTTCATCTCAATAACTGTTACAAAGCCCTAAAACAAATTCATGGTTGATGTTCCGATTATTATAAAAGATCCTGTTGTCTTATGCCTTGAAACCGTTATCGAGAAAGATTCTTGCACCGTGAAAGGTCTGTCCAGGAACAATTTGAACAGCTTGTCCATGAAATCTATGCCATTGGGGGACGAGCTTGCAAAGGCTATTGACAAGGGGAGAATTGGTAAAGTTTAAGCCACTGGGCCGAATATGCTTTTCAATAGTTGTAGAAATGTCAATAACATGAATGAAGTTCAGGATTCAATTGATTTCGGTTTTCAAATTGCTTCAAAGGAAGGTGTGTTGGCTAATGAGAAAAGGAGGGGTATATGCTTTACCTTTTTTGATGCCATGCTTAGCTCTAATCGCAAACACTGTGGCATTGATGAAATTATTCCAACAACAAAGAGTGTTATGTACGGTTCACAGCTCGCAGCTAAACCCCGACTTCTCAAGCCGTCTACCTGGTTGAGATTTAGTCAACAGAAAGAGAACTTCCTCTGATCAAGCGTGAGCTGAATGACCATGGGGAAGTGCTTGAGGAAAAGGTCGGTACCCTATTTTACAACATTCAAGCTTATCTACCTGTTGATGCATCTTTTGTACTTTCTAGGCGTTTGGTGAAGTATTGTCAATATGTGTTTCATCACTGGGATATGATGCCTTCTGATTCACTTGATCCTAGTTCTCCTGCAGGTGCACTTGTCGCCACCATCCATGACATGAAAGGTCTGGATAAAAAGTTTCCAGAAGTTGATGACTTCAGGAAAAAGATTTAGTGAGTTGGTTTGTGATCAGTCAAATGTTGGATTATGCATGTCTTTTGTAAACAGCTTGGTTGCATAACAATTTAGGTTGCATAATAGTTTAGATTGCATAGCCAACCTCGATCTTTTGTAAACATTTATGGTTGGATAACAGTGCATGTAGTCTGTTTAAAACTAAGTGTCATTTGGTTGTGCAGCTTGTTTGCATAACAGTTTAGGTAATATAACAATTTAGGTTGCATAGCCAGCCTCGATCTTTTGTAAACATTTATGGTTGGATAACAGTTTAGGTAACATTGGTTTCTGCATTTATATTGCTTGTTTGTTCAGTTTGAGTTGTGCAGGTAGCTTTCAATAACAGAAAAGTTAAACACAGTTTGGGTTGGGCTTAACATTTTGGGTTGGATAACTAGACTGATAAGCTTCAAAGGTTTATTGATAAGTTACAAAAAAACGTATTGTTCATAATTGGATTGGTTTCGAGCATAGCAAGTTTGAAATGGAAATTTTGGTAGTTAAATAAGACTTTTACAAAAACAACTACTACAGCCTAGTCATGATTCGAGCTTTAAAAACCTAAACGTACGAAATAAAACCCTAATGAACTAGATGGTAAAAAATATTTCTGACAATAAACTACACTAAAACATAGAAAATTAAAAACCTAAACATACGATATAAAAACATAGATAATTAAAAAGCCTAAACGTACTAAATAAAAAAACTAAAACATGATTCGAGCTTTATAGTGCTCTTAAATTGTGGATGAATTCTTGCTTCTCGACAATGCTTCGTATCACCTCCTCGCGAGCTGCCCACAAGTGGGTTGTAACTCGCACATCTGCTTCAGTTCTCATTAGAAGCGTATGCAACCCATGGCTATTGATGGGCACATTGAGGGGCAACGAATGCACCCTAGTCATTTCTGGGTCACGGCTTTGCATTTTATCGAGATACCTATTCAACTCGGTAAGCAAATTGTTCGCCAGATCAACCTCTGATGCAAGTTCTCTCCCAAGCCGTGTAAGGATCATTCTACGAACCTCATTTGGTTCGTTCGACATAGTAAATTAAAAAAAAAAGTTATGTGTTCGTGAGAGTTTATAGAGAAGTAGTTTTTGAAAATTATTTTGTAAAATTAGGTGTTATTTATAGAGTGGTTTTTTATTTAAAAAAATGTTTGAAATTTTTTGAATTTTACCGTTTGATATGTGGTTGGTTTGAAAATTTATTTCAATTAGAGTGAATGAGGTGAAGTAATTTAATATGTGATTGGTGTAAACGTGAATGCGTATTTAAGTAACAAATGTGCGAATGTGAGACTTGTCCAAATGTGCGCCTTAAATAATTACATTATTCTTGTTAGAGCCCGCCTGTGTGGCATGTCACCAGGCGTTACCATACCGCCTGTGTGGTGTTATGCTCCAAGTTGATGCAGCAACGTAGGTGGAAACGCAAATAATATTTCATTCATTAAATCACCCCTTAAATAATATTTCATTCATTAAATAATAAAACAAATTACAAATGCATTAAAATAAAATTACATAAACTTCGATTATTAAAAATAAAACATAGCTAAATAAAATTGTAAACGTACGAAATTAAAAACATTAAACAAGAAGACTTGTTCAACATAGATTTATTTGTTTTATAATCAGATTCCACCACCCTAAATTCTAACCTAAAGAACTCATCATGAGCTTATTCTTGCCTAAAGAACTCTTCCCACTTTTGTTGAAGCCTTGCTTGTTCAGCTTGAACCCTTGCTTGCTCTTCCTCTGTTTCTCTTAAAGCCTCTTCATCTCGCATAAATTGATGATACTGTTTCTCAGTAAATCCATGCTCATCAACCAATTCCTCTTCATCTAGCCTAAGTTGATGTAGCTGTTGTGATTCCACTTCATCTAGCCTAAGTTGATGTAGCTGTTGTGATACCGAACCACCCATAATGTTTTCATTATGCATCCAATGGATTTTGTGAATGATACCATCTTGTATCTGTGAAACACACTTCCACAAAGTTTTCTTAATCTCGTAATCTTTCCAGGCATCATCGTGCAAAAATTCGTCAATTACAACATGTCTTTCTGGCGAAATGTCTTTGCATTTCGCGTAATGTTTTCTTAAATCTTCTTTCGCCGCCTTTTCCTCCTCAAAGAGGTTGATAACACTGAAAATAGCATCCTGACAAGCCACATCCTTTTGCTCGCATTGGTTCTGAACATACGATTGAATTTCTTCGACGGAATGGGGGAGAGAACAAGCCATAATATTTGTGTTAAAATGAAAATAGTGCTTAGGTTTAAGAGTGAAAATATTTGGTAATGGGGTGTTGTATTTATAGTGGGAGTTTTAATTTAATTAAAAAAAAGTAAAAAAAGAAAAAAAAGAAAAGGTAATCATTAACCCTAAAGGGAGTGTTTTGAATTTTTTTTGAAAATTAAATTAGTAACCGTTAAAGGGGGTGAAATGATTTTTTTCCCACTGGCACGTTCCGCTCGACATTTCCATGGTAACAACAAAGTTCACTTAAAACCGTTTCCCGTGTAGCAACACCACTCAATTAAAACTCTCGTATATTTTTACCTCTTACTTAAATTAAAATATGTGGTTGGTTTGAAATTTTATGTCAACTAATATGTGGTTGGTGATGTAATTTAATATGTGGTTGGTGTAAAAATGAATCTTTATTTAAGTAACTAATGTGCGAATGTGCGACTTGTCAAAATGTGCGACTTAAATAATTATATTATTCTAACACATAAACTACCATATTCAGGGCTCTTATACAATCCTAGTGGTTGAAAAATATGTGTTTTATAACGGGTCCCCTTATAACAATATAGCTCAATTAAAATAGTCCCCGTATAGCAACACCACTCAATTAAAACTCTCGTATATTTTTACCACTTACTTAAACTAAAACATGTGGTATATTTGAAAATTTATTTTAATTAATATGTGGTTGGTGATGTAATTTAATATGTGGTTGGCGTAAAACTGAATGTGTATTTAAGTAACAACTGTGCAAATGTGCGACTTGTCCAAATGTGTGACTTAAATAATTATGTTATTCTGACACATAAATTATCACACCTAGGGCTCTTATACAATCCTAGTGGTTGAAAAATATATGTTTTATAACGGGTACTCGTATAACAAAAAAGCTCAAGTAAAACAGTTCCTCGTATAGCTACACCAC
Source organism: Artemisia tridentata subsp. tridentata (assembly GCA_021014915.2). NCBI lineage: Eukaryota > Viridiplantae > Streptophyta > Magnoliopsida > Asterales > Asteraceae > Artemisia > Artemisia tridentata. The sequence goes on from CP139505.1 coordinate 394,211,767, forward strand.
TCAATTAAAACTCTCGTATATTTTTACCACTTACTTAAATTAAAACATGTGGTAGGTTTGAGAATTTATTTCAATTAATATGTGGTTGGTGATGTAATTTAATTGTGGTTAGTAAAAGTGAATGTGTTATAAGCAACAAATGTGCTAATGTGCGACTTGTCCAAATGTGCGACTTAAATAATTATATTATTCGAACACATAAACTACCATACCTAAGGCTCTTATACAATCCTAGCGGTTGAAAAAAAATTGTTTTATAAACGGTTCCCCGTATAGCAACACCACTCAATTAAAACTCTTATATATTTTTACAACTTACTTAAATTAAAACATGTTGTAGTTTTGAAAATTTATTTCAATTAATATGTTGTTGGTGGTGTAAATTATTATGTGGTTGGTGATGTAATTTAATATGTTGTAGGCTTGAAAATTTATTTCTTCTGCTTTTGTTCGGTCGACACTTGAACTAAGAAAAATGGTAACTATGTTCTAGCTTTGATCATTCCGAAACCTGTTTTCCGTTTTTATAGTTATTGGTTTATATTTTGGTCCTATTAATTATGGTATATGATTTTAGTTATTTTGAGTACCAACTGGAGAAATTTACAACTCAGGATTTTTGTACGGCCATGGACCACAAGAATAACATCCGTAATGTGTCTCTTATTGCTCACATTGGTCACGGTATGTTATGGGTGGAAGGTGTGGTTGCCTCTTTTCCCTTGCCACATCTGTGCCAACTCAGCAATTTCTCTAATCTCAACTCTTTCCCTCAGCATTCCCTCAACCTCTATAGCACCTTCTCTCTCCTCCTCTCAAATAAAATATTTATTTCTCTCTCTTTTAAATCTTTCTCTCTTTTAAATCTTTCTCTCTCTATTCTACTCACACTCACACACAATAAAAAAATAGTATTCTCTCTCTTTAAACAATTGCGGGACTCAAATGCCGCAAAAGGGAAGAAAAAAAAGCGTGTTTCCTGCAAAGTGGGGTATGAATTTTTGGTTTTTCCCGCTGGAAAGGACATTTCCTTCAAGTTTTGCCGCCCCACACCCTCCTACCTAACAACCTTTGTTTCTAAATCAGTTTCTACTTAGTGTACTTTGAATCCGTTAATGGAAGACATTTAGAATGAAATGTCATTGTAACTTTTTATGGGTTACTTGTGAAAAAGGAGAACCTCTAGGTTCTATTTTTTTACTTGTTGATGTTACACATTAAGCATTTTCTCTGTCTACTATATGTATGTGATGTTGAAATTTGTTCATGTTAAGATTAGATTTTATAAATAGCTGGTATTAAAGTTTATGATGTGCTCAGATATATAGAATTTTACAAAAACTCGCCCCATATAAGGTAGGACCTCACCGAAAAATGATGGAAGATTTACAAATCTGTTTTACCGCGAATCAAAAAAATTTATCCACGTCGTAAAACATAAGTAGATCATTATTTACCTTTCACATGTCAATGGTAAAACAGAACCAGATCATTCGAAAAAAAACCCCACTTTCCGAGAGTGTGATCAATCACTCAAGCCCAATGGCTTCAAGAGATATTCACTATCTCTATAAGATCACAATGATCTTCACTCACACTCTCATAAAAGAAAAATGATCTTGATGTATGCTATGATACAACAAGGTTATAACAAATGTTACAAGTAACCTAACAACTACTACAACTCTTGTATCTTCTTGAATACCTTGAGTTCTTCTCTTGCACTTGAAGAGGAATGACAACACCTTGTATCAACTTGGATACTTTGTGTTCTTCTCTTGGTATTGAAGAGGAATGAAGAGGATTACTAAGTTGGATGATTGGATCACTCTTAAACAAAAGAAAAACTAAACTAAATTATCAAGAAAAGAAAATGGTGTGTGAGATTTAAACTCAGAAGTTTCTGTGTGTAAAAGGGTGCCCAAAAACTGTAAATAGGGCTGGTATTTATAGGCAGAGAAAATCTGACCGTTACAGAGTGACGGCTCCACAAAATCCCCCACGGCTCCACTAAATTTAGTGGAACCGTGGTGCCGTCCCAGACAAAGACGCTCCATTTCTTGTCTTTTCTGGTGAAAACTTATTTAGGGAAGTTTGGAGCTGATTTTGGTGGGGGGGGGGGGGGGGGAATAGCTGTTTTGTATTTTAAACTTATTTTTTCATTAAAACATTTCTTAATTATTCAAAAATAATTTGTAAAGTATATTTTTGAAAGAAATGTTTTGTCACATAAAAATGTGAAGTCTTAGGTAAAAATTTACTTATTTGATCATTAGTCAATTTGTAAATTTGTTCTAGAGTGATTTGCGTAGAAACATGATCTTCTGATTAAAAACTTGTTTACGTTAATTTTAACGTAACGTGATTTCATATTTTTGTCATCCTCAAAACGTGAAGTAATCGAAAAATAGAAATAACGTGTTTAGAACATTATTTGCATCAACAATCTCCCCCTTTTTGATGATGACAAAACATAAACTCATTTTAAGTTTAAATTAGTTTTAACAAGTTTTTAGCGAGTTTACTCCCATTTCTCCCCCTTTTTGTCGAAGCAAAAAGGTTGCAAGGCTCCCCCTTGATGTATACTCCCCCTCGTTTGGAGGACACCAAGGAATCGAGCAATGATTTGTGCTACAAAACAAGGTTAGATAACAAATATAAAAGATCTAACATGTCGCACTTATGACAAATATCTATCCACCAAAGAAAATGACTAAGTATCCAAGCCCTTAAAATAAAACAACCATAGAAAAGAAAACATTCATTCATAAAACAAGTGTCATACATAAGTATGACTACATTATATAGATAACAAGAGACAATTAGAAGCATAAATCCCTAATAACTAGAGGCAAGCTTCATTTCTAAGAGGGGTCCTAATGGTTTATTATTGAAGAACTAAACATGAACATGTCTAGTTTTGTGGGCTAGGAGGTGGTGGAGATGATGGCATCATTTGGGGTTGTGATGGTGTCAAAAGATGCTCCACAAAGCAGAACATGAAATGAATCTCATCTCTTAAGGTTAATATGAGATTACGGTTATGGAGGCAACATAGGCAATTAGCACTATGAAGATCAAAGGGATGGGGTTGGATAGGTTGTGCCATGATAGGGGAAGGAGGTGGTGGTGAGTTTGTTTGTGATGGAGTTGGCATGTTATAGTCCAATGGAGTTATGGGTGAAAGTGTGTACTCCATTGAGGATGTGGTGTTGAATGAGGGAGATGATGAAGACGTTGTATAGGAAGATGATGTTTTGGAGGGTACATTAGGTAGAGATGGTGAGTTGGGAGTGGCTTGGGAAGGTGGTGTCATTGCTTCATCATCTTTTGTAAGATCCACAAAGAGTGGTCTTGAAAGTTGTCTTACGGTTATTCTAGGTTTCTTGGAGATGTGAGTGGTGGATCCTTGTGTGGAGGACATAGTGTGTGTGTGATGTGAGGTTGAAGATGAAGTGCAAGATAAGCTTGCAAAGGTGAAGCCTTATATAGGCAAGATGGATGAAATTTGAATTAAAGTAGATGGGAGTGTCCTATGGTGTAGCAAGGGAATCTTAGGGTGTATGTGAAGTTGTAAAATTTGCAGGTTTGATGGTAGGGTTGTAGGGATTTAGGAGGAACAGTGAAAATTCGTAAAACAGGTACACGACACCACTAAATACCACACGGTACCGTTAAATTTAACGGTACCGTGGCCTATTTAATGGTACCGTGACACTGTAGTCACGAATTTTCCTGTGCAGGCTAGTTCTGGGCAGCTAGAGGGATGTTTTCTAGGGGAACTAGTTCCTGGAAATGATAGTGCCTCAAATCACTAAAGATTTATTTGCCTAATATGTCCCATATTAAGCTACATCTAGCACATATAGATTATCATGTAATTTGCTAAGATAATCATAAGAATGCATGCATAAGAGACAAAATCAGCTATCATCCAAATATCACATAGAATATTTATGCAATGTGATAGATTAATTGTTAAGCATGCAAGATAGTTAAGAGTATTAATCCCTAATATAATCTATTAAGAATAAACCCTAATAAGAGATATAAATCCCTCCATAACTACTTATGACTTGAGCATTCTCCCATTCTTGTCACATTCTCATCTTGAGCATGCATCTCATTCTCATGATTAGGATCGTCAAAGGGTGCATAGTGGGTGGAGGATTCGGAAATGAGAAAGGATGAGACATATGACTTGGTTATGGGTTTCATGACGGGTTTGAAAAGTGAGTATTGAGGACCATGAAGGTAGGGATGAAAGTTCATGAAGTAGTGATAGAGACGGGTTAGGAACATCCCATAGGGTATCAATTTATTTTTGTTACCCTTGAGATGTACAATAAGCGAGATTGTATGGTTGTTGGGTTAGGAGACAGTAAATCATGTGAGCACAACACGCCAAAAGTTGCTCACGATTTCCTGTTAGACTTAGAATTTTTTCTCACAGGATGATTGCCCAAGAAAGTAGTTCATGACGAACCTCATCCAAACGAATTTTTGTTGGATTTGAGTGAGAGGAGTACTTGTAAGTACGGATGAGTTTGGTTAGTTCGGTGGGAGAGGGTATGTAGGAACAATATGGACTATCTTCTTCACGATAGTTGAAGAGGGACTCAAGACACCAATCTTCAGTATAGGCACATTGCCCATGATTGGGGATTTGAAGGATTTAAGAAAATTGCTCAAGAGTTAGGATGAATTTGAAATTTCGGACCCAAAACCAAAGTGACAAAGATTGATCCTCGTTACGTACAAGTTCAACTTGTCGAAAGAATTCCAACACAAAACGATGACAAATGTGCTCGTTGACGTGGAGTAAACAATCGAATCCTATAGCTCTAAATGAAGTGTTGATGTCCCGATGATAAACTAGGGATTGATCAACGACACGGCCTTCATGAAACCGACGGGTTTCAAGATTGACATAGGGACGAATGTGGTTTTCGGGTGTTGTGGGTTCACGAGAGATTTCGGGTGTATAGGTATCGGTTAGAAGATGATCAAAATCATATTCATGAGACATTTTTGTTTCCTATAAGAAAATTTTTATGAAAAATTAGAACTAAGAGTAGTTGCATTAAATACACATGCCTAGTGTATGCCTATATGCAAACTATGTGTAGGTGCGGTAATCTCGACTCAAAAAAAATAATGAGATTACCCAAACACTCCAAATTTTACTTTTGCTCAAACAAATATGTCAAAAAATACATATTGATTATGTAATTCGATCAATATTCGTGAGATCATGTATGCATGAGAAAACATTTTTAGTTTGCATCAACAATGCACAAAAAATGTTTCATGGTCCTAGTTTCGTGAAATTTTTTAAAACAATAGAATTGGGGTGTTTGGTGACTTCAATGTTTTGGCACCAAAGACTTTGAAAGATTTTAGTGTTGATGACTTCTAATTGAAAGTTTTCTAGTAAAAATTGAAAAACCCCAATTCAATTTTCATCAATGAACAAACCCTAGACTCAAAATTAAAGAAAATTAGAGTAAGATAACTTACAATTTATGTTGAAAAAGTGGAAATGATTGAGAATCTTGAAAATCAATGTCTTGAATATGATCTTGAAGGGGTGTAATTGAGTTTTGGGTTGTGAGGTTAGGTTATGACAGCAGTTGCAGAAGTTGAGAAGGTTTGAAATGAGTAATGTGGGAAAAGGGGACTGAAATACGGGATGTACCAGATACACGGTTCCACGGTACCGTTAAATTTAACGGTGCCGTGCCACATTTAGTGGAGCCGTGATCTGCTGGGATGGTTTTCTGTCCCATTTTGATTTTTGACGAATAAGTCTCGCTGTTTTAGTGAGACTTTTCGACACGAGGAAAGAATTTATACCCAATAAATTCTTTTGACAAGGGGAACCTAAACAAGACGGAATGAGACACATGAGATGACTTCAATATTTCCCCTAAAATATTTAAATAGTCATGAGGGGAAACGCGGGATGACTTTAATAGTCATGAGATTTATGGAATATGTTCCATCATTCCTAGACCTAGACGAAGGTAGTTGAAGGATTCTCGTTTGAGAGGTTTGGTAAGGATGTCAGCGATGTTGTCTTGAGAAGGAACTTTCTCAATAGAAATGTTTCCTTTCTGAACGTTATCGCGAAGGAAGTGGTGACGAATTTTGATGTGTTTAGTACGGGAGTGTTGAACGGGGTATTTGCTCAAGTCAATAGCACCTTTATTATCACACATAATGGGAACGTCATCTAGATGGATGTCATAGTCTATAAGAGCTTGTTTCATCCATAGTGCTTGTTGACATGCCTTTCTGGCGCTTACGTACTCGGCTTCGGTCGTGGAGATAGCAAGAGCCGTTTGTTTCTTGGAGAACCAAGAAGTTAGATAACAACTCTTGCAGGTACAAATGCCACTCGTACTTTTTCGATCCACATAATCTCCCACGGCATAGACAACAGTTTCTACACTGGTCCCCTTGGGATAAAATAATCCCAAGTGTATAGTGCCTTTAATGTATCAGAAGATACGCTTAACCGCTTCAAGGTGAGAGGTTTTGGGATCCTCTTGGAAGCGGGCACAAAGGCAGAAACTAAACATGATGTCGGGCCTACTTGCCGTGAGGTATAGTAAACTTCCTATCATACCTCTATACTTAGTGTTATCCACGGACTCACCTTCTTCATCTCTCGTGAGTTTGATTTCCGTGGACATGGGAGTTTTCATGGGCTTAGAATCTTCTAAACTAAACTTCTTAAGCATCTCCTTACTATACTTAGATTGATTAAAGAAGATACCATCTTCCATTTGTTTAATTTGTAAACCAAGGAAGAAATTTAATTCGCCCATCATGCTCATCTCAAACTCGTCACGCATGATCTTAGAGAAATCATCGCATAGTTCTGGACAAGTTGAGCCAAATATGATGTCGTCGACATATATTTGAACAATGATTAGATGTGAATTACGTTTCTTTGTGAAAAGTGTTTTATCTACCACTCCCATGGTATATTCATGCTCGATCATGAATGCCTTTAGTCTATCGTACCAATCTTTAGGAGCTTGTTTGAGACCATATAGTGCTTTCATGAGTTTATAAACATGATTCGGTTTCTCGAAATCAACGAATCTCGGAGGTTGTGCAACATATACCTCCTCGTTGATATAACCATTTAGGAATGCACTTTTCACATCCATTTGGTACAATTTAAAGTCTAAGGCACATGCATAGGCAAGGAGTATCCTAATGGACTCTAATCTAGCTACGGGTGCATAGGTTTCGTCATAGTCTATTCCTTCTTGTTGGTTATAGCCTTGTGCTACCAACCTTGCCTTATTCCTAGTTACGACGCCATTTTCGTCGAGTTTATTCCTAAACACCCACTTAGTTCCTATGATGGTTTGATTCTTAGGAGGAGGTACTAAATCCCAAACTTGGTTTGCGGTGAATTGATTAAGTTCCTCTTGCATGGCAACTACCTAACTTTCATCCTTAATCGCTTCACTGACATTCTTAGGTTCTACGGTTGATATAAAACAAAAGAAATTACTTTTGTTTTGAGCTTGTGACCTAAGGGTTCTTTGGTTGAGGTTTCCTATGACATTTTCAATAGGATGATTCTTGGATTCCTTAATGTTGACAACTTCGTCAACATCAACTATTTCATCCTCAATGTCATCTTCTAAGGGTTTCTTGCCATTAACCTTAATGGCTTCATCCTCATCTAAGTCATCATCCACCAAGGGTGATGTCTTAGTTGGTGGAGGACTCTCATCGAATGTCACATTGAGTGATTCTTCAACTTTCATGGTTTCTTTGTTTAGGACTACATAGGCTTTACTATTTTGGGAGTAACCTAGGAAAACACCTTCGTATGACTTTGGGTCAAACTTAGTGAGGTAGTCTTTAGTGTTAAGTATGAAGCACTTGCTTCCAAACAATCTAAAGTAATCAAGAGTAGGTTTTCTACCTTTCATGATTTCATATGGTGTTTTTCCTAAGATAGGTCTAATTAGAATCCTATTAAGTATGTAAGTTGAGGTGTCCACCGCATTACACCAAAACTTTTGCGGAATTGATTGTTCATTCAACATTGTTCTACTCATCTCTTGTAGAGTACGATTTTTCCGCTCAACTACCCCATTTGATTGTGGAGTGCGTGGAGCCGAGAAATTGTGTGTAATACCATTAGCATCACAATATACTCTGAATTGCACTTCATTATCAAATTCTCGACCATGATCCATCCTAATGGAAACTATTGAACATCCTTGTTGATTTTGGACTTTCTTACTAAATATTTCGAATTCCTCAAAAGCTTGTGTCTTATTCTTAAGAAATCTAGTCCAAGTATACCTAGACTAGTCATCAACTATTACTAAGGTGTAGTAATTTCCTCCGTAGCTCCGTACGGCGGATGGACCAAATAAGTCCATATGAAGGAGTTCTAGGCATCTAGAGGTCGAGACTATATTCTTAGCTTTGTGACTAGAATGAGCTTGTTTTCCAACTTTACAAGCGTCACAAAAATGTTTATCAAACTTAATCTTAGGTAGGTTTCTAACTAGTTCCTTAGACGCCAATGATTGTATCAATCGCATATTGTCGTGACCTAATCTCCTATGCCATAGAGTGGAGTTATCATCTATGGTTGCTAAGCATATCCTATCCTGAGGCTTATTTCCCGTTTTCATAACAAATAAGCCATTTCTCCTAACTCCTTTGCCTCTGGTTTTACCATCCTTAATGATCTCACTACCCTCTTCGGAGAATATGACTCCACACTTATTGTCTACCATTTGACTAATGCCAAGCAAGTTAAATCCTAAGTTATCTACATGCTCAACATTTCTAATAGTGAGGAAGTTTTGAGTGATCGTACCTTTTCCTATTATGTTGCCCTTAAGTTTGCTACCGAAAGTGGCATTACTTCCGTTGTATGCCTTGTATGATGAGAATAGACTTTGATTACCCATCATATGATTAGTGCATCCACTATCCTTGACCCATTCGTCAGGCTCCAAGTCGATTCCCAAGCATATCTGTTAGCATTTAATTTATTAAATGAAAAGTGATGGTCATTTGCAAGAATAGAACTTGTGTGTCGAATGGAAAAAATAGTATAGGAAGTGGGCTATTGATATTAGTTATGTTAGTAATATCCATGTAAATGTGTAATCCACCAATAGCCCACACAAAGCCCATAAAAAGCCTCTTAGGGCGCCGACCTTAGGGGTATTTAAACACACACTCTCACTCATTTGTCAAGTGTCTCAAGAGTGCCTCATTGTAGTAAAAAGGTGAGAGTGTGTGTAAGTGTGTTCTCTTATTATGTGTATGTTATCTTTCTTTGAAGCTAATAAACATTCGGTTATATCCCACATCATACGATCCATACTTTCCTTTCACTCTCATCCTCTCTAGCATCTTTTGAGTACCACTCGATCTAGTGTTTGTTTGTATGATAAAGATAGTGCTCGGTCTTTACAAGTGGTGTCAACACGCCATACAACAAGGTAGGAGGTTAGTTGTGTTCGGTTTGTGTTCAAAGAAACCAACAGTCGCGTTTTTGTTTCATAAAAACGAGACCTTTGGTGTTTTTCTTGGAATCGTACGCACAAATCAAGGTTCAAGGTTGTGTTTGTTAGTGTTTTAACGAGTTGTCTTGTGAAGATTTGGTAGTTCTTCACTCGAATCTTGTGTTTAAAGGTTGGATTTTTTGGTGTTCTAAGTGATTAGATCGACAAAAATTATAGAAGATAGTGTAAGATTTCTTCTTGGATCTTCATTGGACATTCTTGCGTATAATTCTTGCACAAGAATTATTGATAAGAGTTGGTGAAGAGTTGTTAGATCTCAATTTGGATAAGTCAGTGGATAAGGTCCAATACGTCAAGTGTTGGTAAGAGTTGGTAGGCTTTCGAAATTGGTGCCTTTCGCAATTGGTCAAGTCATTTCGCAATTCAACGCTTTTGAAATTGGTGGTTTTCGCAATTGCAACAACCTTTCGCAATTCAAAGTCTTTCGCAATTGGCAAGATTTCGCAATTGCCTTCTATCGCAATTGGAGCAAGCTTTCGCAATTCACCATCTTTCGCAATTCACCAGCTTTCGCAATTGCAAGTTTTCGGAATTGGTTCTAGCCTTTCGCAATTGGCAAGTTGTCGCAATTGGTTGAGCTTTCGCAATTCAACAAGTTTTCGCAATTGGCAACAAGTTTTCAGAATTGGCAGAATCAGTCCTTTTCGCAATTGAAGCAGATTTTTGCACTTTCGGAATTTGGCAACTGTGGTCCTCACAATTGATTTAAACGTTTTCAACGTAAATAACTTTTATAATTTTAATTCTACTTGCAATTTCTACATCATTAAGGATTACGAACTTGGTATTTTCTCGCTTGTAGAAGTGTGTAAAATACTTCGACAAACGGATATCTACTATTTTGTATAAAATAGTTAGATTTTTATATAAATTCCCAATTTATATAAATTAGATAAATTCTATCTAAATTGAAATTTTGCCATAATTTGTATAAATTTGGTATAAATTGAAATTTCTTTAGAAATTGTCAATTTATCTAAATTGTAATTTACATAAACATTGTCGAATTTGTGATCTTTTTCTCTAGTCTAAATTATTGTTTAGTCAAATTTAGTAACTTTATTTAATTTGTTTCGTTTATCTAAATTGTAACTTCACCGATCATCAACAAAAGAACCAATTCTTCACAACAACAACAACCAAGTTTAACCTTCAACATCAACAACTCCTATTTCGTTGCAACGATCCTACATCAACTTTATCATACGTAACATCAACAATGACTACTCAACAAGACATTCACGCAGCAGGTGCAGAAAACCGTCCTCCCATGCTAGAAAAAGGTGGTTATCTTCCATGGTCGAGTCGTATGATTCGATATATCAAAACCAAACCTAATGGTCAAGGTAGACTCTTGATCAACTCAATCAAGAATGGACCATTCAAGCCTCGTCAGATTCAAGTAGCTGGTGACCCAACTGCAACACCTCCCGCTCCACCATCCTTTCGTGATCAAACAGAGGCGGAATACACACCAGAGGACTGGAAACAAGTTGAAGCAGATGACTTAGCAATGCACTTAATTCAACTTGGTTTACCACGGGAAATATTTGCTGCTGTAGATAGTTGTGATTCAGCTTATGCTATGTGGGAAAGAGTTAGAATACTCTGTCATGGCACAGAAATTGGGCAACAAGATGTTGAAAACAAGTTGCTCACTGAATGGGAAAAGTTCACATCTACTCCAGCTGAACCAATTGAATCTTACTACACCAGGTTTTGCACTTTAATGAACGAGCTCATCAGAAACAAGTTGACACCAAAACCCATTGCTCAAAACATTAAATTCATCAACAATTTACCTGAAGAATGGGGAAGGTATGTCACAATTGTTAACCAAACAAAGAACCTTCATGAGGTGAATTATGATCAGCTCTATGATTTCCTCAAGTAAAACCAAGCAGAGGCGAATGAAGTCAGGAAAGAGAAGTTAGCAAAGCAACATGATCCTCTAGCACTCATTGCTCAAACACCTACACCTGCCACAGTGAATACACATCCCTCTTCATCTTCAACTTAGAACTTCATGCAACAACATATAATCCACAATCACAATTCTACCCACAACAACAACAAGTCATCCCACAACAACAATACCCGCAACACCCAGAACCAGACTTTAATGACAATGACGAGTCCACTGCTGCATTGACTCAGGCATTTGCCTGAGTCAATCTCTATGCTATCGACATAAACCAAATGGCCTCTTCATCACCAATTTGTCTCATGACAAGAGCATGCGAAACAAAATCCTGGTTGTGGCATAGACGTCTGTCCCATCTTAACTTTGACACCATCAATAAGCTTGCCAACGACAACATCGTCAACGGTCTCCCAAAGTTCAAATACACCAAAGAACACTTATGTCCATCCTGTGAGCAAGGCAAAAGCAAAAGGGCAACATATAAACCTAAACCGTACCCAGTTCGGTTGATAAGTTACATTTGTTGCACATGGACTTATGTACCCCAATGAGATTTCAAAGCATAAATGGGAAGAAGTATATTCTTGTAATCGTCGATGACTATTCAAGATATACATCGGTAAAGTTTCTGAGGTCAAAAGATGAAGCACCAGGCATCATCATCACCTTTCTGAAGCGAATTCAAGTCTTACTTCAAGCTCCAGTTAGGATAGTAAGAACTGACAATGGCACAGAATTTACAAATCAGGAGTTAAAAACCTATCTTGACGATGCTGGTATCACACATCAGACATCAGCTATTCAAACTCCACAGCAGAACGGGGTAGTAGAAAGAAGAAACATAACTCTTGTGGAAGCTGCTCACACAATGCTGATTTATTCTAGTGCACCACTATTTTTATGGGCCGATGCTATTGCCACTGCTTGCTTTACTCAGAATCGATCCCTAGTACATCCAAGATTCAATAAAACCCCGTATGAACTAGTGAACAATAGAAAACCAGATATCTCTTACCTTCATGTATTTGGTGCTTTGTGTTATCCAACGAATGACAGAGAAGATCTAGGGAAGCTGAAAGCTAAGGGTGATATTGGAATCTTCATTGGTTATTCAGACAACTCCAGGGCATTCATGGTGTATAACAGGAGAACGAAAAAGATTATGGAGACGATAAATGTGAAATTTGATGAGATTTCACAAATGGCTTCTGAGAGACTCGCTCTAGAACCCGCGCTTAACCCGATGGATTCTAATCATACCAGATTAGGACCCGCACCAAACAGTCAAACTTCTGGACATATCAGTTCAGGACTGTACCCCAAGGACCTCCATCAACTCACACCGAAAAAGCAACAAATCAAGAACTGGAAAACTTCTTCGAGTTTATGTATGATGAGTACTATGGTGGCGCTTCGATAGATGCATCTAAACAACGTTCCGCTGCACCCGCTCAACAACATCAACCACCACCACCACCACAAGATGCATCCACAACATTCGAAGCTGACGCACCAACTCCATCCACGTCATCAATATCTACTCCACTATCTCCAGTAATTGAAATTGTTCTACCAAGAGTTGATGAGCACGAACAAAACGATGATGTGTTAGACGAAGAACCATTCGAAAACCCGTTTGGAACGGATTCTGCTGAATCATCTTCAAGGTTACATGAACCGTCTAACACGCATTCGTCAAATCCAAGGTACCCTTCTACGTTACAGTGGACAAAAGACCATCCAATAGAACAAGTTATTGGTGAACCTTCAAGGCCAATTCAGACGAGAAAACAACTCAACACCGATTGCGACATGTGCATCTATGTCTGCTCAGTCAGTCTAATAGAGCCAAAGAACATTCGGGAAGCAATGGCAGATAATGCTTGGATTGAAGCGATGCAGGAAGAACTTCTCCAATATCAATTACATGACACATGGAATTTAGTTCCAAGACCAATTGACAAACTCGTCATTGATCTTAAGTGGTTATGGAAAAACAAAAAGGATGAAGAGATGAATGTAATTCGCAACAAAGCTCGTCTAGTGGCAAAAGGATTCAGGCAGGAAGAGGGGATAGATTTTGAAGAGTCATTCGCGCCAGTAGCAAGGCTTGAAGCAGTCAGGATTTTCTTAGCATATGCAGCTCACAAGAACATCACGGTTTATCAGATGGACATCAAGACAGCTTTCTTGAATGGAACTCTGAAAGAAGAAGTGTACGTGAGTCAGCCAGACGGATTCGTGGACAAAGATAATCCAAAATACGTCTACAAGCTAAAGAAAGCTATCTATGGTTTGAAACAAGCCCCACGGGCGTGGTATGACGAATTATCATCTTTCCTGCTTCAAAATAATTTCACCAAAGGAACAATTGATCCGACCTTGTTTACACGAAAATTCAAAAATGATATTTTGATTGTTCAGATTTACGTGGACGACATAATCTTTGGGTCCACTAATCCGAAACATTCAAAACATTTTGCAAATCTCATGAAAAGTAAATTTGAAATGTCCATGATGGGGGAATTAAAATTCTTTCTTGGTTTACAAATTCATCAATCCCTATGTGGTATTTTTCTTAATCAGGCTAAATATACAATTGAGATTTTGAAAAAACATGGAATGGAAAATTGTGACTCTGTTGGTACTCCAATGGTCACCTCACCAAAAATAGGCGCTGATTTATATGGGAAACCCATGGATCCGAAGAAATATCGGAGCATGATTGGTTCTCTCATGTACTTAACTGCTAGTCGACCAGATATACATTTTGCTGTTTGTTAATTGGCACGGTTTCAGGCAAGGCCTACCGAACTTCACCTCCAAGAGGTTAAACGGATCTTTCGGTACTTACGAAGAACCATTAACATGGGACTTTGGTATCCGAAGGATTCGGAGTGTACACTAATAGCATTTTCAGATGCAGATCATGCTGGTTGCCAAGTTACAGCAAAGAGTACATCAGGCGGAGCATAATTTTTGGGAGAAAAGCTAGTAGGCTGGTCATCAAGGAAACAATACTCCACTGCACTATCAACTGCAAAAGCCGAGTATGTGTCTCTATCTGCGTGTTGTGCCCGAGTTCTATAGATGAGGACACAACTCACAGATTATGGTTTCTCTTTCGACCGCATACCTATGTATTATGACTCAAAAAGTGTCATAGCCATCTCGTGCAATCCAATTCAACACTCGAAGACCAAGCATATTAGAGTCCGCTATCACTTCATAAAGGAACACGTAGAAGAGGGTACCGTTGAATTATTTTTCGTGAAGACTGAATACCAACTCGCCGATCTATTTACTAAAGCCCTACCAAAAGAGCGGTTTGATAACTTAGTTCGTCGAATTGGAATACGAAGCCTAACTCCCGGAGAGTTAGAACGTCTTCTCGAATCTTATTGAATTATAACAACAAGCTTCGCTGTAAATATTTTTGAAAAACAAAACAAAAAATTTGAAAAACCAACAAAAGAAAAATTTAAAAATAGAAAATTTTCAAAAATACAAAAACAATAGCAAATCAAAAAACCAAAAATATTCTTCTCACTACATGTCTCTCGTATAATCGATATTCGGTACGTATCTAGAAATGTCATTCAACAATGATACGGGCATGTACAGATGCTTGAGCGAGAGTTCATTTAAATTTTTTCTAAAACATGTCGTTTCTCAAAATCTTCTTCATTACGGCTTTCGTATATTTGAGTACGAGACCCACGCTACATTGATGACTTTTGATTATTTTCGATCAGGACTCGTAATGTTAATGGAAAAAATAAAATCCTTGAGCACATGATCAAAATTTTTGAAAAAGATTTTTCCAAATCTTTCTCAAACTTCTGTGCTCACGACAACTCCCTCCTAAACCCTTAAACCGATTTTAAACTCACATGTTTATAAATATGCTTTGTTTAAGGGGGAGTATAAAATGAAAAACAAACTGTTCCAATTTCATGCTAAAATCCGTCACTTTCTCCAAAACATTTCATTTTAATCAGTTGATATAAAAAATATCACTACATGCTATTTTTGAGGGGGAGAGGACGTGATTAAAATGTGATCTAAGACCGTGGATTGAATCTCAAGACTCAGTTTTAACCCTCGAATTGACTAAACTAAATGTCCGTTATCGAAAAGACTTGTCCTGGACGGGTAATAATTTCAAGCTGGTTTTCCAGTGATGTAAGCGTGTCTCGCAAAGGACTTGTCTGAGTAGAATGTACTAATTCGAGAGATGATCATTGAATATGACCGGGACGGGTAATAATTTCAAGCTAGTCTAACTAGTGATGTAAGCGTGTCTCGCGAAGGTCATGTTCATTGAAAGTCGATCATTTCAAATGTGCGAACTCTACCCAACATGTGCATATTATTTAAAAGAATACATGAGCACATGTGAAGGGGGAGTATTTCAAAAATTCGAAACTCTCGAAGTGTTTATCTAAATGTGTTTTCTCATAAACACTTTGAGAGATTTTCAAATGGTTTTATGGCAAGTGATCAATAATCTAGGATAATCATGGAGTAATAAGGTGATTATGGTTAGGTTATGTCCTATGATCCGCCAGAGCCGGAGGGATCTACCCAAGGACATTTCCAATAGATTAGAATTAGAAGTCCTTAGGTAAGATTGAAAAAAAGGAGTAAATGAGAAAGGGAAAGAAGGGGTTGAAGAATTAAAAAGAAAAGTTGAATGAGAGGGTGAAAAGAAATAGCCCTCCATGAAAACTTAGGACAGAAACCGGGTCAATACATCTGCTATCGGTATTCACTAAGGTGACACTGATATTGAAGACAAGACGTCATGGACCCAGTGACGCGTTGCACCACCCCTCCTAACCACTCAGATATCTCTTAAAAGATATTTGTTTCATTTTTCACGGAGAGCACTGCATAATCTATCGGCCTCTCATTCCGAGATGTGTTGATATTGAAAAGGTGGCACTCTGCTCCATGCCTCCGATGACTAAAACTAAAATGCACATTATCGAGTCTAGAGCCATGAGATTCATCAAAGATCTCTTAGGAACACTTCCAAAACAATACACTTGTGTTCACCATAAAGGACACAAGTTGTAAGAGTCTTGATGAGATTTAAGGATCTTGCCTTATATCATGATGGTTACGTGCTTCAAATGATATTCAGTCTTGAAGTGATACTTCGGTATACTTCAGAGGCTCTCAAACGGCCTTGGTAAAGATAATAGAAAGTTTTCACACTATGCTGTTAACGATCTCAAAATCTAAACCTATAAGCGCTGGACGATTTGTTGCTAACTGTTTTATGCAGGTACTGACAAAAGTCCATTCACCATCATCATCTACAACAACGACGCGACTGGACAGAAGAAGTAGATCAAGGCAAGAACGACTAAAAGACGATTCGTTGAAGATCAC
This sequence comes from Artemisia tridentata subsp. tridentata, assembly GCA_021014915.2. Lineage (NCBI taxonomy): Eukaryota > Viridiplantae > Streptophyta > Magnoliopsida > Asterales > Asteraceae > Artemisia > Artemisia tridentata. Next base: position 394,228,675 of record CP139505.1, read on the forward strand.
AGTGCATGAAGGAACAATGATTGAAGACTATTCTACATCGACACACGAAGTTCAAGACAATGAAAACAAAAGACCAATCATTTGGAGCATCATTGAAATGACCATCCCTTAGGGGGAGATTGTTAGCATTTAATTTATTAAATGAAAAGTGATGGTTATTTGCAAGAATAGAACTTGTGTTCGAATGGAACAAATAGTCTAGGAAGTGGGCTATTGATATTAGTTATGTTAGTAATATCCATGTAAATGTGTAATCCACCAATAGTCCACACCAAGCCCATAAAAAGCCTCTTAGGGTGCCAGCCTTAGGGGTATTTAAACACACACTCTCACTCATTTGTCAAGTGTCTCAAGAGTGCCTCATTGTAGTAAAAAGGTGAGAGTGTGTGTAAGTGTGTTCTCTTATTGTGTGTTTGTTATCTTTCTTTGAAGCTAATAAACATTCGGTTATATCCCACATCATACGATCCATACTTTCCTTTCACTCTCATCTTCTCTAGCATCTTTTGCGTACCACTCGATCTAGTGTTTGTTTGTATGATAAAGATAGTGCCCGGTCTTTACAATATCTATCGAATAAGAAAAAACAATCAAACATTTGGTTCCCAATATCTCATGGGTCCAAAGTTGTTAGCATTAAACATCCCATGCATTAGTTACATTTGGTTAGGATGTTGGAACGAAGGACAAATTTCCCATGGTAAGTAACTTTGTGATTGGCAGTCATTCCAAGTTATGGGATAGTTACTTGGATAACTTTGTCTTCTAGAGTTACATCTCGATAGAGGAGTTCTTGACCGAGGTTTAGGAAAATTTGTTTTTCTAGGTAGAGGTGTCTTAGACCTAGTGTCGGGTTTTACAAAGCCAGGCCTGGGTTTGACACAGGTTTGTAAAAGCTTTTGGCTTCCTTTATACTAGCAATAGATACTTTGGTACCATTTACAACTATGTAACTTGGTTTTGGACTTGAATTATTTTTCAAATCAGACTCAGTTCTGTCTCCAGTAACACATGGTACCATGGTATCATTAACTTTAATGGTGCCGTAGGTACATTTAGTGGTGCCGTTTGATTTTTTGACAAAACTTGTGGGTTTGACAGATTCTACCCTTTTTGTTTTACTTATCGAAGCATTATCTGTTTCTTTTTCAAACTTAATGATCCTAAATGCATTTTCTTTGAGTTTTTCATTTTCTACTCGAAGACTTATGCATGACTTGCATCCTACGTCTACTTCTTTATTTTTCTCAAGTCTCTTGACTTGATTCTTTAGTTCTAAAACTTGAATTTCGAGTTCATGCAATTTTAATTTTAGTGATTTGTTTCTACCTAAAATTTTAGAACTAACTTCGCATAGTTTATTATATTCGTCATTTAGTGTGTCCTCATCTATTTACCAATTATCATCAAAATAATCAGGATAGTCGTAACGTACCTCATGAGAAGCTTGAGCCATTAGGCATGTTTCATTCTTGGGCTTCTTCTCTTCTTCTTCACCGCTATCACTCCAAGAGCCTCCTATGAAAGCTCGTTGGTTTTTGGATTTCGGTGGTTTGGGACACTCTCCTATGAAGTGATTAGGATCTCCGCATCTAAAGCATTTCCTATCACTTATCCCTTTCTTTTCAACTCGGTTCTTTTGTAATGTCTTCTTTTCATCACGAGGTTGCCTAACGAACCTACCTCTTCTCCTAAAGAACTTCTTAAAGTCCCTAACCACTAACGCATATTCTTCATCTTCACTATTGGAACTCGAACATTCCTCATCACTAGACTCCTTCTTGGCTTTCAATGCTAGAGATCTAACTCTCTCACTTTTGCCTCTAACTATATCGGAGTCTTTCTTGATTATCATCTCGTGAACTTTCAAGTTTCTTATTAGTTCATCGAGTGACAATGTTGCCAAGTCCTTTGACTCTTCAATGGCGGTGACCTTTGCTCTCCATTTAGGATGTAGAGCCCTAAGAAACTTCCTAACATAATTCTTGCTAGAGTAACATTCATCAAGAGCTTTAAGACTAGTAATAATGGTATTAAATCTAGCAAAAGCATTATCAATAGACTCATCTTCCGAAATGGAAAATTGTTCATATTGTTGAACAAGAAGATCTATCTTGTTCTCTTTGACTTGATTATTACCTTGGTGAGTGACTAACAAAGTTTTCCAAATATCTTTTGCCGTATTACACATGAAAATTCTTTCAAACTCCTTTTTAGGCAAAGCATTATAAATCATCATTTTAGCCTCATTATTTTTGGCTAGTTTTCTTTTAAGTTCATCACTTTGTTTATCATAAGAAACTATTTCATCCTTTTTAGTTTCATGATTCTTTGTTTATCAAAGATCAATGTCTTTTGATTTCACATACGTTTCGAATCTTGTCTTCCAATAAATAAAACAATCGGTTTCGAAAAGTGGTGGTCTTTGCATAGATTGCCCTTCTAGATATTTGTCGGAATCCATTGATCGATTCAAGTTTTAAAATACAATTTACTTTAAAATCTTGACTGACGTGGCTTCTGATACCAATTGTGGAAAACTAGAAGGGGGGGTTGAATTATTTTACCGGTTTTTAGGTTCTTTTAAAAACTTCTTATAACCTTTAGGATTGGAAACCTTGATTCGAATCTTATGTGCAATCAAGCAACACCAATATGAACTACACACTAAACTAACTAATAGTAAGTAATGAAAGTAAAGAGTATAGATGGAAAGATCAAACCGAGACAAAGGGATTTATAGTGGTTCGGCTACGAAGCTCTTCTTCACCCTACTCTACTCCCCGAGTACCACACTCGAGAGTTTCAAGCACTATGTCAACAACCTCCCTTTAGGCGGAGAAAACCGTACACGTCGCTTATCCTATTTCTGACACTAAGCTAGATGTCAAGTGCTAATCTTAGCTAGCACCAATCTACCACGATCCACTTGATCTTCTCTACTTCACACACTCAACTCACAAGACTCAATCTACTTGATCTACCCTTGATCACACTTGATCAAGCACTCAAGCTTCAAGAGATCTCCTAAGATCTCGACACGATCACAATGATTAACACTCACTTGACTAACTCTATCCTATTGACCCTTGATCTTCTTGATCAATCACACAAGCCCAATGGCTTCAAGAGATATTCACTATCTCTATAAGATCACAATGATCTTCACTCACACTCTCACAAAAGAAAAATGATCTTGATGTATGCTATGATACAACAAGGTTGTAACAAGTGTTACAAGTAACCTAACAACTAATACAACTCTTGTATCTTCTTGGATACCTTGAGTTCTTCTCTTTTACTTGAAGAGGAATGACAATACCTTGTATCAACTTGGATACTTTGTGTTCTTCTCTTGCTATTGAAGAGGAATGAAGATGATCACTAAGTTGGATGATTGGATCACTCTTGAACGAAAGAAAAACTAAACTAAATGATCAAGAAAAGAAAATGGTGTGTGAGATTTAAACTCAGAAGTTTCTGTGTGTAAAAGGGAGCCCAAAAACTGTGAATAGGGCTGGTATTTATAGGCAGAGAAAATCTGACCGTTACAGAGGGACGGCTCCACTAAATCACCCACGGCTCCACTAAATTTAGTGGAACCGTGGTGCCGTCCCAGAAAAAGACGCTCCATTTTTAGTCTTTTCAGGTGAAAACTTATTTGGGGATGTTTGGAGCTGATTTTGGGGGGAAAAATAGCTGTTTTGTATTTTAAATTTATTTTTCCATTAAAACATTTCTTAATTATTCAAAAAAAAAATTTAAGGTATATTTTTGAAAGAAATGTTTTGTCACATAAAAATGTGAAGTCTTAGGTAAAAATTTACTTCTTTGATCATTAGTCAATTTGTAAATTTGTTCTGGAGTGATTTGCGTAGAAACGGGATCTTCTGATTAAAAACTTGTTTACGTTAATTTTAACATAACGTGATTTCACATTTTGTCATCCTCAAAACATGAAGTAATCGAAAGATAGAAATAAAATTTTTAGAACATTATTTGCGTCAACAACCCGGATAAAAAATTGTGGACCCCACATAACACCAGATATCCTTCTTGCAAACGTGGGTTTGTTAAGTTTTACTATGAGCCCATAAAGCAGATTATCAAAATGTGCAAGGAAAACAAGAAAGACGACTTATGGTCCTTTATGAAACAGTATGGAGTGTCTAGGACTAAACCAGATAGACAGTTAAATCATGATGCATTGATGAAGCGTGTCTTGCAGGCTTGGCTTCCTGCTGGTAAGGCTTTACTTGAAATGATGATCTTTTGTCTGCCTTCACCGGCTACTGCTCAGAAATACCGTTTTGATAATTTATACGAGGGTTGGATGGAAGATCATTACGCGAAAGCTTTTCGAGAGTGTGATCCCGATGGTCCTTTAATCCTATATGTGTCTAAAATGATTCCTTCTATTGAGCAAGCAGGTAGATTCTTTACTTTCGGTCGTGTGTTTGCAGGTAAAGTTTCAACCAATATGGAGGTTAGGATAATGGGTCCCAACTTTGTTTTTGGTAGCGAGAATGATCATGATCTATATGAGAAGAGTGTTCATAGCACACGTATTTGGATGAGAGAAAATTTTGTAACTGTTCAAAATGTTCCTTGCGGGAACATAGTTGCAATGGCCGGTTTGGATGAGGCCATCACCAAATCTGCAACTTTAACAAACGTGGACGAAGTCAATGCGCATCCAATTCGTGCCATGAAATTCTCAGTGTCACCAGTTGTCCGTTTTGGGGTTCAATGTAAGGTTCGAGACGATCTTCCAAAGCTTAAAAAAGGTCTGCAACTGCTAGATAAATTTGACCTTATGATTGTTTGTTCCATTGAGGAGCACGGTAAAGCTATCATTGCTGGTCCGGGTGTGCTTCATCCCAATAACTGTTTGAAAGCCCTAAAAAAATTCATGGTTGATGTTCCGATTATTATAAACGATCGTGTTTTCTTATGCCTTGAAACCGTTATCGAGAAAGATTCTTGCACCGTGAAAGGTCTGTCCAGGAACAAGTTGAACAACTTGTCCATGAAAGCTATTCTATTGGGGGACGAGCTTGCAAAGGCTATTGACAAGGGGAGAATTGGTAAAGATTAAGCCACTGGGCCGAATATGCTTGTCCATAGTTATCGGAATGTCAATAACTTGAATGAAGTTCATGATTCAATTGATTTCGGTTTTCAAATTGCTTCAAAGGAAGGTGTGTTGCCTAATGAGAAAATAAGGGGTATATTCTTTAACATTTGTGACGCCATGCTTAGTTCTAATCGCATACACCGTAGCGTTGATGAAATTATTCCAACAACAAAGAGTGTTATGTATGGTTCACAGCTCGCAGCTAAACCTCGACTTCTCAAGCCAGTCTACCTGGTTGAGATTCAGTCAACAGAAAGCGAACTTCCTTGGATCAGGCGTGAGCTGAATGACCATGGGGAAGTGCCTGAGGAAATGGCTGGATCAAGCGTGAGCTGAATGACCATGGGGAAGTGCTTGAGGAAATGGCTGGTACCATATTTTACAACATTCAAGCTTATCTACCCGTTGATGCATCTTTTGGACTTTCTAGGCGTTTGGGGAAGTATTATCAATGTGTGATTCATCACTGGGATATGATGCCTTCTGATCCACTTGATCCTAGTTCTCTTATAGGTGCACTTGTCGCCACCATCCGTGACATGAAAGGTTTGGATAAAAAGTTTCCAGAAGTTGATGACTTCGGGAAAAAGATTTAGTGAGTTGGTTTGTGTAGCAACTCGAAGATTTCCCTTGTCATTAGTGGACGTTAATCTAGTATTAACCTATCGTTACTGTTCACTTAACCATTTTCTAAGCAAAATTTGAAAATTTTGTATATTACGTTTCTATAATTCAAACGTCGTTAAGTTCTACATGATGCTTTGTAATGGGCTCGCACACGCACCACGATAATCTATTTCACAAATAATAGCCAAACGGACCCTTAACTATTACCCTTGGCCTGTTACTATTCAAGCCTAACAACAAGTCAAGCCCAATTTCTATTTTTCTTATATCCTAACTCGACACAACACACAGTCACTTGACCTCTTTTATTCTATAATTTGACACACAAACCACCCTTTCTTTACATGGTTCGAATCTTTACACTCTCAAGATTCAGGAATGACAAAGCTTTTCATTTAATTTGAACGTTTGAACCTAAAACGAGACCCAAAGCTAGCCTCATTCGAAACACATATACAACTCACTCGATTTTAATTAAATTCGACCAAAACCATTTTTCGTCTCTACGATTTATATTTAACCGTGACCTAAGGACTCTATAAACGTTTTACACCTTTTCTATACTTTTTGGACACGTTAGAAAGTAATTTGGACCTTTAAAATATGTCGAGTACATTACATATACATACTATTCAACACATAACCAAAACATAAGCTCACACACTTTTTTTAATGTTTTCTATACACAAGTGGCTACACATAATCTTCTAAATCATATCCTAACCCTGCTACAAATCGAATAACAATCACAACTTGACTATAAAATACTATATACATATATGCGTACACGTACGTACACACATACATGTCCACACTTTCATTCTCTCATTCACACCTTCACATTTAAACATATATAACACATTCCTTTCTCTCTTGACCAACCCATTCGAAGAGGAACAAACCATGTTCTAACCATTTGATCCTTTTTCCAAACGTATGAAGTGTTGATCTCGATTCTTTGGTATTGGTTCTATCAAGTTCATGCAATAACCATCCAATTATAGTCCATTTCAACAAATTCTCACCACCTTCTTGGGTGTGGTAAGTCCATTGAGCATTTTTACACATACTTGTATTTTTTTTTCACTTGTTCATACGCTTTCCCTTTTTAATCGAACACATCTAAAGCAATCTATTATTTATTTCGTTCATTCATATTTCATTTTTGTTCATGATTTGACCTCCTTTATTATGGATGGCTAGATAATCAAATTCTATAATCATTCGACAATTATTTCATCATTTTAACATTTAACGAGACTTGTTTTTTACTCAATTTGAACATAGATCACATATATGTCTTTTATTATTTTTGGACCTTATTACATTCGACTAGAACAGGCCTTAAAAAATCGTATTTATACATATAACATGTCAATTAAATTACATGACTTGTTTGTCCATAAAACCCACCTAATAAGCAGTAGCAATAAGCTATACATTTAAACTCTTATAACACCTTTTTAATCGACCAAGTATATGGCCTTCGAAACAGTTTACTAAAACATACACATGTTTTGGACGGGCTTTTTAGCCCAATAAGCACAACCGTATAAGCAGTCTAATAAGCACACTAGATATATTTTTAGGACCATAAAAATAGCCTAAAACTAGGCCCAAACTCGATTGAAAGCCCTCGGATCAAAAACGCTTATTGGGCTTTTTATTAGCACTCGTTAAAGCCCAGTAATATGAAAATAAGCTCTTGTCGAACAAAAAGCAGTTTCCTAAATTTAAATAAGCTATTTAAGGATGTTGTAACTTTCAGAAATTTATTTATTTAAGTTTCGTGAATTTTGGACAAAAAATTCAAAACATTTAACTATTTGGGTTAAAAGTGTAATTAATGGAAAATTGTGTACTAAACTGTCAAATCAGTAACTTGAGGGTAGAAATGGATTAAACATTAACTAGAAACCATACAATGTCATCATTGAACCTTTTGGACTTATAATGTAAATATTATTTAACCGAGTACTAACGGTGCAAATATTACACCGTTAGGGTTAAATGTGCAAATTTCCTATAACTACAAGGACCATACAGTAACTTGATTTCACTTATTATTTCACTAATGTTTTATACCTTTTTGTTCTTACAATCCATTTTTCGTTACATACACTTTATTTATTTAACAAATGTTACGTTTATATTTACGTAATGTAACTTTTAACGAAAAACGTAACTTATCATCCACCAAATTTTGAAGAGATTATATTTACTGATTCAATGAACATAAAAACATGATAATATTATATATAATATTATTTTTGAACTTTAAGCATTTTAAGCATATCATTCATTCACATCACAATCCAAATCGTTATCCGATATTCTTTCATGATCATTATTCACATCCTATCAATCTTAAACCATCGAAATCTCAGACTTCCCTATTATTCAGGTCGTGTGTTGGAGCCGTTCCCGTGATACTTTTGACATAACATTACTTTGACCTTTACAGCTAAGGTGAGTCATAGCCCCACAATTTCTATCATTTAATTGTTTATTAACTCTTTGGGGGAGATACATGTTTAATTATTTTCAATTACTTTTACAAGTATTCTAAACCTTTACATATTACTGTGGGATTTCATAGCCCCTACTCTTAAATGATTTGAATTATTCTTTTGGGGGAGATACATGCTCAACTATTTTTCATTTACTTTCGCAAGTACTCTAATACATTACGCATTGGTAGGCAAGATACATTTTGCATTGGTATGCAAGATACATTTTGCATTGTTATACAAGTATTCTAATGCTGTTCGCATTGGCATGCAAGATACATTTTGCATTGGTATGCAAGATACATTTTGCATTGGAATTCAAGTACTCAAAACATTTATGATTCGATACGCATTTACATATATGCCCTACTCATACGTTAGTAGTGGGTTGTAAACACACAGGTTGCAAGTCTTGTATGGGCGGGGCTTGGGACTGAGTGGATTTACAAAGCCTTTGCTGTGAAATCTTTATTCAAATGCTTTACATTTAAACTAAACTCTATGAACTCACCAACCGTTGGTTGACACTTTTTAGCATGTTTATCTCAGGTATTTAAGACGATAGTGGATGCATGGATCTTAGAGTCAATTGCATACTTTGAAGACTCATATCTTATCTTTATCATTCGATACACTTTGAAATCTTTTATCTAACTTTACTTTGGAACCTTTGTATTAACTCTGATTTAAATAATTCGAATGGTAACTTTTCAAAACTTCTCATTTAGAGGTCGTTTTCTATACCTTGATCTATATTATGAAGTAATACTCCCTTGACACTATCGTTCCGCTGCGGTAATTTGGGGGTGTTACAGAATGGTATCAGAGACTTGGTTATAGAGAACTAGGTTGCATTTAGGTGCCTAGACTATAACTACTATATACATTGAGACTCTCATCCCTATCGCCTTGGATACGTAGAACATTTCCCGTTATTATCCACGCTGTTGGATGTTGTAGTATTTGTACTGATAGAGGAATCTCAGAATTTAGTCGTGTCATCAAAGGTGTGGAGCTCAGTGATAATTGGCTATTTAACTTAATCTTGTGGCAGTTCTTGTTTGATGAGACATGTAATTAAGTTAAATAAAGGCCGCAGAAAATTTGATGATTTTGCTCAAAAATGGGATTTCTCTTGAGGATACTTTTTAGGGATAATCACCCTACCCTTTCACCATTTATGTAACATCAATCGTCGAGATATGTGTGCTTGGTGATATGTATACGTGTGGAAGGAGAAAATTATAATTATGGTAGCCAGCATAATTATAAATGCATCATGACTCACGTGGACATATGTAACCATGCGTACGTTAATCGGCATTGACACCCTTTAGGAAGTAATGGGGTTTTGTGAGAACGTTAAGTATAGAATGGATAGGCAACGGTTTTCCCTCATCTCTGACGTTCGCTAAATGTCCTTCCATGCAGAGACAATGACATCAAGGAGATCAGCCCGCAACATTAACCGAGGAAATGCCACACTAAGGGGTGGAAGGACTAATGAATGTGGAGGTAGAGGAGGTGGTCGAGGCATTGGTAACAACGAAAATGACGATGGTGGAAATCCTGATTTTGCTACCATCATCACTCAATAACTTCAAAACTTGCTCCCTAAAATTATCACCCAGGTTGGCAATCACATTAATAACTCGAGAAACCACGGAAGCAGAAATGATGACACCAATGGTGTAGGTGGAAATGATACTAACAACCACACAACTGGATGCACGTATAAGGAATTTACGGCATGCAAGCCAATGGAGTTTGACGGTAAAGGAGGTGCATTGGAGTACACCCGATGGATTGAAATGATGGAGTCAGTGATCGACATTAGTAGCTATGGAACACATCAGAAGGTGAAGTATTCTGCATGCTGGCTGTCATGAAAGGTGTTAACATGGTGGAACACGCAGATTCAAGCTAGAGGCAGAGAAGCAGCTGTAGGAATGACATGGGACGACTTCAAGGCACTACTAAAAGAGGAATACTGTCCGAACAATGAAATGCAGAAGCTGGAAGGTGAACTTTGGCATCACGCTATGATAGGAGCTGGTCATGCAGCCTACACAGACCGATTTCATGATTTAGCCAAACTAGTTCCTCATCTGGTTACCCTTGAGTCAAAGAGGATCGAAAGGTACATCTATGGTCTTGTTCCCGAAATTCGTGAAACTGTGAAAGCAACTGAGCCAACTACAATTCAGAGTGCAATATTGAGAGCAAGGACTCTAACAGATGAGATGATTTGGACTGAAATGTTGAGGAACGGTGATAAACGGAAAGGGACAAATGAGTCAGACAAACAAATGGTCCCCATGACTGACAACAAAAAGACAAGAACCTTTATGGCCACTAGTACTGGTCAGAGAGGACATACAAGTCCATATCCTAAGTGTACTAAATGTGCGTATCATCACCCAGGGGGCGCCCTGCCGTGAGTGTACAAACTGCAATCAGTCGAGTCATTTTATGAAACAATGTAAAGTACCAAGGAATGCAAGCAACATAAAGAATAATAAAAGGGCATGCTATGAATTTAACAGCCCGGATCAACTCAATAATGTGTGTCCTAGGTTGAATAGAGCACCTGGACAAAGGCAAGGAAATCTAGCTTTGGCAATTGAAAGAAATAACCCAAACCATGGAGTTCATCTCTGTCCACCTCGTGGTAGAGCATTCTATTTGGGTCATTCGAATGCGGCTAACAAATAATGGGTACGTTTTCCCTAGAAAAGTAGTATTCTACCCTAGACACGTAAAGTTTTTGCCTGATTACTCAAAACTTTATACAGCGACTATTCGTTAGCATCTTTTAACAGATAACACAGACTAAATCTCGGGACGGGATTCAAGATAAGGGTTAGGTATTTTAGCAACCCGTAGATTTCCCTCGTCATTAGTGGACGTTGATCTAGTATTAACCTATTGTTACTGTTCACTTAACCATTTTCCAAGCAAAATTTGAAAATTTTGTTTATTATGTTTCTATAATTCAAAAGTCGTTACATTATACACGATACTTTGGAACGGGCTCACACACGCACAACGATAATCCATTTCACAAATAATAGCCAAACGGACCCTTAACTATTACCCTTGGCCTGTTACTATTCAAGCACAAAAACAAGTCAAGCCCAATTTCTATTTTTCTTATATCCTAACTTGACACAACACACCATCACTTGACCTCTTTTATTCTATAATTCGACATACAAACCACCATTTTCTTTACATGGTTCGAATCTTTACACTCTCAAGATTCAGGAATGAGAAAGCTTTTCACTTAATTTGAATGTTTGAACCTAAAACGAGACCCAAAGCTAGCCCCATTCGAAACACATATACAACTCACTCGATTTTAATCAAATTCTACCAAAACCATTTTTCGTCTTTACGATTTATATTTAAACGTGACCTAAGGACTCTATAAAAGTTTTACACCTTTTCTATACTTTTTGGACACGTTAGAAAGTCATTTGGACCTTTAAAATATGTCAAGTACATTACATATACATACCATTCGACTCATAACGAAAACACAAGCTCACACACTTTTTTAATGTTTTCTATACACAAGTGGCTACACATAATCTTCTAAATCCTATCCTAACCCTGCTGCAAATCGAATAACAATCTCAACTTGAATATAAAATACTATATACATATATGCATACACGTACGTACACACATACATGTCCACACTTTCATTCTCTCATTCACGCCTTCACATTTAAACATATATCACACATTCCTATCTCTCCTGACCAGCCCATTCGAAGAGAAACAAAGCATGTTCTAGCCATTTGATCCTTTTTCCAAACGTATGAAGTGTTGATCTCGATTCTTTGGTATTGGTTCTATCAAGTTCATGCAATAACCATCTAATTATAGTCCATTTCAACAAGTTCTCACCACCTTCTTGGGCGTGGTAAGTCCATTGAGCATTTTTACACATACTTGTATTTTTTTTCACCTGTTCATACGCTTTCCCTTTTTATTCGAACTCGTCCTAAGCTTTCTATTATGTATTTCATTCATTCGTATTTCATTTTTGTTCATGATTTGACCTCCTATATTATGGATGGTTAGATAATCAAATTCTATAATCATTCGACAATTATTTCATCGTTTTAACATTTAACGAGACTTGTTTTTAACTTAGTTTGAACATCGATCACATATATGTCTTTTATTGTTTTTGGACCTTATTACATTCGACTAGAGCAGGCCTTAATAAATCGTATTTATACATATAACATGTCAATTAAATTACTTGACTTGTTTGTCCATAAACCCACCTAATAAGCAGTAGAAATAAGCTCTTCAAATAAACTCTTATAACACCTTTTTAATCGACCAAGTATATGGCCTTCGAAATAGTTTACTAAAACATATACATGTTTCGGATGGGCTTATTAGCCCAATAAGCACAACCGTATAAGCAGTCTAATAAGCACTCTGGATATATTTTTAGGACCATAAAAATAGCCCAAAACCAGGCCCAAACTCGATTGAAAGCCCTCGGCTCAAAAACGCTTATTGGGCTTTATATTAGCACTCGTTAAAGCCCAATAATATGAAAATAAGCTCTTTTCGAATAAAAAGCAGTTTCTTAAATTTAAATAAGCTATTTAAGGCTGTTGTAACTTTTAAAAATTTATTTATTTAAGTTTTGTGAATTTTGGACTAAAAATGCAAAATATTTTACTATTTGGGTTAAAAGTGTAATTATCAAAAAATTGTGTACTAAACTGTCAAATCAGTAACTTGAGGGTAGAAATGAATTAAACATTAAATAGAAACCATAAAATGTCAGAATTGAACCTTTTGGACTTATAATGTAAATATTATTTAATCGAGGACTAACGGTGCAAATATTACACCGTTAAGGTTAAATGTGCAAATTTCCTATAACTACAAGGACCACACAATAAATTGATTTTACTTATTATCTCACTAATGTTTTATACCTTTTTGTTCTTAAAATCCATTTTTCGTTACGTACACTTTATTTATTTAACAAATGTTACGTTTATATTTAAGTAATGTAACTTTTAAGGAATAAACGTAACTTATCATCCACCAACTTTTGAAGTGATGATATTTACTGATTCAATGAACAAAAAAACATGATAATATTATATATAATATTATTTTTGAACTTTAAGCATTTTAAGCATATCATTCATTCACATCACATCCAAACGTTATCCGATATTCTTTCACGATCATTATTCACATCCTGTCAATCTTTAACCATCGAAATCTCAGACTTCCCTATTATTCAGGTCATGTGTTGGAGCTGTTCCCGTGATACTTTTGACATAACATTACTTTGACCTTTACAGCTAAGGTGAGTCATAGCCCCACAATTTCTATCATTTAATTGTTTATTAACTTTTTGGGGGAAATACATGCTTAATTATTTTCAATTACTTTTACAAGTATTCTAAACCTTTACACATTACTGTGAGATTTCATAGCCCCTACTCTTATATGATTTGAATTATTCTTTTGGGAGAGATACATGCTCAACTATTTTTCATTTACTTTCGTAAGTACTCTAATACATTACGCATTGGTAGGCAAGATACATTTTGCATTGGTATGCAAGATACATTTTGCATTGTTATACAAGTATTCTAATGATGTTCGCTTTGGCATGCAAGATACATTTTGCATTGGTATTCAAGATATATTTTGCATTGGAATTCAAGTACTCAAAACATTTATGATTCAATACGCTTTTACATATATGCCCTACTCATACGTTAGCAGTGGGTTGTAAACACAGAGGTTGCAAGTCTTGTATCAGCGGGTCTTGGAACTGAGTTTATTTACAATGCCTTTACTATGAAATCTTCATTCAAATGCTTTACATTTAAACTAAACTCTATGAACTCACCAACCGTTGGTTGACACTTTTTAGCATGTTTATCTCAGGTATTTAAGACGATAGTGGATGCATGGATCTTATGGTCAATTGCATACTTTGAAGACTCATATCTTATCTTTATCATTCGATACACTTTGAAAACTTTTATGTAACTTTACTTTGGAACCTTTGTATTAACTCTGATTTAAATAATTTTATTGGTAACTTTTCAAAATGTCTCATTTAGAGGTCGTTTTCTATACCTTGATCTATATTATGAAGAAATACTCCCTTGACACTATCGTTCCGCTGCGGTAATTTGGGGGTGTTACAGTTTGTGATCCGTCAAATGTTGGACTATGCATGTCTTTCGTAAGCAGCTTGGGTGCAAAACAATTTAGGTTACATAACAGTTTAGGTTGCATAGCCAACCTCGATCTTTTGTAACCATTTATAGATGGATAACAGTGCATGTAGTCTATTTAAAACTAAATGTCATTTGGCTGTGCAGCTTGTTTGCATAACAGTTTTGGTTGCATAGCCAACCTCGATCTTTCGTAAACATTTGTGGTTGGATAACAGTTTTGGTAGCATTGGTTTCTGCATGTATATTGCTTGTTTGTTTAGTTTGAGTTGTGCAGGTAGCTTTCAATAACCGGAAAGATAAACACAGTTTGGGTTGGGCTTAACATATTTTGGGTTGGATAACTAGATTGATAAGCTTCAAAGGTTGATTGATTAGTTACAAAAAAACGTATTGTTCAAAGTTGGATTGGTTTCGAGCATAGCAAGTTTGAAATGGAAATTTTGGTAGTTAAATGAGACTTATACAAAAACTAATACTACAGCCTAATCATGATTCGAGCTTTAAAAACCTAAACGTACGAAATAAAACCCTAACGACCTAGATGGTAAAAAATATTTCTGACAATAAACTACACTAAAACATAGAAAATTAAAAACCTAAACATACGAAATAAAAATATAGATAATAAATTAAGAAGCCTAAACGTACTAAATAAAAAAACTAAAACATGATTCGTACTTTGTAGTGCTCTTAAATTGCGGATGAATTCTTGCTTCTCGACTATGCTCCGCAACACCTCCTCGCGAGCTGCCCGCAAGTGGGTGGTAACTCGCACATCCGCTTCAGTTGTCATTCGAAGCGTGTGCAACCCATGGCTATTGATGGGCACATTGAGGGGCAATGAATGCACCCTAGTCATCTCTAGGTCACGGCTTCGCATTTTATTGAGCAACTCGGTAAGCAAATTGTTCGCCAGATCAACCTCTGATGCAAGTTCTCTCTCTAGCCGTGTAAGGGTCATTCTACGCACCTCATTTGGTTCGTTCGATATAGTAAATTAGAAAAAAAAAAGTTATGTGTTTGTGAGAGTTTATAGAGAAATTGTTTTTGAAAATTATTTTGTAAAATTAGGTGTTATATATAGAGTTTTTTTTATTAAAAAAATGTTTGAAAATTTTTGAATTTTACAGTTTGATATGTGCTTGGTTTGATAAATTATTTCAATTAGAGTCAATGCGGTGAAGTAATTTAATATGTTGTTGGTGCTAAGGTGAATGCGTATTTAAGTAACACATGTGCGAATGTGCGACTTGTCCAAATGTGCGCCTTAAATAATTACATTATTCTTGTTAGAGCCCACCAGTGTGGCATGTCACCAGGCGTTACCATACCGCCTGTGTGGCATTATGCTCCAAGTTGATGCAGCAACGTAGGTGGAAACGCAAATAATATTTCATTCATTAAATCACCCCTACAATAATATTTCATTCATTAAATAATAAAACAAATTATAAATGCTTTAAAATAACATTACATAAACTTCGATTAACAAAAATAAAACATAGCTGAATAAAACCGTAAACGTACGAAATTAAAAACATTAAACTAGAAGATTTGTTCAACATAGATTAATTTGTTTCATAATCTCATTCCACCACCCCAAATTCCAACCTAAACAACTCATCATGAGCTTATTCTTGCCTAAAGAACTCTTCCCACTCTTGTTGAAGCCTTGCCTGTTTAGCTTGAACCCGTGCTTGCTCTTCCTCTGTTTCTCTTAAAGCCTCTTCATCTCGCATAAATTGATGATACTATTTCTCAGTAAATCCATGCTCATCAACCGATTCCTCTTCATCTAGCCTAAGTTGATATAGTTGTTGTGATTCCACTTCATCTAGCCTAAGTTGATGTAGTTGTTGTGATTCCGAACCACCTATAATGTTTTCATTATGCATCCAATGGATATTGTGAATGATACCATCTTGTAACTGTGAAACACACTTCCACAACGTTTTCTTAATCTCGTAATCTTTCCAGGCTTCATCGTGCAAAAAATTGTCAATTACAACATGTCTTTTTGGCGAAATGTCTTTGCATTTCGCGTATTGTTTTCTCAAATCTTCTTTCGCCTCCTTTTCCTGCTCAAACAGGTTGATAACACCGACAATAGCATCCTGACGAGCCACATCCTCTTGCTCGCATTGGTTCTGAACATACGATTGAATTTCTTCGACGGAATGGGGGAGAGAACAAGCCATAATGTTTATGTTTAAATGAAAATAGTGTTTGGGTTTAAGTGTGAAAATATTTGGTAATGGGGTGTTGTATTTATAGTGGGAGTTTAAATATAATTAAAAAAAAGTAAAAAAAAAAAAAAAAAAAAAAAAAAAAAAAAAAAAAGAAGTTATCGTTAACCCCAAAGGGAGTGTTTTGAATTTTATTTTTTTTAAATTAAATTAGTAACCGTTAAAGGGGGTGAAATGATTTTTTTTCCCACTAGCACGTTCCGCTCTACATTTCAGTGGAAACAACAAAGCTCACTTAAAACGGTTTCCCGTATAGCAACACCACTCAATTAAAACTCTCGTATATTTTTACCACTTACTTAAATTAAAATATTTGGTTGGTTTGAAAATTTATGTCAGCTAACATATTGTTGGTGATGTAATTTAATATGTGGTTGGTGTAAAAATGAATCTTTATTTAAGTAACAAATGTACGAATGTGCGACTTAAACAATTATATTATTCTAACACATAAACTACCATATCCAGGGCTCTTATACAATCCTAATGGTTGAAACATATGTGTTTTATAACGGGTCCCCTTATGACAATATAGCTCAATTAAAACAGTCCTCGTATAGCAACACAACTCAATTAAAACTCTCGTATATTTTTACCACTTACTTAAACTAAAACATGTGGTAGGTTTGAAAATTTATTTTAATTAATATGTGGTTGGTGATGTAATTTAATATGTGATTGGTGTAAAAGTGAATGTGTATTTAAGTAACAAATGTGCAAATGTGCGACTTGTCCAAATGTGTGACTTAAATAATTATGTTATTCTAACACATAAACTATCACACCTAGGGCTCTTATACAATCCTAGTAGGGCTCTTATACAATCCTAGTGGTTGAAAAATATATGTTTTATAACGGGTACTCGTATAACAATAAAGCTCAAGAAAAACAGTTCCCCGTATAGCAACACCACTCAATTAAAACTCTCGTATATTTTTACCACTTACTTAAATTAAAACATTTGGTAGGTTTGAGAATTTATTTCAATTAATATGTGGTTGGTGATGTAATTTAATATGTGATTGGTAAAAGTGAATGTGTTTTAAATAACAAATGTGCAAATGTGCGACTTGTCCAAATGTGCGACTTAAATAATTATATTATTTTAACACATAAACTACCATATCCAGGGCTGTTATACAATCCTAGTGGTTGAAAAAAATGTTTTATAACGGGTCCCCGTATAACAATAAAGCTCAATAAACGGTTCCCCGTATAGCAACACCACTTAATTAAAACTCGTATATATTTTTACCACTTACTTAAATTAAAACATGTTGTAGGTTTAAAATTTTATTTCAAGTAATATGTTGTTGGTGATGTAAATTAATATGTGGTTGGTGATGCAATTTAATATGTTATAGGTTTGAAATTTTATTTCTACTACTATTGTTTGGTCGACACTTGAACTAGGAAAAATGGTAACTATGTTCTAGCTTTGATCAATACGAAACCTGTTTCCCGTTTTTATAGTTATTGGTTTATATTTTGTTCCTATTAATTATGGTATCTGATTTTAGTTATTTTGAGTACCAACTGGAGAAATTTACAACTCGGGATCTTTGTACGCCATGGACCACAAGCATAACATCCGTAATGTGTCTGTTATTGCTCACATTGGTCACGGTATGTCAAGGGTGGAGGGTGTGGTTGCCTCCTTTCCCTTGCCACATCAGTGCCAACTCAGCAATTTCTCTCATCTAAACTATTTCCCTCAGCATTCCCTCAACCTCTACAGTACCTTATCTCTCCTCCTCTCAAATAAAATATTTATTTTTCACTCTTTTAAATCTTTCTCTCTCTCTTCTACTCACACTCACACACAACAAAGAAATAGTATTCTCTCTTTAAACAATTGCGGGACTTAAATGCCGTAAAGGAAAAAAAAAGTGTGTTTCCTGCAAAGTAGGGTATGGATTTTTGGTTTTTCCCGGCTGGAAAGGACATTTCCTTCAAGTTTTGCCGCCCCACACCCTCTTACCTAATAGCCTTTGTTTCTAAATCAGTTTCTACTTAGTGTACTTTGAATCCGTGAATGGAAGACATTTAGAATGAAATATCATTGTAACTTTTTATGGTTTTCTTGTGAAAAAGGAGAACCTCAAGGTTCTATTTTTTTACTTGTTGATGTTACACATTAAGCATTTTCTCTGTCTACTATATGTATGTGATGTTGAAAATTGTTCATGTTAAGATTAGATTCTATAAATAGCTGGTATTAAAGTTTATGATGTGCTCAGATATATAGAATTTTACAAAAACTCGCCCCATATAAGGTAGGACCTCACCAGAAAATGATGGAAGATCTACAAATCTGTTTTACCGCAAATCAAAAAAATTTATCCACGTCGTAAAACATAATTAGATCATTATTTACCTTTCACATGTCGATGGTAAAACAGAACCAGATCATTCAGAGAAAAAAAAATTAAAAAAAAAGAAAATTAATAAAAAAAACCCCCCACTTTCTCTAATTTTGTAATTGAATTTTTGGGACATATCTTGAATCAACAACAATGCCTGCCGTTTTCTGTCAAGAATTTATTACTCACGTGTTCATTTTTGGTTTTGTTATCTTCTTACATGACCGTCAAGTTTTATCTATTTCAATTGCTACTTCTAATTGATATATTTCTCTTTCATAACAGGAAAATCAACTTTGACCAACTCTCTTGTTGCTGCTGCCAAGAATAATGAACCAGAAACTGGCGCAGATGAAGCAAAGTGCAGCACCATCAATTCAACTGGTATATCCCTATACCACAAGATGGCCGAATCAGATCTCAAGGATTTTAAAGGAAAAGGTAAGGGAGAGGAACGTAAGGGAGAGGAGTACCTTATCAACCTCATCGATTCACCTGGGCACGTTGACTTTTCTTCCGAGGTTACTACTGCTCTACGTATCAATGATGTTGCACTGGTCGTAGTCGATTGTATAGAAGGTGTCTGTATGCAGACAAAAACCGTTCTTCGTCAAGCCCTTGGTGAAAGGATTCATCCTGTCTTGACTGTCAACAAGATGGAAAAATGTTTCTTTGAACTTAAACTTGACAGTGAGGCTGCCTATCAAACATTAAAAAAGGTTATTGATGAAGCTAATGCCGTTATGTCTGATTATGAGGACCCGCTTCTAGGCGATGTCAGGTTTTACCCCAATAAAGGTATTGTTGCCTTTTCGGCTGGGTTGCACGGTTGGGCATTTACTTTGACCAAATTCGCAAGAAAGTGGGCTTTCAAGTATAAAGAAGACGCGTCTAAGATGATGGAAAAGCTCTAGGGCGATAACTTTTATGACCCGGATACAGAAAAGTGGACCCTACATAACACCGGATCTCCTTCTTGCAAATGTGCAAGGAAAAGCTCTGGGGCGTTAACTTTTGTTATGAGCCCATAAAGTAGATTATCAAAATGTGCAAGGAAAATAAGAAAGACGACTTATGTTCCTTTATGAAACAGTATATGGTGTGACTAGGACTAAACCAGATAGACAGTTGAATCATGACGCATTGAAGTAGCGTGTCTTGCAGGCTTGGCTTCCTACTGGTAAGGCTTTACTTGAAATGATGATCTTTCGCCGGCAACTGCTCAGAAATACCATTTTGATAATTTATACGAGGGTCAGATAGAAGATCATTACGTGAAAGCTTTTCGAGAGTGTGATCCCGATGGTCCTCTAATCATATATGTGTCTAAAATGATTCCTTCTCTTGAGCAAGCAGGTAGATTCTTCGCTTTCGGTCGTGTGTTTGCTGGTAAAGTTTCAACCAATATGGAGGTTAGGATAATGGGTCCCAAATTTGTTTTTGGCAGCGAGAATGATCATGATCTATATGAGAAGAGTGTTCATAGCACACGTATTTTGATGAGAGATAATTTTGTAACTGGTCAGAATGCTCCTTGCGGGAACATAGATGCAATGGCCGGTTTGGATGAGGCCATCACCAAATCTGCAACTTTAACAAATGTGGATGATGTCAATGCGCATCCAATTCTTGCCATGAAATTCTCAGTGTCTCCAGTTGTCCATTTTAAGGTTCAATGTAAGGTTCGAGATGATCTTCCAAAGCTTAAAAAATGTCTGCAACTGGTACATAAATCTGACCTTATGGTTGTTTGGTTCATTGAGGAGCACGGTAAAGTTATCATTGCTGGTCCGGGTGTGCTTCAACTCGATAACTATTTGAAAGCCCTAAAAAAATTCATGGTTGATGTTCCGATTATTATAAAAGATCCTGTTGTCTTATGCCTTGAAACCATTATCGAGAAAGATTCTTGTACCGTGAAAGGTCTGTCCAGGAACAAGTGGAATAGCTTATCCATAAAAGCTATGCCATTGGGGGACGAGCTTGCAAAGGCTATTGACAAAGGGGGAATTGGTAAAGTTTAAGCCACTGGGCCAAATATGCTTGTCAATAGTTGTACGCATGTAAATAACTTGAATGAAGTTCAGGATTCAATTGATTTCGGTTTTCAAATTGCTTCAAAGGAAGGTGTGTTCGCTAATGAGAAAATGAGGGGTATATACTTTAACATTTGTGATTCCATGCTTAGTTCTAATCGAAAATACCATGGCGTTGATGAAATTATTCCAAAAACAAAGATTGTTATGTACGGTTCTGATAACGCTCAAATTGTGCATGTTTTAAGTAGCGTTATTCGTGCTTTTGTATATGTTATTTTGTTATATTTATATGCTTTTGTTACTTAATCGCACCAAAGTATGTTTGCAAAGTATATGTAGCCAAGTACAGGAAAAAGGAAGAAAAAGTGGAAGATTGATGAAGGAAACAAGGACTTACGATTGTACGAAGATTCCCATGTCAAGATTCACTACGAAAAGGCATTTCATAGAATGAAGATCGAAGTATTCATGATTCCATGTTCCAAGACAAAGGAAAGATCAAGTTTGGACAAAGAACCAAGAGCTATGAGAAAGATACAAGCCAAACATCAAAAGACCAAGTTTGTGTCTACAGGACAACTCCATCCGATCGAATGCAACCCGCAACCGATTCGGATGGAGATGATGATCAAGACCATCCGATCGGACACAACCTGTATCCGATCGGATGGAGCCCTCGTACTTTTCTCAAATCTGCACTTTGGTTCAATTCTAGGCTCTTCTATTTGGTATTCTAGGTCCTTCTAAGCTACTTGGAGGCCAAGTTGCAGCATTTAAAGTTCCTATGCTTGAGAGTAGTATAAATAGAGCCTTTGGAACACAACTATTACACAACTATTAATCAACTATCTCTAATCATAAACCAATCTCAAAAGCTCTCAAATTTGTCCTTAGAAGTTCAGGAAACTTTGGAAGTCCAAGAAGTCAACACCAATACTTTGGGAATCATTACCTTATCATTTGTAATCTCATTCCAATCATTGTAAGACTTTTAATCATGATTTCTAATGTTCAAAATTCTGAGTTTATGTTCATTTTTGCTATGAGTGGCTAGTGCATTTGTGTACTTGCTTAGATGATGTATATTACTTAATGATTTGCGTATGATTGTGATAACATGTTTTAATTCAATTTCAAGTTAATTCTAAGATCCAATTGTGCTTAAGTTTCATAGTGACATTTGTTAATCAAGTTTGACTAGTTGTTAGTAATTCTAAAGGTCGAAAGGTTTATTGTTATTCAACTAGTTATAATCATTTGTCTATGAATGATTGTTTTTACCCATTATTCTTGGTTAAACAAAGAAACTTAATTGTGGTTGTAATAGGAATGCTTTTGTCTATCAAATTGGATTGATTGAAAACCACCTAATAGGTCGAAAGATTAGTAGTTTACAATCAATTGTAACCTTTTTGTCTATGATCGGTTACCTTTTGTATTGACTATTTCCTAAGCTTATTTGATAAAATAAAAGACTATTTTTGTGTTTAAGTTTGTTAATCCAAACTTATGAAACTTGAATTGATCTTGAATTGATTGGTTAAACTTAATGCTTGTTTTTATAAACTAAAATCTTGACGAAGGTTTAACTTGTAAGAACAATATATTAGTTCACCAACTAATTATCATAACCGACATGTTAACAAAAGTTATCACAATCATGCTTATCAAGTGTAGTAAACTAGTCTAAGCAAGTGTAGTTTTAATCATTTGAATTATCATATTATCATCATTGCATGTTTTTGAGATTTACTTTTAGTAGCTTTTATACTTACAGCTCGATTCACTCACAAATCCCTGCGAACGATCCCGACTTACCATCATAATCTTTCTATAACGAACGAGTTCACTTGCTCGTATGTCTTATTTATAGATTCGGTAATTCATCCCTTATAAATTTAAAACTTGTACACACACGTAACACATCAAGTTTTTGGCGCCGCTGCCGGGGATTTTGATTGTGTTACTGTAAGTTTTAGAAGTCCATCTCTTACCAAGTTCATTTTCGGAAAAATAAAAATAGAAAAAATCCGAGCCAACCATCCAATCGGTTAGACTCCCATCCGATCAGTACCCCAATAATCAATTTTTACCGAGACGTTTATCCGATCGGCACGCCTGCCATCCGATCGGATCGCTTAGACTTTGATCCAACTGATCGGATTCAACTCGTATCCGATTTGGATCATCTGATCTGATCTTTTCAAACTGTTTTCATTCTTTGCTCGTGTGTTTAAACGTTGCCTAGATTCTCTTGGGAATTGTATGAACACTCGTTCTACTGGAATAGAACCAATTTCACCTCTTTCAAATCCCGAAAGTTTAATCCGAAGACCAAGAAGAAGAACACCTTTTGTTCCATTAACCAATCGTGTACCAAGAGTACCAAACCAACCGTTTGATAACCTTTTCGAAGCCAAAGTCGTTTATAACCCATTCACTAATCAACCTTTTCCCATGGCTGACGATCAACCCATGTGGGCCCCCAACCGAGCCGTAGCACCTACTCCTGGAGCTGCTATTGTTGCTGTTAACCTTGGTGACAATTTCACCGTGAAAGGTCACCACCTTTCTATGATCAAAGACTGTCAATTCGATGGCCGTTCGCGGGCCGATCCGCATAAACACATTGCTGAATTCATCGAAACTTGTGGCATGTTCCGATATGGCGACACCGATGTCAATGCCATTAAACTCAAACTTTTTCCATCATCACTTGCCGGAGATGCAAAAGTGTGGTACAACGAATTAACCCCAGGAACTATCAATACTTAGGAGGAGATGAGGCAAGCTTTTGTAAGCCGATTCTTTCTACCTGCCATGTTTGACCGACTCATGGGAGAAATTCGTGCTTTCACACAAAATCCTAACGAATCACTCGTCGAAGCCTGACTTCGTATGAAAGATTTGCTTCGTAGTTGTCATGGACATAGTTTAGGACGAGGAACCATTATCCAAATCTTCTACAATGAACTTGATGAAACATCTCAAGGAATCCTTGATGCTGGAGGAATTTTTCTCTATAAGACCCTTAACGAGGCACATCAACTACTCGAAGACCGAGTACTCCTCAAACTCGATTGGTCAAAAGATTCCAAAACTAAACCTTTACGAAAAACCGTTGCTTTTGCTGAAAGTTCTGATACCTCTAAACTCATGGAGAAAATGGAAGCCTTGACTTCCAAAATCGACTCGCAATACAAAGATCTTAAAGGAGAAATGAAAGAAATGCGAGATGAATGTAACAACTGTGGAGGTAATCACCCATCATCGGAATGTGACGATCAACCAATGGACGGACCTAAAGAAGGAGAAGCTAATTATGTCCTAGGAGGATACCGTGGAGGCGATTATCGTGGTAATTATTACGGGAGAAATTCTGGAAATCTCGACAACAAAGGGATAAAAACCGTGATTCTCAACCTCGAGTAGACAATCAAACTCCACAAACTTCTGATAAAAATCCGGAAGAAACCGATTTCGAAAAAATGATGAGAGAATTCGTGACTACTCAAAAATCAACTAATGAGTTCGTCAAAACCTAATTTTTCAATCTCAAAACCAAAGTTGAGCAAGGTCAGAAAAACCATCAAGCATCTATTCAGGATCTTGAAAACAAATTTGGTAGACTTTCTGACCAATTCTCTTCCCGACCATCCGGTTCATTACCAAGTACTCCCTCTGTCCCATATTAACTGTCCAGTTTGACTTTTTTAAGTCTTTTTTTCACAACTTTGACCTTAAATATTTTTGTTTTTATTATATAATATTTGATGCAAAATACATGAATGGATTGAGTTTTTAAATGTATTTTCATTGGTATGATTTTTATCAACTATTATATAACACAAACAAAAATATTTAAGGTCAAAGTTATAAAATAAAGACTTGAAAAAGTCAAACAGGACAGTCAATATGGGACGGAGGGAGTAATACCCAATCCAACCCTAAACCAACATCATCTGGATCAAACGATAAAACTTATCGTCCACCACAGACTAGAAATGAGCATATCAATGCTGTATTCACAAGAAGTGGTCTCTCTTATGATCCACCACCCAATCCAAATGATATCACGATCATCCATGATGAAAGTGAGGACGAAGCTGAAGAAGCAGAAAAGAAAAATACTCCAAATACACCCACCAAAGAAAAACCTATTTCACCAGTCAAGGCGTACACACCAAAAATTTCATATCCACAACGCCTTAAGAAAGAAAAGATGGAAGAGCATTATAAGAAGTTTGTTGAAATGATCAAAGAGGTTAGACTCAATGTACCCCTCGTTGATGTTCTAGCTGGAATGCCCAATTATGGGAAATTTTTAAAGGAACTTCTGAATAACAAGAACAAGTTGGAACAAATATACGCTATTGTTCAAAACAAAATTCTACCAAAACTCGGAGATCCCGGAA